>MKYO02007009.1:424340-552995 GCA_002013955.2 Citrus medica
ATATATAAATATAAATTTTAATAATAAATATATTAAAAAATTGGTATAGAGATAAAATTTGCGGGTTTAAATAGTTCCACCCTATATATAAATATCATTCATATATATTTAATAAAGTTATTATCTAGTAAAAGTTTCCTTATTTTGATATGATGAGGGATTAGCTAAAAAATAAAATTATTTTTTTGCTTGTCCACTATTAAAGTAATGAATCCTTTATTGAAAAATTACTCGATATATATAGAGTATTGATCTAGTACAAGATCTAGATTTTATTAAAGTTTGGGAAAACTATTAATAGGATAGTATATGATTTAATAGCTTTCTTGAACTTTAACAAATCTAAGATTTTAGATTAGAACATTATATATATATATATATCGACATTTGGGATAAGTTAACCTTGAATATTTGCGTCATAATTTATTTAGAACAGAAAAATATTGATAATAAAAGAACGAGAAAATTTATTACCTTTGAATCAACTTATTTTATCATATTAACCATGTCAATGTTCCCATTTAGAGGATTATACTGGTCGAGCTTGCCACTTGCCCCACTAAAAGCACAAGCTATACATATTATTGTATTCCATTTAACGTGAAATTAAGGCTATCTTTAGATTTACAGTCGTTTGGGAAGCTTTAACAGTTCTTACGAATTGAGCGAACTGCTCATAATTAGTGAAAAAGGTAAAAAAATCATAGACATATATTTTCTTTATGCAAGTGGATATTCATTAGGCACAACCAGATATATGTTATTGATGTGCATGCCAGACGTGTGGTTTAAATCTCATCAATTCGAATATTGGATATAATTGGTTTATATCCAAATCAATTAACGAGGGGAGCACTAATAATGAAATAATTAAACCATAAAATTGATTAGGTTTTATTCTTTCTTCTGCAGGAGATGCGAGAAAAAGATTAGTTCAACGATTTAATTATGCACAACTTGGAAGCTTAAAGTTAATTGGATCGCCCTTTGCACATATCCCGGCACCTCATTTTCTTTATAAATTCATTAAATAAAATGGCTGGTGATAAACAATTCTCTCTAATTAATGACAATATGAGTTGTTGAGCATAGAAGAGGATTACGATTTGCAGGCGAATCATTCATTCCATCAGCTGCATGCTGCGGCCTGGACCATTGGCATTGAAGATTCCAATAAGCAACTGAATTCCTTAAAATGATTATTGGCCAAGTTGATCATTTAGCTATCATTCTTGATTAGGCTATTTGAAGTAAACTACTAATTAATATTGAGAAGATCCCTTTAACACATTCAGTTTTTTTTTTTTTTTTTTGGGGATCAATTTAAGGATTCGAAAACAAATTAAAGATCATGACGAATTCTATAATATATAAGAGATAATACTATTCTAATATCATTTACTTGTTTTATGACTAACATGATACCTCATAAATATATTTTAGAATTTTTTCAAACCGAGAGACTATGCATGCAAGAGTATAGAATTTCTGAAGAGCAGTAATTCTTTTATTTACCAAACCATCCTAGAAAATTAAAGTTATGTATAGAATGTTAACTATCTTCGTTTTTCTTAATTTTATTTTTCATTAGCATTTTAATTTTTGTAATCTTATTGAAAGCAGAAAGATTAACAATAATTAAGTAAGACTAGTAGCAGTAGGTCATGATTTTGACATGCATCTTCTAACTTCAACTTTCATTTGAAAAGAAAAAAGCATGGTTGATGATGGACCCTCTACAAAAAGCAACAAAACCCTAATAATCAATATATGTTTGATTTGCTGCCAATTTCTTTTGTGCGCTTTGCATATATTCACTTGCTTCCATTTGTTAAAATAAAAATAAGGAAATCTAACAGTTGTACTACACCAGTTTGATTAAGACTCGTTAAAATTAATACCCATTGCAAGTTGGATAAAACGACTTGACAATGAAGTCATCCAATAGTAAAGATTAATGAATCTATTAAACAATTAATAATAGAATTAAGGGCACGTGAATTGAAGCATATATTCTCTTTTATTTATTATAATTATTAATTTTTTAAAATCTCTCTCTCTCTCTCTCTCTCACAACGAATCTACTTCACTAATTAAAGCAAGCAGGCTCTTGAGGAAAAATATAGTTCTAATGATTAGTTTTAAGAGATTTGTAGCAACAACTAAATGTTTTTCCATCCATAACATCGTTGACCAAATCTAAAACAAATCCCTCCCGCCTCTTGATATCTATTGTAAGCAAAGTGGGACTGGACAGCTAAATTAGTTGGTAATTGATTACAGTATGAAAATTGCAATGAAGTTTTTTTTTTCGTTTACGGGTTTAATTTAAGAGTAATGCTTTTCACACTTTTATACTCCACTTTTGTAATCATAGTTCTATTATTGTTTACTAGAAAAAAAAAAAAACGTATCCGAAAAATTTAGTTAAATTAAAATATCTTTACAAATTATGGACCCTAACTATTTTTAATCCTAATATTTGATATAATTAATTTTATTGATAAAATCAAAATAATTTTGAAAATAGATTATCTAATAACAATAATTTTATAATGAAAAAGTATGTTTACAAATATTATTCTAAATGAGAGTTAAATTTAATTTTGTAATTTTATTTCCTTTCTTATAACTTTATTAAAAAAAAGAGATATAAAAAACAGAAATTGAAATTTCCTAAAAGTTTAGAAGGTTTGTTAAAAGCTGTACTCATAATTTAATTTATTTGTCACTCCACAAGGGTCTTGCTGGATACTTCGCTATCTGTAATATAGTCTGGCCCAGGTCACGAAGATGACGGTCAGTTGGGTTTTAGAGATACACAATCTGGTCCAAATGGGCCTGTAATTGCAAAATGTTTTAACTCAAAATTTCCCTTTCCAGCTCTAGCTCAAGGCTCTCTATCAAGTGCTTGGCAGGCTTTCTGCGCCAGATTTGTTGGGCTGGAGGGAAGAAACTAAAGAGTCAAACAATCTGCACCCCGGAGAAACTCTTACGAAACCCCTTATATATATATAATTTTTTTTTTCACATTCTTACCCTTAATTAAAATTGCATTAAAACAAAGACGAACGAAGTAACGAACTCAGTCCTTGGGCATAATCTGTGTCTCACCAAAAATTGTTCCCACTCCATTTCGATATTTCTTCTCTTTAATTGTGAAAAAGAACTTCCACATGAAAAATGTTAAAGAAAGGCTAGTTAATTCTGATTCTCACAATTATTATTTTCCCTATGCTTTTTGCATTTGGGATTTTATTTGGTAGATATTTGCACAAACTTCAGTTGATTTTCACTAATTTAGCGGATCAATTGAAGATTTGCTCATTTAGGAGATCATTTAAAAGCTTATGTATGTTTGTTGTGTTTTTAAATTTGTAAGAAACTAAATAAAGAAGCCATATTAGTTCTATTTTTAAGCAAAGAAAATTTCTGTATCGAAACTCAAATACATTAATTAATTTCCAACCTTCAATGGACGAGGGCGGACTAATGAAATAAATTGAGATTTGACCCCTTCAATTTATTTCACAGGCCCCAACTTCCCTTATTATAAAACAAAAATAATAAGTAAACTATTTTTTTTCTCTTTTTTTCCCCTCTCTATCTCTAAATTATGAATTTTAACCAATTACCTTGTAAATGGTTTTGAAATTTGTCTTTAATTCTAATTTAGCCGAAACTTAAGCCCATCTAGATGTTTTACAATGGAGATTGAACAGTGTTTAGATGACTCTGTTATGAACTGTAAGTATGCTTTAAATTAAAATAGAACCTGCTTCATAAACTCTAAATCAAGTATATTTCATTCTAGCATTGTTAATGAAAACCCCCAAAAATCAAACTTTAATAACTCGAGCCAAAAAAAAATTACAGAAAATAAGATTCAAGGAAACTAAAATTAGGGTGGCTTTAAGAATGCGATTGGCCTATAAGAAATTAAGAATATGATCCGTTGGTTTTATGAGCAGTATTTTTTTATTAAAATTGTTGAGATGTTTAGAGAGAAGTAGTGAGGAAAAGAAAATTTTAAATTTAATTTTTGCGCAGAGTAATTTAAAAAAATAGTGATGTAATGTATTTTATATAAATTAATGTATTTTATAAAAAAATTTGTGATTGTATTATTATTTTTTAAAAAATAAATAAATTTAATTAAAAGATGAGGGTTAATTAGATAAATTGAAGTAATGGAGCGGCAAATATCACCACTCACCCGATAAATAACGTGGGCCCGGTCCAATCGAAACGACGACAAAAAGGGATCAATGGATTGGTACTAGACTCGACCCTTTATTTTCATTATGATACCCGTCTTCTAAATAGCGATTCGCAGAAGTTTTGGGGTCCTGAAGTTTCAACCCAATCGATGATTACTTGAATATTGATTAGAAAGAAAATAAACAGGGCAAAATTCGGACTCTGAAGAAGAAGAAAACTGTAATTACAGTTTCTTGATGTATGTGTTTTTATTGTGCCTTTTTCTCTTTCTTCTCTCAAAATTTATATGAAAGTTGTTCTTTCTATATCTATATACATTAGGGCTTGGATAGATTTACATATAATTAGTTATTCTCTCTCTCTCTCTCTCATTTTTCTTTTTAATATTAACTCGTGTTGAGCTTTGGTTGATTGTAGTTTTTTTAATTTTATGGAAATTGAAACAAGATGTGAATTTTATTATCATTACCCATATTTTGGTTCTTAATTCTAATAAATTAAGAGAAGATATGATGAAATTAAAAAATAAAATAAAAATTGTTCGTTGTGTTTGATAGACGAGAGAAAGAAAGATGGATGGACCGGTGGGGGGCAGCAGAGCAAGTGGTGGCAATGGAATGGTGAGCAATCAAGCAAACGATACAACAACTGTGGCAGCTGACGATCCGAAGCAGAACTTGAACCAGGTTATTAATTCAGTTCAGAAGACTCTTGGGCTCCTACATCAACTCTACCTTACCGTATCTTCCTTCAATGCTGCCTCCCAGCTCCCTCTCCTACAAAGACTGTATTTTTCTAGAAAACCCACTCTTTCTATTCTATTTGTGATTCTGGGTTGGTTGCACTTTTGTTTAATTAGGTTTTTTGTGTTTGCAGCAATTCTCTTGTTTCAGAGCTTGACAACATGGTTAAGTTGTCTGAGAAGTGCAATATTCAAGTGCCCATGGAAGTGCTTAAGTGAGTTTATCCTTTCTTTTATGTTTTTTTGTTTGCTGGGTGATTTGATTTTAATGACCTAATTGTAGTATGTTTTCTTTGGTTGATGTGTAGTTTGATTGATGACGGAAAAAATCCTGATGAATTCACAAGGGATGTTATAAACAGCTGCATTGCTAAAAACCAAGTCACCAAAGGAAAAACTGATGCTTTCAAGGTACTTTAATAGTCGATCGTCATTCTTTGTTCTTATTTGATTCTTTGAATTAGTGTGTGAATGATTCTGCTACTTGTGAATTTTATAGAGTTTACGTAAGCATCTTTTGGACGAACTTGAGCAGACATTTCCAGATGAAGTTGACGCATATAGAGAGATACGTGCAAATTCTGCTGCTGTAAGTAATGCTATACTCTCTGAGGCTCATCATGTTGAATGGATGTTATCAATTTGTTGTCAATTTTTGATGTTTCTGATTCTCTACATCCTACTTTCTGTGCTATATGATATTAGAGTAGAGCAAATTGTTAAGGGAAATCAAGCCTAAGGGAAGGATCTATATAGTGTAAACAATCAATTTTAATATCTTAGTTGCTGATAGGCCATTTTCTTCAAACTTTTATTAGTTACTTTTTTCTGTTAGTTTTTTCTTTATCACACTTCGTGCTAAACAAGTAAATATGTACATGCACTGCTGCTTAGATTGATATTCAAATCTTATGCTGAAACCAAAGTTTAAATGCTAATTAATAATTATTGGAGTATTCCTTTAGAATTCAGAAACCATGTAATTTAAAGTCTATATTGCAAGGTTAGGAATATATTGTGTTCACGTTCTTGTTCTATTGGTTTTTGCCACTGGTTATTATTAATCAAACCAATTTGTTTCAAATGCAGGAAGCAAAGCGTCTTGCTCAATCACAAAGTATGTTGCCAAATGGAGATGTGAAAGTTAAATCTGAGCTTTAAATGTCAGTTTCATGCAAAGTGTTGGGGCTCCTTCGGCTACTACTTTCTCAATGTAATGTCATGAGTCGTTCCAGTTCAGCAGCATTCAATGATTAAATCTGAAAAATTTGGTTTACTGTATACCATTAATGAAGCAATTTCATTTAGAATAAACCAATGGCCGGTAATACGTGCTTCAAATGCATTCCATTATGTTGTATACCCTGCTACATGATTTGTGATATTTACATTCTTTGAATGCATTCAAAAACATCGTATGCCCTGCTATATGATTTGCGATATAGGTTGATCTCCTTCACAAATTTGATACATGTAGCTCATAAAGGATTGCCCAACATGAAATTTGTTGCTGCAAATTGATCAGCAAGAATCTGGATGAGAAGTTATAATTTGTAGGCAAAGAAACTTTTGCTTATTCTCTGTTTCTAGATGAGCATTTTTTATCTCAATTTTAATGACAGCTTGTGATGCGTTAAAATAATAAGTTGCTCTGTTCTTTGAATCTTTCTTGCTGTTGCCAAGTTTCAAGGAAAATAATTTCCTAAATGCTATTTTGCTCTTGCTTATTAAGGAAAGAAGTTTTCCCAATACCGAGGTTGGTTCTTTTGGAATGGCATTAAAGTTACCCCATCCGCTGCACAATCTGTGGAAAGTTTGTACATAACTTTACAAACTCTTAGGTAGAGTTTCTGGTTTATTTCGGTCGGAAACAACCAAAGTGCTTCCTCTAGATTATTTTTTGCCCTTTCTAATTAGTTTTTTTCTGTTATAAATTCCTGGTGTGCTAGCGTTCATCTATGTGCTTATATGGTTTCTTCCAGTATAGACATTTATCTACCAATTCTTGATACTATCGAGCGTCGACACTCATGCTTCTATCCATCCTCACTAATTGGCTTAGCATCATAGAAGTACAATCTCTCTAATTCACTATACAATCTACAGTGATGAATTGCAAACATTTTAAATCATACCTATATACTAGCAAGTGTGTACAGAACCGTTCGTATGCCCGTCTACTTTTGAGGTGGTGATGCTACAACGATCAAGACCAGAGCTCCCACCATGGCAATGTACAACTTGTCTCATTCAGAAAACCGGATTCAAATTTGCACCAATTTCCTGATGATTCAGTCTGTTCTTCCACGTTCGTCGCAGCAAAATCTTTCATGATGACGGTGCTCTCAATATTTCTGCTCGTATCATCACTAGAAGGTACATAAATTTGGCTGGGCCTTTCGTTTGATTCAGTTGTGATCTCATTCTCGGATTTTCCATCGCCGCTGTTCTCATTTGTATCCTGATGACCCTTTCCCAGGAGATTCTTTAGCTTTTGTAGCTGGTGAACCCAAAACAAAAAAAAATATATATCTTCAAGAGTATTAGAACTCGTGATCACTGAGTTGATATATACAATAGGCAGTCAATTCTTTAGCTTTTGTACCTGGACAAGCAGCGATTGGTGTTCTCTTCTCATTAACTCGTAGCTGGAAGCTAGTGTCTCGAACTCTGCTTTCAGCTTAGTATACTCATGCTCAATCTGCTTGGTCTTCGATCTAGCTCGCTTATTTTGGAACCATATAGCAACCTGACGAGGCTGTAGACCAAGCTCATCAGCCATGCGATGCTTCATCCGCGATTCTGGCCTTGCTTCTGACTCAAACATGAACTCCAGTGACTTGACTTGTTCATGGCTGAATCTTCCCTTGTGGTTGCCCTTCCCAAAACTTGCTATAGGCTGCTGCATGTCAGTCCAGTCCAGATTTAGGCCTCTAAATTTCACTGCTTCTGCTGCCGTCCTTTCTGGGATTTCTGAATTCACAAGTGAACTAGATGCATGCCTTGTGACATTTATATAGTCCTGGAAAGGGTATGAGCGTATTCCCTAGAGCGGGCCTCAAACTGGTTTTAGTATTAAGTATTTACTCGATTTGTAATCTTCTCTTCGAGCCTCTTTCGTCAACACCGACCAAATGACTCTTTTCTAACACAAGCTTGGGGCTGTTTTATGTATGGTAAAACTAAAATGCTTCTCATATTTCAATTGTTAATTTTTAACCCTCACGACTACTCTCACAATGCGTTTATAAGGGTTCGAACTATTGCCTTCATATTTGGAGGACAACTGCCATGACCACCTAACCTTTGACCGAGTGGTTAAAAGGTGGAGGTGGATATTGTTAAAAGAAAATATTTAACCTAATAGTTTAAATTAATAAGTACGATAAGACTTAACAGGCATCTAAGAGCCGGTTTAATGGACCATGAGAAAGGAGGTCCCAGCAGCAAGCTAAGAAATTATAATTGAATATGGTTTAGGTGAGACTTTGACATATATCAATACTATTTAACAACTAAAGATTAGACTCAACAGATGCCATGAAAGAATATGATTTTTTTACTGCTCCCTCTAAAATCTTCTCTCCAATGGCCTTTTCCTTTAATAAAATTGACTTTTTTGCCATTTGATAATGACGTATAATGATTCTTAAAACTCTTATGGGATAGATAAGTATAAAGTATAATGCATCGTCCAACTTTGGTCGAATCTGTCTGTTACTTTGAAAAATCATTCATAGTCTAACAGTCGCAGGTTGCCACGTTGATCTAAAGTTAAATTTTTATGAAAGTGGCAACTTTGTATCATTGCATCAGGACAAAACCGCGGCAGCGCTTGCTTTAGTTAAGGCAATGAGGAATTGCCACGACCGTACGATGTCAAAACAGGGGGTCTGCTGGAGCTGGAGTGTTCTTTCCTTGAAGAATGAAGATTTAAGGGTTTCAAATAACTCAAACGTGTCAATTAAGTTGTGGTTCTGTTAAACAAAGGGCGGGGCTAAGCGGATACGTGGGGGCTAAATTTGATGGATTTTGTGTGGCCTTACGGGGACAACTGTCCAAGTAGAACTTGTTTTATGCGTTTGAGTCTTGACAAATGTTACGGGACTCTTGTTTCAGACCGAAAAGGCTGATTCTTGAAGATTTGATGGTTACTGTGTCTCCCTCAGTTACTGCTTCAGGTTCAAAATGATAAAAAAGGACTTAATGGGAGTCCCTCATCTGATGACGGGACTAATCTCTGTTTTTAAGCTAACGTGGAGTTCATTAGGTTGATAGCAACTTGTACTTGCCATTTTATGTTGTATAACGTGCTATTTAATCTAAAAGATTTCAGTTGACCTCATTCTCACACTCGAGAGCATGTTTCTTTCGGCAGTTTAAGGTGATAAAAGACGAGACCATAAATTTGCTCTCTTGGTGTTGGGCCAAATTGAGCCAAGCCCAAACGCAGTGATGGTAACTGATTAATTGAGGTTCGGCCATGGGTGGTTTGAGAAATCTTATGAAAGTGGGCACAGATGAGAAGCAAAATGCACAGTTTAATGCGCGTGTATCAATAAATAGACTATGAAATGAGGATCAAGATTAAAGATAGAAAAACTTGAATTACAATACATTACATGATAAAATTAAATTATATCGAAATGTGTGTTTTTCTGATTTTTCAACTGATTTCTCACTTTAATAAAATAAGAGAGAGATCGTTATAAACCTCTTATTAGCAGTGAAGAACTCCAGCGATGGAGATTTCATATTTTACAGTATGCAGACTTCAAACGCAGCACTTAACAAACAATACGATGCACGATTCAGCGTTGTATGGAGAGAATTACTGTGGCAGTTGTAAATCAAATGCGTGCGGCAATTTGCCTGGTGCTGTTGCAAAGAGCGCTGAAAGCAAGTTGACCTATTGGCGGGGAATGGCGTGACATGCCCAGAGAAAAAAGTTACTTTTCCCTCCTCTATCAAAGCTATAAAGCAATATTTTCATTGGGTGATATAAATGGACGAATACAGTCGGCTTTAAATAATACAAACCTATAATTTTTAATCATAATTAATTGAAAAATTAAATGCAAATTATTAAAAAAGAAAGAGAATTGTCATAATTTTCCAGTTACTTTCAAAAAAATTTCAGAATTAATTAAAAATAAATGAAATATTAATAAGCACATATTATTTTTTGGGGAATAATAAGTTGGTATTTAAAGCAATAAAAATAATATATATATATATATATAATTTTTAATAAGTTTTAAAAAATACATATTTCAATGCATTGAATAATATATATATATATATTTTGTTACTATTGTATGAAATATGTACTTTTTATCTATTAGTCGCATTCTCACTTTATTAAAATAAGGATGTGCTCATTACAAAATTATTATTTTTCTCCATATATATAAAATAATTTTTCTAAGAGAGATCCCTTAAGTTGTTATAAGTAAAGGAAACTAAATGACATCAAAACATAAATTCTAATACACCATGTGATAAAATACACTGTATTAAAATGTACATATTCTAATCTTTCATATATTATATATATATAAGATGTGACAATTAATCAACTTTTTTCAAATTTTTTACTTTACAATATTTTTGAAGAAAAAGAGGACACGGTGCCGTTATTATTTGAAGTGGGAATTGCGTAAGAACAAAAATGTGGGTAAAATCTGTGTTGCACTTCGCTGATGGGGTTAGGTCAATAATCGTGATGAAACTGGGGCCATTTATAAAAGAGAGACCAAATGCTTTTTCGATTGGAGTCAAAATGAGGAGTTGCACGGTCGTCGCTGTCAGTGAGGCGTTAAATTACTATATCATCTTGTTACTCTGTGTCTATATATGATGATCTATATATATTTTCTTTTTGGAAAATAAAATTCTTATTTAGTACGAGTATCATGATCGCCCAATATATATAGATTGAATGATCCATAACAATTCGACTTAATAATCAGTCGAGACAAATTAATCTCTTCGGTGAGCTATAAGTTAAAAGGTATAACAAGATATATTTTAAATTTGGTTGTTAAAACTTACAATTTAGAATGCGGCTAAAATTACTGTAATTGTAATTCTTAGTTGTTCTTGTTGGCTCCAGCCTCCAATGATAAAAATAGACAATGCTTAATTTATTATTGATTATCTAAGCAATTAATATCTAAAATGTACATTAAAAAATTATGAACCTAATTTGCCTGTTATGTAGGGCTGTAAAAAGTATCTTATCCGACCCAATATGAAAAATATAAGGTTCGGATCCAATCAAATTGTTAACAAAACCGATCAAATGTATTTTTGCCAATCCGATCAGATTGTGATCGGATCGATTGAAACATGATCCAATATGAAAATCCGATCGGGTTGGCCTTAAAATTAAAAAAATAAAATTAATGAAACAAAGTGGCAAACAAAACAAACAATAAAACAAATCTTAGATCTAAATGAAAAAAAATATGTGAACACACACACGCACTCACACCACACGTAGTTACACAAAAAGAGCTCGGGCCTCGGAGATTGGAGATGGTGAGACACCAAATAGCAACCGCACAAAGCAAACAACAAGCAATCACTGATGCAACCGCGCAAAGCCAAGCCATCGCTGCAACCGCGAAGCGCCAATGTGATCTACTACACCTCAACTGCTACTGCTTGTTGTCGTTTGCTTCACCTTGGTAGCCACCAGGTTTTTCATGGTATTTGACTATATTGTTTCAAATAATTAATTTAAAAAGCTTGAAACAAAATTATATAACGAGGTTTTATTATTTTGCTTGATTGCTTCAGTGAAAAAAAGATTTTGAAATTAATAAGACTATAGAAATATAGAATGGATATTCATATGACTCGAATGCTTTTTAACCCGAATCTTAATAGAACTTAGTCCGAATTTTTGATCCGATCTAAAATACTTTTGGATTAGGGTGGATCGGAAATATCATATCAGATTAAAAATTCGAATTAAGTCCAAATGACTTTTTTCCTAACTCAATTGACCTTAAACCCGATTTAATCCCGATTTTGCCTACCTTTACTGTTATGCTTTTATCATATATGTTGCTCAAAGGAGGAAAATACTTTTTTTCAACTACAAAGTTAAGCTAGCATCATGAATCAAGCAATTTAAATAGAAGTGGATAAAAATATTACCACCAAGAAGAAATTAAGTAATGCAGCTACCACCAAGCCATGATGATTTGGTTAATGCACATTATTACAAAATATTTATCAACTTGGTCACCCGAAGTAATTCACTGCATCCAATTTGAAGTTAAATTAAAAAAAAATAGTTAAATGCATTATCATGATAAAGCAGAGGGGGCGGAAGCAAAATAGAAATATACAAAACACCTTATGGTGATGTATAATGTATATATGTAGATATATTAAATATACATAACCATTCTATTTATAATAGGACAGATCCACTAGCCTAAGAAAACTCAAATTTGGAAATTGAATCGTACTTAGATAATAATAAAAGGACTCTAAGAACATACTACAATATGATTCGAACAAAATTTAATTGACAAAAATTAAGGCAGTTGCTAAAATAACTAAACTTTAAATAATTGTTTTACATCATTCTCCGCCTCTTAGAAGAAACTTATCATCAAGTTTGAGTGCAATCTGGAGAAAAGAACTTGTAATGTAACATTGAATAAGCCAATTTGTCATTGAGCTTGAACTTGTATCCCTTATCATATATCTTGCTTAAAACATTGATAAAGCTCTATTTCATCTTCTTTTTGCATTTGTTGGTGACTCTTCTAGAAGAGGAAATCTTGTATAAATGAAGAACCTCTAATCTTTTCAAGATTTTCACCAAATCTCTCACAAAATTCTCGCCAATTAATTTTATCCTTGCAACCAAATCTTCTTTAAATACAACTTTATTGTCTTTAATGTAAATAGTCATGTAACCATATCGATCATTGGTTAAAGACATGAATTGGCTGCACATACTCAATCATATTGTTAGGCTCAATGCTCAAATCAAGAGTAGAAGTTGCCTCTTCTTTTACAATTACGAACATATCTTCAATCCCTTCCTTAGGGCATTTGAAATCTCATGCACATCTCTAATCTCATTATTTGAAACATCTCTAAGCTATTATCAAACACATTTGTAGTTAGTCTGCCCAAGTATACTTCAAACTCCTTCCAAAGATGACAATCAATTTGTGTAAAAAGAAGGTGGAGAAATTTTAAGTGCAGATAAGGTATAAAGGCATTTGATATCTTGTAATAACATGAAGAATCTCTAAAAATCTCATAACTCCTAGGTATAATAGAACTTTTTCTTTTTTTTTAATCCTTGTCCATTAGCGAGCTATATGCAATGCGAAAAAGTGCCCGTACAAAAAGTGAAGATTTTTTTTTAAAAAAAAGACAGAGTATGAAAAAGATTGAAAAAAAAAAAAGAGTGAGTGAAAAAAAGAGAGTAATTAAGGATTTATGAGTTATCCAGTTCAAGAGTTTGATGGAAATTGTGGCCTAAATTGTTTCTTTTTATGGTTGAATGAGATTGATAAATTCTTACATGTTACATTAGTGCCAAAAGAGGATCGTGTATCATTTATGGTTAATTTTAAGTTGAGAGGAAGTGTTTTAAATTGGGGGGCTAAAGTACAAAAGTATAGAAAATTGAAAGGAACAAAAAAAAAATCAATCATGGAGTTGTATGAAGAGAATGTTGAGATTCATTCCTCTTAATTATTGTTTAATACCTCAAGATATGAGATCAATTTATGATTATGCTGATGAGTTTGAAAGATTTTTATAGGCATACATATTTTGATGAGAATAAAGAGTTATTCTAAAATAATAAGAAGGGTAAATTGGTAAATAGAAATAGCTTGGTGGTAGATGACTCGAGTAAGGTCGTTGTGAAAGTTCATGGGGATAGTTAATGCTGTTAGAATAGGTGATGTTGAGTTTGATGGAACCAATGGTAAGAGTCAAATCGAGTCGGCAACAGTAGGTCAAAACATTGAATTTGGGATGCGGGTTTGGTTTAGTTACAATGATTCTAATGATTTTTAGGCATGCCGGTGATTGTGATATGACGGAATGATGGCACTAAGTATTATAGCGGCTTGAACAATGGCAATAAGGTGATATTGGTGGCCACAGGAGTGGCAGAGCTCTCAAACTTTCATGGCTTCGCGCGATGGTTCTAGTAGTGGGAATTTGGTTGTGATGGAAGGGTTTTTGTTTGGTGTCCAATAGGATTCTCATGGTAGTGAGATTCAGCAGTTAAAGGTTGGTAACTATGGCGAGTTATGGCGTAATGGTGATAACAAATGGTAGGTAGGGTTAGGGTTTAAGTTTTTTTTTATTTTTATAATTTCTTTGGAATTTACTATTTCTTTATGACTTTTTGGGTGATAAACGATGGTGGGTAAGATATGTAGCTATTAGGAAGTTGTGACATTGGCACAGAAAGTTGACACAATAGGGACAGAAGTCGAATAAAAATATACAAAACATCTCACAATGATGAAAAATTTATAGATTATACAGATAATAACACTTTACAGCGAGATTAGATGATATTCTAAGCCTCAAATGCAAAAAAATTTATAAGAGAGATTTTGATAAATCATTCTAAAGACAATTATAAAAGAGGATTTAATTCATCAAAACGCTTTTAAATAAAGTACATAACTAATTTATTTATCCTACATCAAATCCACTATAATAAGAAAACTCAAATTTAGTAATTAAATCCTACCTAGATAATAGTAGGACTCCAATAACGTACTGTCATTTTTCGATACCCCTTTCAAGACAAAAGTATCTTGGTGCCAATTAAATGCTCGAAATTAATAAATTATTCATTTGATCCGTTCAAAAATATCATAGTCATGCAGCATTGGTTAGCCTTAAATTAGTGTTTAAAATTTGTATGTATTTCAAGACGTTTTTGTTTGGTAAAAATGTTTTCATTTGTTGCCACGCACACTATTGCTTTGTGGTAAAAACTTTTGATTAGGTTTGAGTCTTTATGGAGGACAGTCTTTATCTTGTAAATAAATAATTGTGAAGTACGTGGTAGATAATGTGTATACTTACATATCGGACGTGATAACATAGCCTTGAGAGTTATGTTTTGATAGAACAAATTTAAACTTATGATAGGACCTTCAATATAATTATTCATTCAAAGGACTTGACCAAGTGATTTTTAAATAACTGATTAACTTCCTTTAGCTCAATTCCAAAAAAAATTAGAAAGCTAAAAAAAATCGATTTAAACTTTATTCACAATCATACATTTACAGTCTCAAACTACAAAATGCACATAAAATGACTCAAATGACATGAGCCGATTTTAGGTAGTACTGAAAGATTTGAATTAGGGCAGCCCTTTACACTATTGTGGTGGAGCCCAAAAGTTTAAATAATGCATGAGAAATGGAAGAACCATATGTGATCGGGTGGACCAGAGAGCACCTGAATTTCGAACAGTACGCTGGCCAGTGATTACTGCCCTTTGTGTGTCTGTGTGCAGTGCCTGTGGTCATCTCGAATCCCCCGCGAGCGAAGAAAAAGTAAGGAAAATTTTGCAGTGAACGAGGGATGTTGCCTTTTTAATGAAAATATCATTTATAGTCTTTCCAAAATCCACGTCATATTAAAAATATAGTAAAACTATCAAATAAAGCAACCAAATATTTTTTTTCTTCGCATACAAGGACCAATGTCGGTGAATTAGCTCAACTAATTCTGACTCATTTTTGGTCCCTTTTTGATGGTGTTGTCTTATCATTATTATCTACATCATAACATTCATGATGATGATGTAATATTATCTCATTATCATAAATGTGGGATTTTGATATGAGATTTCTTACCCATCTAGATGATTTGGATTTGTGTTTTGTGAAGATTAAGATATAAAATTGCCCTTGCTATATGTACATATAGTATATCAGCTGATGCTTTGATTAGGTCATGATGATATATAGAGAGAAAAAGTAAAAGGAAAAGGGGAAGTGCGCTTATTTTCTATGGGTATATATTGTACTGCATTTGCATTCTATAGAATTTAGAAATAGAAGAAGAGTGAGATTAACTTGATGAAACGAAATAAATAATTGAGTGATAGGATTAAGAGAGAGAGAGAGAGCGAGAGAGAGAGAGAGAGAGAGGGAGAGGGAGAGAGAGTGAGAGCTGGGAGTCCGAAGAAGGTAGGGTCAGGGGGGTCCTGACACTTTTATTAATTTGTTTGTCGTCTTTTATTACCTCCACCTCCCCCTGGCCTTCTCCCCAGCCTTCTTTTTATCTCTTGATTTCATTTCATTTCTCGCACAAACACAAACCCTCATCTCAAGAATGAAAAACTTCTCTCTTTCTCTCTCTTTATATATGTGTGTGGTTTGTCTGAAGGATCTAGGGTTAATTGGGAAGCTATTTCTTTTGAGGGGAATGTTGTCTGGCTCGAGGCCATTAACTAGATCTTTGATTTAATCTCAGTTGATCATATATTTGTTTCATTTTTCTTCCATAAAATTTAATTATATTGAGATACCCATCATTGATCTTAAGATAATTAAGTTAGTGACGTCGGACCAGGCTTCATTCCCCCCAATTATTGCTTCTATCTGCTATGATATCATCTTCATTTCTGGGAGGTGCTGTGATCGGTTCTCAAACTTTAGTTGATTTTTTCACAATTTTTCTTTTTGTTTAATTTATTGATCTTGTGTTGTGTATATTTATATGGTCAACGGAGAGATCTTGGTCATTGGCCATGAGCAGATTGGTGTAATGATGAAAGATTTTGACTGCTTTGAACTCTTTTTCTGACTGAAACTTGAAAAGATTATCATCATTACTCTTATGATTTTTTTTTTGGGTTTCTCTGATTAAAAAATATTATGGATCAGGTTCAGGCTTTGGGTTCTTTCTTTGTCAGTCTTAACTCTTTTAGGTTTCATCATCATCGGACTTTTTTTTTTCCCTTTCATCATGGCTTCACGAATCTTCTCTGTCCGTTTCTACTCACTCCTCTGTTGGCTTCTTCTTTAACTCTCACACAACCTCCAAACTAGGGTTTCATGGTGCCCAGATGTGTGGTTTCGCAACTTACACTTTGATTGTATAATATCATAAAATTTACCGTTTCATATTTTTAAACTCCCCTAGACTACATTTTGATTCTTTAAGCATTGTGGTGGGTATCTCGTTTTGTCTTGTTTCTTTCTCTTTATCTGCATCTTTTAGCTGTAATTGGTGGTGGTGGGTTGAGTGTGGAAACTATGTAATTTCCGCCCTTTTTTGTTTGTTTGTCTGTTTGTTTTGTTTCTCCGCTTTATGCTAACGCTTGGATCTCTCTGTCACACATAATAGTCAACTGATGCCCCTTTGCAAAGCTGAGAGGATGGGCTCAACTTACCAATCTGGATTTTGGAGGTATTATATACAAGTTGTAGAATTAAATCTTTTGTGCATCAGGTTCTTCCATCCGCACAAGATATTTTCTTTATAAAAGTGTTCTTTTTCTGTTTTTTAAAATTTAATATGTGTCATGTGTGCAAGTGCAAGACTTGATACTTCATTTTGTACTACTAGCTAATAGCTTTTGTGAAGCGTAAGTTTCACACTTTCTATTGCTGCTTAAAGCAAGGTAAAAGTAATCTCACAAAAAAAAGGTAAAAGAATAATCTTTTGGAACCCGTCCCAACCCACGGATCATCAACCATGTTTGTGAAGGAAAGAACATACTATCCAATGCACATGCAAATAACAAGTACCTCAAAATTAATTCATCTCTATGTTCTAATGATGATGTGATGGATTGAACCATTGATTTGCTTGAATCAAGTAGCTTGTCTTGTCTGTACAAGAACACTCGGCATTGAAGAGATGGCTTGTTTGCAAACAAAGACTACAAGTTTTACTAGTGTAGTATGGTGTGTGGAAGGGTCTTGCAGTTGTTTAGTTTGTATTGTTTATGGGGAAATGAGAAGCGTAGTGAAGAGGAAAAGGGTAACTAATTAATTAATTAATCAGTGGATGGCTGTGTTGTGCGGTCAGTGTAGTGTAAGCAAAGCTGGCTAGTGTACCTCAAATTCTGTCATCAATTTCTGAACCTGAGTCATATGGAAACACTGAATGGTTTAAATGGTCTGAGTCTGACTCGCTCTCTTTCTTTATTTACTGCTAAACTGTTGAGTCAGCATCAGCATTGACGCCATGCATTGATACCTCTTTATCCTATTCCTCATTCTGATATTAAATATATGGGAGGGCTTAAGTTTGTAACTTACAGGTTTCTCACAATTACAGTATTTTTAGTGGGGTTGGATACATAGTTGTGAGAGGCCGAATATTATAACTGTGAAAGAGACGCAAATTATGTTCACGTAACTTAGCGTCTGCCTATATATACATATATATTTGAATATATTAGAGAGTATATTTTTTTATTTTTATATTGAAATTTTTATTTTTATTTTTATTTTTATTTTTTGTTAATTAGTAGCATCTCAATTTGTTAAAATGAGATGTAGAATACACATAATTGTCCGGTAAGGACATTTTTATTTTAACAAAGTAAAGATGCTACTAACAAACAAAAATTACAATATTTAATGTATTGAAATTTTTTTTAATATTTTATTAAAATTCTTATTTTAATAAATTGAAGATGTTCTCACTAAATAAGGACTATATATATATATGTAGTTATTATGTAGTAAATATTTCCTTACTTTAACATGGTAATTAAGGAATAAGTTAAAAGATATAAAAGCATAACTATCAATACATTAGAAGAAAAAAAAGTTGAATTGGAATGCGTGTTTTTCAGTTAATTTCTTACTTTAGTAAAGCGTGTGTACATAATTGTGATTATTATTATATAAAAATATTTTTAATATTAATAAAACAACAACAACAATAATTATTAATTTTATCATCATTATCATTAACAATAATCAGAAGATTAATAACAATAACAATAATAATATTATAATATTTTAATGAGGATAAAAGTATAATTATAAAATTTAAGTAGATTGAAATGAGAAATTCAAGGGATGAGAACTTGTTTCCAAGCCGCCATCGAAATCAAGTTCCTATTCCTTAATCCCCAAAATTTGTAGGTCTCATATATATCATTCATGTTCCTCTTCTATTTTAATAAGTAAAAACTATCGATCATTTCTATTTTATATATTTTGATTCTCTAATCTAATAAGTGAACACACTATTGATAAGTTTAATGGAGTTATTTTGTCCACATCATTATATATCATTTTGGGCTTTAAGGTTATATAATGATATGGACAAAATAGCTCTACTAAACTCATCAATAGTGTATTTACTTATTAGATTGAAAAATCAAATTATATAAAATAAAAATGATCGATGATATTTACTTATTAAAATAAAAAAGTAACACGAACAATATATATGAGACCTACAAAACAAAAGATAAATAATATATATGAAACCTACAGGTTTTGGGGATTAAGAAAAAGGTGCGGCGGATTGAAAATAAATGATCCCTAATTGGTATGAAATGAAATGTTAGGTAGTATGCAGCATGTTGTGCGAGAGACCAAATCAAAACGCAGAGAGTGAAAGAGACCGATTCTCTTAAATCAAATCAAATCATAAAAAAAAAATTTTTTGCTTTTGCAATATATCTTTCGTCCATTATGTAAACATTTCTTTTTTTCTTTTTTTCTTTTTTTTGGCTTCCCAACTTTTGCATGCTCGAATGCTTTCTCAATAAACTGTTTTGTCGTTATTCAAGACTACAGCCCCAAGGGGCATGCAGATGTAAGTTCATGAACATGCTCACCAGATACATATCATGTAAATATATTTAATTTCGTACCCATCCATCATATTTTATGCATTTTTTATTTCCCACTTTGCCTGTCACCATCATAAGTGACTTTTCGGTGCATATATTTAATTTATTTTTTTCAGGTATATTAAGAAAATTTATTACATATAAGGATTATCAATTAAAAAAAAATTGTTAATAAATATGCACCGGGTAGCTGGTGCATGTATATATCCTAATCCCAGCAAGTGTGTGATACTCCCTTGCAATTAATTACAAGTAAATATGAGATTTGTGGTTTATCGTCTTCGATTTTTATTAGAGAAAAAAGTGTTCCAATTCAGAGGAACGTACACCGTCAGTCAAATTCAAAAAGAGACGCAGTTCAGTCAAATCAGAATCTCACCAAAATTCCTCCTTAATAACAGTTAAGACGGCAGAGATTTACTCCCCAATTAATTAACTTCATTCACAGATCCTTAGATTCACTTGGTTGCGGAATCAATACGAGTTATATTTAGAAATTCCAAATTACATAGGAAGTATCTTTAAAACAATTTTAGCTTGAATATATATATATATCAAATCTGGAAATTAGCCTTACATGAATATATATATATATATCAAATCTGGAAATCTGTGCGAATTGATATGGCCTAAGTTATGAAAAAATAAAAACACTAATTCATGGACCCGTAGATTTATTTTATGCACAACTTTTGATATAATGATTAGTTCACTATAAATTTGATATTATTAGAATATGAAAATTCATATAATAATATTCTCAATGCTTTTCTCCATTGTCTAACTGTAGTATATGGAGGCAAGTTCCTTTAATGTAATATAATATATACTTTTTGTAATATATAAGTAATTATTATTATATGAAGGCAAATTCCTTAAAAGTAAATCTTGAAAGATTATAACTTATTATTATGTAAAATTTATTCTTCTTTATAACTGGCCCAAATTAGAACCGTAATTTTTATAACTAAATAGAGGTTATTTTTATAGAGAGTACTATTATAGAGAGGTTTTAGTGTGTTAATTAATAGGTTCAAAGCTCCTAATATTGCTTGTTGGAGTCTCATTCAAAAGGGGATCCTTTGCTTTAATATAGTTTAATTTATTACAAGACAATACATACTGCAGTAGAGTATGTGTATTTTTTTATCCTTACTTTACTAAAGCAGGAGAGTTTTTATTATAAAATTACTCATATTTGTTGAAATCCTTCCTTAGTGTTTAGCAATTGTAGGACTCCTAAAATCGATGAAGTGCTTTGGCTGCCTCCTCTGTTCGGGTGGTTCGAAGTTAATATTGATGACTTGTCCAAAGGCAACCCTGGTCTTTCAGTTGCCACGGGTGTTTTCGAGATAACTCAGGTGCTTTTGCTTCCCCTCGACACTCTCGCTCTAGTTCTTTTTTCTGAATTATATGCTAGTTTGTTGGCTATTGATTTTGCTTTGACGAAGGTTTGAACTTCCTTTAGATTGAGAGTGATTCGGTTTCAACCTTGTCTTGCTTTAAGATGATTATTACGATACCCTTGGTAATTGTGTTTTCTTTGGATTAATTTTTCGTCGTATATTGCTATCTATGAAGCTCCATTTCTCCCACATTTTTCAGGAGAATAATGTTAGGGAGAGCTTATTTTAATGCACCATTTTCTTCTTTATACTCTCTCTTCGGATAAAACTTTTCTAAATCCTCCGAGAAATTGGTAAAACAATCACTTACTAAATCAATTCAGAATAAAGAACTTCATGTTATCATTAGGGCTTTTAAATGAAAAGATTATGCAGGTACTTTTTTATGCAACTCCAACTTGATATGAATACTACTACTGCAGTCTGCACCATAGTGAAAATCTTCGAGGAAGGCCAATAAGGATGATGGTAAATGTCTATTTGATTTTAAACCCTTATGTAAATTGGTTTTTGAGTTTGCTGGCAATAGAAGTAGCAATTAAAGATGGTCAACCTCCATTCAAGTCTCTCTAATTTAGATCTTTCACCACCGTATAAAAGGAAGGAAAGAAAAGAAGTAGAGAGGAAGAAGGGAAAAGAAGGCAACTATTTGTAATTGTAAATAATTTAGGATTTTATTTTATTTTTTTAACTTTGAGAGGGTTTATACTTTATAGAGTAAAATGCTATTTTTTAAAATTTATATTATGGATTTACTAAGAAGATAGGTGTGGAGGAAAAAATTGTTGATTCAAATGATGATTATAAGTATAAATTAGCCAAAATCTTCTCTAATTTTATAGTTGAGTTTGTCAAAGAATTATTTGCAGGAATGTGCATATCTTACCACTAACTAATATCCAACATTCCCTTGATTAGGTTGTCGGCACCTCCTCCCCTTAATTGTTCAACATAGAAAATCAAAAACACAAACTCCTACAGCACTCGAGACTCGAAGTCTCAGTTGAGTTAGTCTACCATCTCCTCTTAACTTAAGGTGGAGTGTTCATATCTCCCTAGTAGTTGTAAGAGTTATTTTCTTTAAGATGGAGAGGTTGAATCTCCCCAATAGCTATGAGAGTTTATTTTATTTGATTTACTATGTTTAGCTACAGTTGTAAATTTCCTTAGGGCAGAGTGCTATTAACACCCTTTTATTATCCTCGTAACACTCTTTTCTTGATGTAGTCACATTAACGGACAAACATATAATTACAATTAAACACATCTACTATTTCTCTCTTCAAACTCTTCAACACACCCATTTATTATATTATTTATTTTCTCTATAAATTCTTTGAATATATAAGCCAGTCATTTTTTCCCCCTGGTTTTGAGTTCTCATCTATCTAATTTTCTTGTTTTTTTCTTTTGGAAATAGCATCTGTTCATTTTCCTTCCACACAATTCATTATTCTCACGGTTTTCGCTTTTCAAAATTAACCATTGTCTAAGAATTTTTTAGGGTTCTTAGAAGCTCCATTCTACTTTGGGTTATACCTATGTTGGGCTTTGATTGTCTATTTCTAGGGACTAAACATATCTAGTTCTACGTTGTATTGCCAATAATATTAATTGGGAAAAAAAACTATGTATTAATAGAACACATGTAGAGTATTTGTATCTTAAATTAAGATTGGATCTCTTTTGGTTGTAATAAATACCATGTGCTTTAGCTCATTTTTGGTCAATCCATGGATGAACAAAAACATTTTAGGAAGTTAGTTTCCCGGCCGCCGAGAGGGTGAACAAGAGCCATGAAGGAGGAAGCTTTGCTGCCAGGAACCTTGTAAAAGATGATCCTTGAGTTTTCTGGGCTAACTGGACAATAGGACCTGAGAAAAGAAAGGGTGGACGCCACTAGGTGATGCCGTGCGGTGGCCAACGACAGTTCACCCTGTAGCGGCCAACGACGGCGCTCCGAAGTCAAGTCGGTATGGTGAACAAAAGTGCGAGAGAGGTCTAATAAACAGACATTTGCTTGCTTACTCAGGAGGTCGTACCCCCACGATGTATGAGATGGTTTATTATGGCAAGGGGCTGAGGGACTCCATTGACATCTTCGGCAAAACAAATCACAAGAACTAAATAGCTGATAATTGATTACATAACACCTCTATAAACATTCAGTAGAACTGGCTGCATTATGATACAAAGTGTTAGAGTGGTGTTCTAAACAGCATTTTATTCCTGAGAAATAAAATTACTATTGATAGAACCGAGGGGAAAATGAAAAAGAAGTATGAAAAAAAGACGGCCGCTCAAGAGGCAGCAACGATCTATCGAACATAGTCTTCTAAAACAGAGAAGGCCTGCCTGCCCATGCATGTTTTTAGTCCCTGTATGGCAGCACTAAGCATGAAAACTATCATAAACCAAGTGCCTCCCATCTAGCCATCACCAATGATAAAATCAAAAAGCACCTATCTCCTTGAGTGTTGCTTCTATTTCCTAACTTGAAAGCAGACATTTATGGTAAGCTAGATGCAGAGAAGGTCTACCAGGTAGTAAGACTAACTCCACCAAATATATGTACTTAAACACCGGAAAATGCAAGAAAACTCAAACAAGCTCATCATGCAGATGACATGGGCCTAACACCAAGACACCCATGCACAAAAACATAGAAAGGGTACAAATAATTTCAGTGATGTAGAAATATCAAACATAAAAAAGAAAAGGGAGGCATCATTTAGATGCCTAAGTAACTAAGATACAGTCACCACTTATGACCTGTTTGGCAGTCTTCGAATACTTTGAGAGGCCGAAACATTAATAGAAAGGTTCAAAAGTCGAAACACCATCCTTCATGGCCATGGGATATCTAATTCCCAAACAGTAAGGTGAGGCCAATAAGAAATCATCTTTATAGGGAAATTATAAAATAAACTTTAAAAGGCCAATGAGAAATCATCTTCATAGAGAAATTATATATTTAATTTATAAATAACTGCCTTAAAAGCCGAAACATAGAAGCAGTGAGCAAGGGAATGTTGGACGGACCTGAGATCGGTAATTGCTGTTGAAAGCAAAAACCACAATTAACCCTATACTCTGAACTTGGCTTATCATTTATATTATCTTCACCCTTCAGACTTCAGAGTAGGACGTGCAATTGAAATTTTCTCCCAGTATTAAAAATATTTACCCTCATCTTCCCATATGCCATAGGGAACAAAGGTTGAATTTGGAGATGCTGAAATCCACTACTCACAATAAATGAATCTCAAATTAATAATTTTACCGTGAATTTGGAAGTACAATCAACCCAGCACAAGAATCCAAAACTGTAAACCACCACAATTTCCTCACCTTCTCTGTTACGAGCATAGCATGAAGATGAACAAAAGCATGTGAGGCATCACCCATAACAAACTCTTTAGACAGATTCTGCAGCTACTCATATCAGTCAGATATACATGCACAAGTGCATGGGTGCGTAAACAGAGAGAGAGAGAGAGAGAGGGATTGAATAACCTCCAAGCCATAACAGCCTGCCTGGCAATTCCCCTTTTGCTCCTCACTTATACATGGAGTAACCAACACAAACTTAATAAAAAATACATAATAGCGTGGCCATCATCTTTTGTGGCAATAGCTCTAGATGGTAGAGGAACAAAAGAAGTTGTCCGTCAGTCAAACTTCAATAATCAGTACACATTATAATTTCCATTTCCAATTTCCAAAACAAAGCAAGCAAACATTTTTCTAAATAAGATCGATGAAAAACAATTTTTATTGCTGGATTTATTTATTTATTTTTTATTATTATTATTCCACCCCCCCCCCCCCCCATTCCCCCCCCCCCCCCCCGAAAAAAAGTGCCAAAGAGAGCGCAAACAAAAACCTAATCAATGCAGCTTGAAGAATCCTTAAGACACAAAAATTGAGCAACAAAACAAAGAAATTCTGACCATGAGTTGAGTTACACTTACACAGTTGCCGCTACTTTCCATTCCAGACTGATCAAACCAAAACAAATATGAAGTAAGAAATAAGAAACATAATAAATTAAACTGAGGAATCAATTAATTAAGGAATGGGAAACCTTCATGTTAATGAAGCGTACGACTGCGAGGGTTACGATTTGAGAAAGGAAAGAGTATTTGAAAAATTCCTTTGCATTTGCAAGACTTTCCCTTGGGCTTTAGTAGCTTCTTTTACGACTTCGTTTTGCTTTTCTTCCCTTATAGCTTACCGTCGTCGCCGCTTCTCAATTCCACCGTACTTGGGTTTCGACGTCGTTTTTGGTCTAGTTTTCTAAAACACACACACAGACACAACCGCTAATGTTTTGACATGTTTGAGCTGAAAACTACAGGTCTACAGCATGTTCGACATCTTAAAATACCACTTTACCCCTAACTATTCAGCGTGGGTTGGCTCTTCACTTTCAAAATGGGGCCTGTATGTACGGTTTAATACGTTCATATATTATGACATAGAATGTCAAAAACACCCCCTTAGAATTCTGGGAGTTAAAGTTTACCCTTTTCCGACTAATCCTCTGGCTGATAATTAATTAATTAATCGGGGATCAGTCGCCATAAAAGATAACTAAACTATCTCATTAATTCCCATGATCCCTAGTTTGGTTGTTTGCGTGTCTCGTGCGTATGGCTAATGAATGCTTTTAACAAAATGAAAATTTTCTGTCGCGCTCACTCCTAATCTTAATTTATTTCCAATTGCCACATTAAGATTGTGGGTTCTAGCGCTTGGATTCACTTATTAATCTTCCACCAATATTAAGTTATTGTCATGTCTTGTCTATAATCTGTAATTGAGGTAATGTAAAGTTGTAAATTAGCGGATTGTAACGTATGTTGGTATTTTTTAAATTCATATCCATTAGATTCAGGGAGTTTTTTTTTTTTTTAATGAGAACATTCTCAGTTTGTTAAAATGAGGATGTTATTAAAATAAAATTTAAAAAAACATATTTTAATATAGGATAAAATTGTGGTGCAACTGTGGCACCGTGCCGCAGTTGCACAAAACCGTTGGATTTTTATTTATTTAAGTGGACCCCACTCATTTGAGTAGATCCAACGGTTTGTGCAACTATGACATGGTACCACAATTGCATTGTAGCATGACCCTTCAATATATTACAAATTATATTTTTTATCTTTTAGTGTATTGAAATCTATGTTTTTTGATCTGTTAGTGGCATTTTCATTTGGACAAAGTGAGGATATCATCACTAGAGATTGATTATATCTTTGGGTACCTATTTGATTGATTATATCTTTGGGTGCCTATTTGATTTTTTAATAATACCAAAACTATTTAAATATCAATAAATGTAGTGAGTATTTAGTGAATTTTACGAGTATTTTCTGCTATTCGTTTCTTCATTTTCTTATTATAAAGAGTGAAATTATTTGTATTCTAAAAATTATTATAATATAATAACAATCATATTTTAATACAATTATTTATTAAAAAATATCTATAAAGTAAATCATCATTAAAAGAGCACTCAATTATGATTTAGCTTTATTACTATCAAATCTCAATTAGCACACCCAATCAACATTATATTCTCTTATCTTAAACCCTAAAATTTTTCTTCCCAATACATAACTCAAATAAGATTTTGGGTGATGAAGAGGTAGCCTTAAAGTTTATGGAACCTTAAAGGTTTGGCAATGACGTATTTTGCTCTTCGAAAAAAGAAGATGACTCTAATTTTTTAACATGGAAAAGTTACTGTTTTTGGAGAAACCATTGAGCTTTTGTGGAGTGTGCCTAAAAGTCATTTTGGTCTATTTGGACATGTGGCATTTATTTACCAGCTGACCTCCTTTAAGTGAGGTTACTCGAGTAATTTATTTTGTGGTCTCTTAATGGTGACACCTATGAACTTGGGAGATAAGGAAACCTTTAGCCACATTTTTACCTCTACAAGACTACAACTAGGCAAATGGCAACCTCTTAGCCTTGTAATCCTGTTATTTTTCAGGGCATAACAAAGAACAGTTGAGGTGGCTTTCTCATATTGCTTGACCAAAGAATCTTCATTCTTATTAACTCTTTATTATTAGAAAAAAGAAGATATTTTTGTTATCTCTCACGATGACATGCACTGTTAACATGCTAGCCTTAAACATCAAAATCTGAGTCTTAATAATACCCTTGATAGTTGGCTTATTTATCTAAATAATCCTTTTTCTAGGGAGCTTATCTCCTAATTTCTATGAGCTATCCTGATATCTTAGTCAAACAATAAATATTGATATATAAAAATTAACTTGTGTGGGGCATCCCTAAAGTCTTTACAAGGTCTTCACATAATATTTTCAAACATATAATCATAAGTAAATAAGAGAGATAAGGGAGAAATGATTATAGTAAGTTATTGATTATGTTTCTTAACACAAGGGAGAAATGATTAGAGTAAATTATTGATTATGTTTCTTAAACGCAATTGCATTATAAGGATGCTTAACTATTGTTTCATCCATTGAAACTTGCTGGCAACTGATTTATACTTTTATACAATGCTTATGTTTATCATTCTAGCATCCCCATGCTAAGCTCCCTTAACGTACATCTTTAAGCACTATCAAGGTACATCTCTCCCTTCCCCCTAAGTCATTGGCAAATATAACTGCAAATTTGACAACGACTTCAGCTTTGGCAGTTGAGCGAGACTTGTTTTCATCATCCATCATAGCCTTACTAATATAGCGAATAGTTGTTGAACTCTATTGTCTTCGTATTTGAGCAAAACTAAACTTGTGGCAATTTTTTTTTTCAGACAATTGAGTAATTAGCAAGATATTTCTTGACTTTTACTTAGAGAGTGATGGTAAATGGCAATTGGTAAGCAACTAGAGGTTGATCCTTAACTGTGGAGTTATTGTTATATTTTTAAAGAAAGTTACACATATCGCCCTCTAAATAGATTTTCAAAGAAACTCTATCCCTTTTGAGGAGACCTCCTGTCATTGAGGATTCCTCTATGTTGTTTCTCTAAGGAATCATCCATGGCAATTTCTTAAAGACCCTTCAATACAGTTCTCTTATGGAATCCTCTTTGGCATTAAGGGTTACCTTAGGTCTTCCACTACCAATGTTCCTTATTTTTCCTTCATTGTCCTTATTAGATCTACTACAGCTATCATATCATACATCTTTTGAAGTTTGTGCTAATATTTAGCTTATCTTAGGTATCTTTAATTGGCGACATCCGCATAGGAGGATGCCTCTATTATGCTTTCATTCAAAATACAAACCAAACCAAATTAGCCACCGCTATGAGGTTGTAATAATCCCCATAGACAGTGCTATATTTTCACTAGATTTTTGTTAGGATCCAATTTGAACAAATCAGTTGCTCTCATTGAACTTAGCTTAAATCCATTTCAAACTAATAAATCCATATTTAAAGAGAGATGAGACTAATAAATGTTTAAGTGTGTTTTTCTAATGTTTGAGGGCATGTATTATAATTGAGGTGAGATGGATAGTCTGAGGTGGACTGAGTAGTGAACTAGGCGATCATATAAGGGATAATATTGAAAGTTCAATAAAGTTATTGTGACTTTACTTAAAAGATCATATTTGAAAAATGATATGAGCATCGACATCATCATAATAAGCAAAAAAAATAAGAATAAGTATAAAAAAAAACACATAAGAATTTACGTAATTTGATCTTTTTGACTACACCCACAAGAATACTTATCCCTAATCAACTATGTATGTGAACTATTATATGATATTTTTAAACAATACAAATAAAACCTTATTAAATGTTGTCTATGGTGAATAATAACATGCAGAAGAACATGGGTATATTTGGCACACATGATTGGATTGTATTAGAATTGATTAGATTAGATTATATATAATATTTTTATTGGATTTTCAATAAGATCCGATTTGAATAAATCAACTGCTCTCATGGGGTCTAACTCAAATCTAATTCAAACAAACAAATTTACTAGAGCTATCATTCTTCTAGAGAGTACACCCTTGTCTATCTGAGTTATACTCATTTTTTGTCAATGCTGCTGACTTTCTTCTCTTTTACTCTTTATTACCACATGTCACTTGCATACTGATCTAAACTAATGCCTTAAATTTTCTCTGAAACATATATTATTGACTTAAGTTTGGTACAATTTTGAATTGTACTATGTTAAATTAAACCCATATGAAGTTAATTAGTACATAAGTGTATATTTTAATTTAAGTATTAACTATTCATAAATATTTAATAAGAAAAATTAACTTCTAATTTAATAAGCAAAACTATTAAGAAATTAAATATATACTAATTTAGTTATTAAGTAATCATAATTACAATAAAAATATAAATTATTTAAATTATATGTTATTTGATATGAGATACATGAAATAAGATCATTTAAATAAGTAAATTAATTATTTATCAAGAGTTAATAGAAAAAAATACTCGCTTAATTTGACTATAAATAACGAGTAAAATAATAATTTTTTAAAGCATGAATAACGAAAGATAAAATAATTAATAGTAATGAAAATAAAAATAATTTTTATGTAATAAATAAAAAATAGTGTAATAAATGATGAATGATATCAACAAATAATTTTCTTCTTTTTGTTTAATCCCAACAATACTCATGTGTAAATTAGAATTGTGAATCCCTTGATTTTAAGACTAAAATTTAATTAAATTAGTCTAATAGTCCAATCAAAGTGAACATACTGGACATATGATTAAAATTTTATCCTAAAAATTAGTGCAATTTTATAATTATGGTGTGTTTTGTCAATTGGTAATCGGAATGAGTTGGAATTAGAATGAGCAGGAATCAAAATGGACTGAAATAAGTATAGATAATGAGAATCAAAATAAATTATTTACTTCAACTGTAAGAATTAGAATCAAAATGAGTTGTATTTTCATTGGTGTGTTTATTTTGTTTAAGAATCAAAATAGATTGTTTTAAGTTGCTAAAATGGCATTAGGAAATTATTTTCATTTGTATTATTATTGTCTAAAAAAATTGTTATTATTATTATTATTATTATTATTGTTGTTGTTGTTGTTGTTGTTGTTGTTGTTGTTGTTATTGGTTTTATTATTGTTTTTTTTCTGCAACCATTATTATTATCAGTAACAATAATAATTTTAAGAATTATTATTATCATCATCATAAAAAATTACAAGAATAAGAATAATGACAATAACAATAATGTAATAATACAATAATATTTTAATTAAGGACAAAAATGAAATTACAAAATTTAGATGGGGCAAAATGAAGAGATCAGAGAATGGGAACTTGATTCCCAACCCTCATGAGAATCAAGTTCCTATTTCTTGATTTCAAAAATAGGTGAGCCCACATATTTCATTCTCACTCCCCTTATACTTTAATAAGTAAACACTATCAATTATTGCCATTTTAGATTTCAGTTCTCTAATCGCACAAGTGAACACAATTAGTCATAACTCTCAATCATAGTCTTATAATTTATCATGAAAAGGTTGAGGATCTATCTTATTAGAGCATCAAAAGACTCTTCTAATTTAATTTTTTAAATACTTGTTTGCTTATCTATATGACAACTGGAAGAGTGAAAAAAAAATTATCTCTCAAAAGTTTTTCAAATGAAAATTAGTTTGTATTATTTTAATCAAATTTTTTCTTCCACCAAAATAATAGTAATTGTTTGGGAATGAAATATGAGACCAATGATGAAGCGCCACGTGTTGATATTTAAGAGATTAATTTGTCTCGGGTACCCAAGGTATCCCGGCTACCCTAAGGACTTCGGGGGTACCTCGTGTACATCATAAAAAGATATAAAAGTCTTCGTAAATATGTGAAGGGATATGTGGGCCCCGAATCTCAAAATGATCGGTTTGATACGTGTCAAAAAATAAGGAAATATCATGTCGCAAAAGAGGAGACAGCCGCTTGTCACGCTAGCGAATCCGCCAAAAGTGTGATATTGTTACAGTTAAGACCACCAGCTTTTCCTGCTACGCCTGTAAAATTACAACGGAATTGCAGAGGTACGCGGGACCACTCTACTACGCCCAGCACGTGAATACGCCACAAACTTGCTCTCCACTCATATTTTTGAAACGTCTAAGCCGTCATACGCATGAAAATAAGAATATTCCTGACATGACAGCAGAGAAAGCCACTAAAATAGCGACAGGTGGCACGTCGACCGGGGTACACCATATAAATACTCAGGTTTGATTTTTATCAAGTTAACACATTCACCACCAAGAAAACTAGGGTTTCTCAAACCTCAAAACCTCCATTACTAAGAGCTTGCAAGCTCTCTAACCTTAGACAACCCGACTCTGACTTGAGCGTCAGAGTGTGGTCGCTGGCCACCCCCGGCTCTACCTTTGATCTCTTTTTTAGTTGTTTCGCAGGTTTGAGGCGAGTTTCACTAGCCCTCCGCACCTGAAGTCAGACCCCCTCCATATCCACCGTCATCTCAATCCTGCTTCACTCCACAAAAAGCCTAAACAGCCCGCACGTGCCGAACAAACGAGGTACCCCGCTCCCAACAAAAATATAAATTTATTACTCTTGGGTTGATTTTGTGATTTTTTATTCATTGACCCAAAATCAGCCGCAAACAGTAATTATAACATATGCCTCTCTTAAAAAATAATGAGTTAAAAAATAATATAGTACTAAATTATAAACTCCAAAAGAATCTCCAAATAAGATTTTTTAAATGAGATAACTACTATATCATTTGAAGAATCTTATTTAAAGAGCGTTTTACAACTATTTTGGGAAATTTACACCAATAACCATAAAAAATTTATCTTTTTTCATCTTAGCCCCCCAAACAAATTTCTATCAACATTAGCCATAAAAGAACCTTTGAGACCAAAATACCCCTCTCTCTCATCTCTCCCCCAACACTCTCTTTCACCCATCTCTCCCAAACCAAACAAACTCCCATCATCGGTGGTAACATCAGCCCTCGTCGGCGGCGGCTTCATCCCTCATCGGCGTTTGATCTACCATCTATAGTCTTCAACAAAACCAAAGTTAGCTATTTTATTTATTTTCATTAATACATAGTGGTATCAGTTATTTTCTGAACTTGCTCGAGAGTTTCAGTGAACTGCAAGTCGTAGATGAATCTAACGACAGACTGCCTGTCGCATGAAGCTTGGTGCGACAGGCTGCCTGTCGCACGAAGCTTGGTGCGATAGGCTGCTTGTCGCACCAAGTCTTGGGCGATAGGTGCCTGTCGCACGCACCAAGCCTTTGGCGACAGGTGCTTATCGCCAGATTCACCCACGACTTAGATTCACCCACGACTCAGTTCAGCAAGAAAGATGGTTGCTTTTGGTCAGTAAAGAAGGGTAATTTAGGGAGAAAGATTTGTGTTTGGCTAATGTTCATAGAAAAAAAGTTGAGAGGGTTAGTTGTGAAAATAACAAAATATTTATGGTTATTTTCGTAAATTTTCCAACTATTTTTGTTAATATAATTCTTTAAATAAATACTAAAATATCATTTAAAGTTATTTTTGGCGGTGCTCTTAGGCCACACTCGGCAAGGTCCACTAAAAAAATTCATCTACCAACAAAGCCATAATTGCTACTGAGAATCAATCAAATTCTGGTAGTTCGTGCATTTACAATTTCGAGCACTGTAGAGTCCGGAACCTGAACTAGCCATGCGATGCAATTACAGCTAATAAGCAGCAGTCCTTTTTGTATCATTCATTCATCCACCAAACTAAGCTACCATTTAAAACAAAACTTCAATGCTGATAATTCTGCCATAGGAGTAGTAACAGCAAACTCCTCACCACACCCCCCCCCCCCCCCCAAATATATATATATGAGCTTTCGTCGCTGATAAATTAACTGAATATTATAGTGTATCCAATACCGTATACACTTCATGGACGCATCTATGTGTAAAAAGCAATGGTCAAAACTCATAAAAGCAACGATGGAAAGAAAAAAATCAGTGTGCCTCCTTATAGCAATATGTTGTTTCTCAAATTTGGCACTTGGGAGCCAGGACCTTGAAGGGAAATGGAAGTTGTTGAAGAGAAGTATTGGAGTTTCAGCAATGCACATGGCATTGTTACCAAATGATCGCATTATTGCATTTGACAGATCGCATTTTGGTCCATCAAACATTACTCTACCACAAGGGAAGTGCATAAAAGGTGTGGAATTGGAAACAAGTGATTGCTATGCTCATGCGGTTGAGTTTGATCCCATCACTCGAAAAGTTCGACCTCTGACTATACAAACAGATACTTGGTGCTCTTCTGGTGCGTTGTTAGCGAATGGGGTCTTGGTTCAAACAGGTGGCTACAGGCTAGGCGAGCGAGTGGTTCGATACTTGAAGCCGTGCTCAGATTGTGATTGGGAAGAAGATCATCAAAACGGTCTCATTTCACCAAGATGGTACGCTTCTAATCAGATTTTACCAAATGGGAAAATCATTGTTGTTGGCGGAAGATTTCAATTTACGTATGAATTCATTCCCAGAACTTCTGATTCTGACCGTAAAATACTTTATCAACTTCCATTTCTGAAAGAAACCATGCACTCACCCAAGATTCCAAACAATTTATACCCCTTTTTACATCTCTCTACTGATGGAAATCTCTTCATCTTCGCAAACGAACGAGCAATTTTACTCGACTACGTAAACAACAGAGTGATGAAGAATTATCCGGTGATGCCTGGTGGCATTTCTCGGAACTATCCCAGCACAGGTTCTTCGGTTCTTCTTCCAGTAAATCTCTCGAGCATTAATGTTCATATTAATAATAATAACAAACCAGTAGTTCATTCTCAAGTCTTAATCTGCGGCGGGACATTACCGGATTCAAATGAAAATGCTGCTGAGGCACAAATCTTTCTTCCGGCAGCAAAAACTTGTGGTCGGTTAACAATCACCGCCCAAAATCCAAAATGGGAAATGGAGGAAATGCCACTCAATAGAGTGATGGGTGACATGATATTGCTGCCAACAGGAGACGTACTAATCATAAATGGTGCCGCTAAAGGCACCGCTGGCTGGGGTGCTGCAAGGGAACCTGTTTTAAATCCTGTTATTTATTGTCCAAAAATTAACAGGTTTCGGATTTTAAGTCCTTCTTTGATCCCACGTTTGTATCATTCAACTGCCCATTTGTTATCAGATGGTCGTGTTTTGGTCGGCGGCAGTAACCCTAATGTTAATTACAATTTCTCAGCACTTTTTCCAACTGAGCTCAGTCTTGAGGCATTTTATCCACCGTATTTTAATTTGATGTCAAATAGGTCCAGGCCATCAATCAGTACAGTAAAGCCAGGGGCGTTTCTAAAGTTAAAGTATACGGAAAATTTTTCACTGGGGTTTAAGCTGAGATCAGGTGATTTGGGGGAGATTTTTGTCACAATGGTGGCGCCATCGTTTACTACACATTCATTTGCTATGAATCAGAGACTGTTAGTTTTGGAGTTACATGGAGCCGTGCAAAAGTCTAATACTGCTGGCGACTATATTGTTCAATGTTCTGCCCCACCAACTGCAGCATTGGCTCCACCAGGTTATTACCAGTTATTTTTGGTCAATGATGGTGTTCCTAGTAAAGCTGTGTGGGTCCAAATAAAGTGATGTTATTATGTCCATTATTTTCGTGGTTCTGTTCTTGTTTGTACTTGATTTATGAGCAGATCGAGAGTTTCATTTTTTTTTTCCCATTTGTGTTAATTCTTTTAGCTAGAAGTTAAATAGACAAGGAAGTAAAAACCTATCAAGATCATGCGGCATGCATGTCTAATGCGGACCTCCAATTCACTTGCCCATGGCTCTAACTATATGCACTAATTTGTTGAAGTTAATTTTGCATCAAGTTTGATCTCTAAAGAGTTAAAGCTTTAATAATAGTTCTCATATATTATATTTGCTGTGGGTGGATCCTAGTCTTCATGGAATTAATGATAGCAATTACAAGAGTGGAACTCTGGGGACCTAACACCGACATGACCTTTGACTCTTCAAATATGCCTTTGCCTTTTCCTATAACTTTTTCCTTATTCGCAAATTGAACATTTTTAGTTTGGACTTGGAAAAAGGTGTCTGAACATGACTTTTGGATCAAAATTTTCTTATAATCTGATTCTGAACATGTCTGAAATTCTAAAGATTTTTTAAAATTTATATAATTTATTTATTTATTGTATTCGCTTTGCTAAACTCGTTACCAATCATGTAATTACATTATATCATAAGAAATCTTGATCCTAACTAAGTATTGAAAATTACTTTCTCGGGTTCTTCTTTCTAAATTTGCCGAATATGACCAAAAAAAAAAAAAAAAGGTACCTTTGAATGGTTGTTGAAATTACGATTCTGATGACATAGCCAGCATATCAATCATGTATAAAAATTAACCAGCGAGATTAATTTTTAAACATCAAGAACAAACTTTAACTTATTAATCAACTTAATGATTGGGTGCGGTGTCCAGATCTAAAAACTAAAGGAAAATACACTTTAAAAAATATATTAGCTGCATTGCACCAATAATGAAATCGTGGAAATAGTTTTGAAAAGTCAAGAGGAATATTATAAGATAAGATTGATCTTGCATTATCAAGATCAAAAAGATGTAATTAATAAATAAAACTTGGTTGATGTAGAATAAAATGTCGGGGAAATGAGGATTACCTCTTTATTGTTTGGAGAAATTATGGTAGTGTTTACTTTTTTTATTGGATTGAAAATCTTGAGGAGTTAAAATACTAAAATTGGGAGTGTGAAGTGAGATTGAGAGTAAGTTGTTTATTTACATTAAAATAAAAGTATGAAATAGGAATCAAAATCTCATTTATGTGTTTTCTTTGTCTTGAATTTGTAGTGAGTTGTTTCAAATTACAAATTTACCTTTATTTAAAGAATTGTATTTTCTAATTATAAAGTGAAAAATATATTTCTAAAATAAAACATTTATCTTATTAAATTAATAATAATTTTTATTGTTCTTAATTATGTAAATCACAATCTTTTATCAATTTTAATTTCAATTATGTAAACTAAAAATTATTGATAAGAACAACACAAATGAAACATTATTATTAATAATATAGTATAAAATTAATATTTTCTTATGATGAACACTTTTTTATTATTATTATTATTAATTATTAATATTAAATAAATATAATACTTTTAAAAATTAAATAAATTAAATAATATTATTTATAATAAATGTAACATTATTTTGTCTTAATAACATAATTATATTATATTTAATAAAAAAAGAAAAAAAAAGAAAGAGAAAGGAGTGAATTCCCACTCCCCCCTCCTCTTATCAAAGTGAGAATCTCACTTCTCACTCAAAAAATGAATGGGACTCTCACTTTTCTTCGTAAATATATTAGTAAACATTGGAGTGGGAGGACTCCACACTCTTCACTCCCACTCCAACAATTAAACGCATAATAAGTGAAACATGTCTCATGTTTAGGTTAAAATATCTTGTAGTTATAATGGTATTCGTGTTATATATTATTTTACTATTTTGCCCCAACCTTGATGTTAGCCATAAAATTTAAATACCATTATTGGTATTTAAATGAATATTTTATACAATCATTATGAATATTTATGACATTTTCGCTACTTATAGTTTTTTTTTCCATACTTTGCAATTCGTTACTAAATTAGTTTAGTCATTGATACAAGTTATTTTGCTTAATAATATTCTCAATATATTTAAATTTTATGGCCAACATCAAGATTAGGGGTAGAATAGTAAAATAATATATAAAACTAACATTGTTACAGCTGCAAGGGATTTGAACTTATTTTAAAACATAAGAAATAATTTACTTAATTTCTCTAAAGAGAAAGGGTGTTTCTCTAAAATGTTGTATTGTCAAAAATGTTTAGTAAATTATTAGTCAATCAATCGGTGCAGCACTGTGATAATATCATCTTTACTTAATATTCAAGTTAACTAATTATCATCGGAAACCCCACAAACTCCTTTCTTAATTGGAATATATAAGATTTATTAATAAGTCTAACTTAAGGGAATTAACATTACCAATATTTCAGTTATTAGACACTAGCAGTGTCTCCTAAAACACTAGCAGTTTCTCCTAATTATTTCTAGATATTGATTTTTTCTTTACTTGAAAGCATTAATCAAACAATACACTTGTTACATGAGTTATTTGGAGAGAGTCTAGGGTGTTCTAATGCTTAAGCGATAGGTAACGACCCAAGTCTTCCGACAATAATATTAAAAACAAATTTCAATAAATCCCGTCGTGTAAAATGTGAATTCAATTTTTTAGACTCAACAAATAATAATATAATTAAGAAGTCTTAATAGACCTCTCTCACATGAATTACTTCAAGAGATTGGGTGTGGATCTAATTTTTAGGTCATGCGGATTTTAAGAATGGAACACAATTTACCAATAAACTGTTTTAAAGACAAATCTCAATAACCAATCTTAAGGAAATGTGGATATCAAAAGAGGTAGACAAATAGAGGCACAGTAATGATATAAAGTCTCAATAGACTCACTTGTGTGAAACATTAATATATATTTTAAAATCCTATGAAAGGCAGTAATTTCAAGAGATTAAGACAGAAGCCCGTAAATAGACAAGATTTTAAACATAAATTAATTGACATGACTTATGCCATATTAAGAAAACCCTTTAAGCCAACAGATATTAAACTTTAGGAGAGAACCAGCATTATATTCGAGGACCTATCTCAACAACAATCATTTTTATATCTGATTTATTAATTATTTGAAAAAAGTCTAGCAAATATATTTCTCACTTTACCTTGACATTGATATACTTCTAGTCCTCTAGATGTAGCCGGTTTTCTCCTCTCACTCTCAGGAGCACAAATAATTTGACTTTTTCACGGGCCTAGCTTCTTGAACTGCCTCGGTCCCCAACTAGGCCGAAGCCTATAAAATTGATATTGTATCAAATTACATCAATATAATGTTCTCATCATGATATTTTTAATTTTTACATGGGTCATGAGAAGAGTAAGTACGCGTTAAAAAATTCTTACTAGTGAAATTATTTCATACTTTTTAAAATCACTATTTCATTTCTTTTTTTTAATTTTGTTCAAAAATTCAATAGGAAAACTCACCAAAAAGTTTAACTAAAATTGTCCTTAAGTTGCTTTGAAAGCACACAAAAATCTAATCACAAACCATATTTCGGGTCAAACATCATTATAGAACTTACAGAATTATTCGGATTAACGCAATGTGAATACGTGACAATTAATGAAACATAATTTATAAAGATAAAAAATTTGCGTGAATGGCTAAAAATTCAGATCAATTTATAAAAATAACCCACTCGCTTTTTCCTTTAGTAGTTAAAAAAATTTGGACATTAATATCCTTAAATAAAATGTAAAGGCAACTTGCCTATTGCGATCTTGCATGATGGACCGACCAAAGGCTTGTTTGTTAAACATATGAAGTATGAAATTTTATTAATTTTAATTTTTTTTGTACATTTACTTGTTTGATTTTTGTAACTTATGTCTAATTTTAAAAATAAACTTTTGAAACCTTTATCTAAATAGAAAAAGATATGAATGAAAAATAAGCTTGGGTACTTTCGTAAATATACCCCCCCTTCCCAATACAAAACCAAACCAAAAAAACAACAGAGATTGCTGAGTATTGTCGTGAGATTTTTTTTTTTAATTCAAAGCCGCCCATAAAAATCATGTGTGTTTCTTCTTCTGTATAAATATCACGCGGCAGTGGCCTTTGATTTCATGTAACGGAATGATTGACAACTTTGATATTATCATACCATATCATTAGACTATGCAATGAATCTGAGAAACAATTAAACATTCAAACGGCTTATTCTGCACTAATTTTGGAGACAATGGATGCATAATAATAATAATAATAATAATTAAAAAAATAAATAAAAATTTAGAACACCTCGTTTCAATAATTTCTTTTAGCAAACTATGGAAATTTCGCACATGTTTTCAGTGAATAAATAGTTGTTCGTGATAGTGATAATTCTTTTTTGTTCATGTCTGTTTCATAAATACTAAGCTATATCAGATATCAACATGTTCATTGAACCCCGTAAAGGAACCATGGCCACTTTTTACAATTCAAACACAAGTTATAATGTCGCTTTATATTTTTTTGTTCTTCTCCCTATCATGGATGTACTCCCTTGAACTGAGTTGAATTAAGAATGAGAAGGGAAAAATAAAAAATAAAAGAAAAAAAGAAGACACCCTTGATCATACATCATAGACAGAATCAGAATCTATAATTGGGAATAGAGTGGGCGGTTAGGCACTTAGACCTCGACATTTTTTCACAGAACAAAATTGATATGACTGAAACGTCTTATGTTTTCCGATAATAAAGTACAAATACAATTTCACTACCAAAGATGCTCACAAAACAAAAGCAAGTTACTGATGTTACAATAAAGGGCATTTAAGTCTTTTTAAATTTATACTATTTATGTCAAAGAATCATTTTCCTGTGAAAAGGAAATGTGAATACAAGACAAAACTAAAAGTTCATTTATAATTGTATCGGTGGAAAGAATAATCATAAAGTCACAAATTCTTTGTTTAAATTTATAAGTATAATTTTCATAACATGAACATGGTGGTTGAATAAAAGTAATATTATTCTAACAAGTAAATTAACTTAATTTTATTTTTAAAAAGCCTTAAATAATTAATTGGTATGATGAAAATTCACATTTAACATTTGGTATTATGTATATTATTCTATTATTGTTTGAACACCTTGGATAAATTGAGATATTAAAAAAAATTAGAGATTCAAGTGGTAAATTAAAAAAAAAATAAAGAGGAATGGACATATCATTCTCTTTTAAATAAATATTGTCATTCATAATTTTTAAAAATAAAAACTATGTACTAGTTGACCTCTATTATCCATTTCTAATATATTGGTTTTACAAATTGACTGATGGATGATCCATAAAATGCCACATCTATTAAGATATAAACTATATGTTCTATATATATGTTGCATTACTCTTTTTAAAAACATTTTACTTTTTTTTTAAATATTTTCTAATTATAATTGAAAGTTTGGGATTGAGGTAAAGTGTTAAATATATATTTTTTAGAATCTATTCTTAAATTATATCTAATACTCAGTTCTTTAATGATTGCCCGTGTATTGGGTTAAAAAAAAAAGAAAAGAAAAGAAATCCCTCATATAAGCTATGTTTGATAAAGTAATTTTTCTTCAAACATATGTTTGATAAATACTTTAATAACTCAAACACAATTTGAAAATAAAATTGTCATATAATTGATTATTTCAGAAACGACACCAACCCCATACATGTAATCAATAGAAGGGAACTATACTGAGGCTTTCAGCTGGGTTTTTAATCTCAATTCAAGCCGTTGCAAAATTAAAATATATTATGACATTGTTGACAATACTAAGGCTGATATTTGACAACCTATAATGAATTTTGACGTACGTTTATGGGTCCTACGGTGGTCCAGACATAGCGAAAAGAATCTAAAATTTACAACCATGCATGTACAGCGATATGATTTGCAAATATTAATGATACTTTTTTGACCTTTTGATTTAAGTACTATCAAGAATCAAATGACTCTCAACATTTTCAACTTTGTACATGTACTTACGCGGAGGCTGGCGAGATTGCCAATTCCTGCTGAATATGAGCTGTTTTTGGGATAATAATTTCGATCTTGCATGGTCTCAATACTAATAGAAGAAATGAAGCTCTTAATTTCATGTTATTCATGCTGAATTATGAACTCGAAATTGCATGCATGTTTTGTGTTCTTATAAATAGTAAAGCCGTCGTCGATATAAACACCGCGTAGGCCAAAATTTTCTGGCAAAGTTCATGTGAATTGAAAATTCAAATGATTAGAATTTTAGAATTTTGAAGAAATGAAAAAGAGCTAACTGAACCCCTCGTGTTTTCATTCCATTGATGATTGTGGAAAATTTGTGTGACAAGATATTACTTTAGCGAGATATTATTAAGAGCCCATCATGTGTGTATTTCATTTGGAAAGCAATTTTACATTAACGGAGAAAAGGAATCCAATAAGCTTCTCGAACAATGAAGAAAGTCAATCTAATCACTCATAAAGTACGTGTATAAGTTAGAACTAAACAGATCCCATCTTCAACGCACTAGAATATTATGGTTAACTATTTCTTTCTCAATTCTCATAGTCATTATAAAATTCTACAGCGGGAATAGCAACCCGGCCGCGCGACAAACCCTTATCTTATTGTTGTAAGATAGGTGCTAAATATGTTACAAAATTTTAATTTAAAAAGAAGAAGTAGAATATCATAATATTGTTATTATTATTATTATTATTATTATTATTATTATTATTATTATTATTATTATTATTATTATTATTATTATTATTTTTATTATTATTAATTTTGGTTATCATGCGCGCTACCCCACCTCATCCCAAATTATCGAATTCTTGACTTATTTGTATTGGATCTAGAAGAGGTCAAACTCACTGAGCCGTCCTCTCGTGAACCAAGAGATATGGTCTAGATTATATTAAAAATTAAAATTTTATTATAAGTAGATATTGACAATCAACTGTCTGTAAACCGTTAAACAGACATTTTAGTTGCAATGCAGCTCATACCATCTCAACCAAATTATTGAACTCTTAACTTCTTATTTCAATAGGCCAAATCAACCGACTATTTTTTTAGGGACCAGAATGACGTGGTAAAAAATATACCACAAATTATTAATTTTATTATAAATAGATGTGGACAACCAAGTGTCCGTAAACCGCTAGAAGAATGAAAATTTGATAGAAACTTCTACACCGAAAAAATATTAATATATATTTTTTTAATTAAACTGTTATCGATAAGATTTCAAACGTGTGCTCTGAGGACACATATTAATAAAAAATCTTATTACACTAATAGAACAAAATTTGCTAATAATTTAAATTAGCAAAGCTTGATCATTTACACTCACTTATCAATGAAAGCCGCATCATTAGTGAATAAATATATAAAACTAAACTACGTATCCAAGTTCTTCATTCCCAACGCAATTCTTAAGATATAGTCGTGATAATATATTGATGAGATAGGAGGTATTTAGCATGGTCCCCTTTCAATTTCTAGATGAAAATAATTTGAAAGTAACTGTCGTCGTTTGACCGTTGAATCAAAAGAGAGATGAGTGTGGTCTCAATGGCCATATAGGGGCAGTCGCTTCGTATATATATGTCTATTAAAGCAAGATTGAGGGTGTGTTTCTTTCACCTACTGGTCTGTATTAGGACAACCTAGCTACTTTGTAGGACTTTTGAGTTTTGCTTCAAACATTCATTTGTCGTCCTGTCATGTAAGATATATTTGGATTGAAATTGGCCTCACGATATTTATGCATGTGAACGTGATAGCGTTTTCAAAGTTTGAGCCTAGCTTCTTTCAATAATTCATTGTTCCACAACATTATATATGACCCTTTTTTTTCTTTATTAATTATTCAAAATAATTCATGGTTGTTTTTAGGAAAAAGGCAGTAAATAATAGATCTTAAACAAATACATCAATTATCTTTTATTAATCGGTATGTATGGACAAGCAATATACAAGAGGTTGATTAATAATAAGAAATGTTCTTCATAAAAGAGCTTGTGTGACATCGTGCACGTTATGATATATGACGGTACGTGTGGCAAGCTTTTATTGGGGAGTTTTATTGTGGGTCCAGCTCCTCTAAGTGAGAGTTTGCCACGTGTGCCTTTGTGCACTAGATTACATCCTTATATGTATGTATATCAGGATATTTAAGAGTTTAGGTAATAAAATAAAATAGTATCAGGGATGATACAAAATAATTCATTGGTTCATTTTATAGGTCTCTTAATGTTTTTAGCTAAGTTTAGCGAGAATGATGAAGTAAATTTTCCTGAAGAAGATGCACTCCTATTTTGACTTTTGATTTATTTCCAAAACAAATGCGAAGAAAGAAATCTTGAGCTTATTAATATAGATGGTTCAGTTAGCTCTTCTAATCAGACAAGAGCTACCTTAACTAAATTAGCCCCACAAAAGAAAGGGGAAAAAAAATGGTATCAAGTGTGAGAATCAGTTTAATTCGTAACCATTTACGTTAAAAAGGAAAAGCAAACGCTAGCTAATTGAGAACAGCATGAAAACGTGTATGCAATAGAATACATTCTAGAATTAGCCATTGACGAGACAATTAACATGTAGACTTGCAATCCAACTATGTATAATTAATCACTTTGAAGTCTTTGAGGCGGATCCTGTACATTCATTCATCGATCACGTTATAAAGGTGCCTCCAACAGTGGAAAGCTTAATTAGTGCCCAAAAGTAACATAGAGGGAGAATTGAGTTCCCTTTAATGCCAAGGAAGTTATATTGTTTTCCTCCGAAAGAAATCACTGGCTCGTCACTCACTTTGTAAATTTCTTCTTTTCCTCTCTTCTACTGGAATATTTAATTAATTAATTGACATTAATCGATTATATTGTTTCTTTTCTGAAGCCATGGAAGAGATTGTGTCTTCGTCTTCTTCGTCTTATCCCATGCCGTTTTGTCAAGAAACCTCACCAACTCTTCAACAGAGACTTCAATTCATTGTTCAAAACCGACCTGAGTGGTGGGTCTATTCCATCTTCTGGCAACCACTGAAAGACGTGAACGGCCGCCTTGTTTTATCATGGGGTGATGGCTATTTCCGCGGGAGCAAAGATTTTGCTACAAGGGCGGCGGCAGGCAAACAAGGCGCAGGCAACGAGCCCAAATTCGGCTTCTTTTTGGAGAGGAAGAAGGTGAGCAAAGAGGTTCAAGTTCATTTCGGAGAGGATATGGACTTGGATAGAATGGTGGATGGGGATGTTACTGACGGGGAATGGTATTACACAGTGTCGGTTACCCGTTCATTTGCAATTGGTGATGGTAGTGTTCTTGGTAGGGTGTTTAGCTCTGGTGATTATGTGTGGCTAACTGGTGACCATGAGCTCCAACTGTACGAGTGTGAAAGAGTTAAAGAAGCTCGTATGCATGGGATTCAGACTTTGGTCTGTGTTTCAACTGCTTGTGGAGTTGTTGAATTGGGCTCTTCAGATTTGATCAAAGAAGATTGGAGCTTGGTGCAATTAGCCAAATCTCTCTTCGGCCCTGTCATTGCTACTATGCTCACAAAGCAAGTCAATCTTAATTCTGAGAGCCAACTTCAACTTCCCAATCCCACGACCAGAAATAATAATAATACTAATAATGTTGCTCCTCTGCTAGACATTGGAATGTTCTCAGGTGCAGGCGCCCCCCACCACCACCACCACCATCATCAAAAAGAGTGGTCCCTTGAAGAGAATTCGAAGCAGCAGACCCGAGAAGTATCCGGCGATGTAATTAAGAAAGAACAACTAGCCGCTGGTTTTGGCCGTTCATCTTCAGATTCGGGGCCTTCTGACTCAGACGGTCACTTCGTTTCAGGATTTACTGACATTAATGTTACATCCAAAAAACGAGGAAGAAAGCCAACAAGCGGAAGAGAGTCTCCTCTCAACCACGTGGAAGCAGAGAGGCAGCGCCGTGAGAGGCTTAATCATCGCTTCTATGCTCTCCGCTCTGTGGTTCCAAACGTTTCCAAAATGGACAAAGCTTCTTTACTCGCGGATGCTGTTGCCTACATCAAAGAGCTCAGGGCCAAGGTTGACGAACTTGAGGCGAAACTCCGTGAACAGGCTAGAAAATCAAAGGTGGTGTACAACGTTTATGACAACAATCAAAGCACTGGCTCTACAATCATGATGCCAACGTCGTCTTCGACTACTCATCATCTTGGCATTAATATTAATATTATGGATGTCGATGTGAAGATTGTAGGATCAGAAGCCATGATACGTGTTCAATGCCCAGATATCAATTATCCGGCAGCTAAATTGATGGATGTGCTCAGAGATCTTGAGTTTCATGTTCATCATGCCAGTGTATCAAGCGTGAGGGAGACTATGCTTCAGGATGTTGTCGTCAGGATTCCCGAGGGATTGATTAGTGAAGAGGTTATTAGAAGTGCTATTTTCCAAAGAATGCAAAACTAGTTTAGCTTACTACTCGATCTTGCTTATTAACTGCATCTGTTTTTTTTTTTTTTTCCTTTTTCCTTTTTCCGTTTTTCAGATTATCCTCCCTTTTGTTTTGTAGCAGCTTATAATTATCATGTTGAATTTGATTTATTTTATTTTGTTGGTGAATTCAGAATTCTCGTCTTGTCAGTCATCACCACATTCAATTATATTCTTTGTTTTTTGTTTTACTACTTACGTTTATGATAAAATGATGAATGCGCATGCAACGGAATCCAGAGAGGAACTTACAGCGCAAGAATCCTGATGATAAGATAACTGTGTTAAGAGGAATAGAGCGTGGGTCGAATCAAGTCAAGGTAAAGAAATTATGTAGGTCCAAATTCAGCTAAGGAGAGGGAGAAATGCCATAGTCTACATCGCATCATTCGGATACAGGGTCTACTGAGATTATCGGTGAGGTGCATTTAGTTGCATTGTTTAGGGACCCGCTACTTCGTTATAAAGACCCAATTAACACTATCTGAAAGAGTGTGAGCCTTCTTATAATGCCCCTGTTATTTGATGTTACTTAAATTTATAAAAAAAACAATTTAATTTATTTCTTATTTTGAATGAGAATTCAATTAAAAATTTAACTAAATTATTCTTTTAGTAAATTTTTACATCCATCTCGTTCCATAATTTATATTTATATCTTAAATTTTAATTGATTTTTTTTTAAAAGACAATAGGTATTGAGATAAAAATTATACAGTGAGAGGAAAATAATTTAATATTTTAAGATTTACATGTATTTTATAAATAAAGATTTAAAATAAATTCTTTTTTAGTAGGAAATGATTAATTTTAGCATATGAATTTATATTTTATAAATTAAACGGAGAATATTTTAAGAAATAAAATCTAAAATGGGTGTTATAAAGATTAAAAGCTTCACTCATTTGTAAATCACAAGTACAGCCCGAAATTGAAAGTATTGGCCTAAACACGCAGGGTGCGACAAAGCCCAATATTTATCCTGAAAGATTCAAATCATTTAACTTTTTTTTTTTTTTTACTGTATCCCTTGCTTATCCTGTATCTAACACCGGAGAAAATGAAAATCCTAAGAATTACAAAAATGCTGCCATCACACCCCATTCACCACCTCATTAACAGTACATAGCCATCGGGTTAAAGAAAATAGAGTTGATTTGTGCATCATATGTAACAAAATTTTCATAAATGCACAGCATATGTGGGGGTGATCCAATGAGTATTTTCAATTTTCATACTTCGCCACTTGAGGAATGACTACAGGCAATTTTCCTCCATTTAAAGGCCAAATAGAAGAATTTTAAAGACCACTTGGTGGAATTTTTTCTTCTTTTTTTTTTCACCTTCTTTCTTCGAAGTTGAGCTGGGTGCTTCGAAAAGAGAGAAAATTCAATGTAGCACTTCCTAAATATGTGATCTGTATGCAGGAGTGCTAGACCGGGTGGTTGGACTAAATTTTTTTCATGTAAAATTAAAAAAGAAAGCAAAATCTAAAAGTGAGGCCTTTGGATTATTAAATTAAACTCTAACATTCTCTTTTTTTTAATAAAGATTAAACCCTACCATTAAACTAACACTTTCCAGTTTGAAAATTACCTCATGAATTAACCTTTTTAAATAAGAACAATTATTAACTTTAAGATAGTGACCATAGTACCATACCCCAAGACACTGTTAGATGATCCTATTTTATTGATTTTTATCAATTTTTTAATAATCCTATTTTTATTGTTTAATATTTATTTGAAAAAATTATAATTTATTTAATAAATTTTAAAAATGACTCTATTAGAATCAATATAATTTGAACCCAAATTTATTAAATTTTAATAATTACACTTACAAATTTCATTAATTGTTATCTTACAGCAAGTGATTATACCAAATAGGCAAATGCTCTAGCATTTTTTCTACAGCAGAAAGGCCTTGAATGATGAGAAATATAGGAATGTGGTCATTTGTGATGTTGAAGACCAGCTGGAGGTTGGTAAGAAAAATATAAGCTACAAAAAAGAAACGGTTAGAAATTACTATGAAATTTAGAACTTAGATGAATAAACCAATTTTTAACACTTAAATTTGTTTTACAACATGACAATACGAGTCAATCTATTAATGGGCGGGAGCACCAATTCAGCACTGTGACAAGTGCTCTAAGAACACCCAGGAATTTTTTTTTTTTGAGATTTTATTATAAAATGTAGTTTTCTCTTAGCCCACACATAGAGTGTGCCCCTTGATTTTTCTCCTAATGCACATTTTAATTTATTTTCACCTTTAAAATTTAGAAAAGAAAATTCTATTTTTGCCTCGAAGCTCGTAACTTTTTAAGGAGGGTTTTTTTTTTTTTCTTCATGTATTATCTCATGATCATCCAATATGTTCTTCTAAATTTACCGAAAACATATTTGCGCTTTCAAATAATAGACAATATTAAAAAAAGTGAAATTGGCTATACCAAAAGTATTACTCATCTTCCATTCACTTCTTATCACATCTATCTACTTCAATCAATTGTGATAATATTCAAATAAAGAATAAATACATAAGGAGTAATGTTTCAGGAACACCAAATTGAAACTCTCCTTGACAACTTAGTCTGGCGGAATATTTAGAACATAAATTGGACAAGCAAGTTGAGAAATAATGAAAACTAACAATGCGAACAGCTAGCAAATGTTAGGTTTATTTATGTCACCAACCTGCATGAAAACAAAGCGTGAGGGAAGATCCCATCATAATATTAATGAATAAGTTGTGTATTTTCTATGGGTTAGCCAACAGCTCGTCCCTGGAGAATACGAGTAGAAGTGCACGTGTGAAAGGCTGAAGATTTGAAGTTTCCTGTGCTGAAAATTAAGGCTCTCGTATGGATATGAAAAAACGTTAACTTTTGTATAGTCAAAGTTGGGTGCCGCAGTCCTAACTTAAAACAAGAGTTCAAAGAATAATATCATAAATTGTTTTTCAAGAGATTGATGATGTATGTCAATAACATGATCATTTACTGAAAATGATAAAAGGAAGAGACAGAAATGTATAAGAAGACAAAGGCTAGGACAATTTTAGATTCTTTAGACTACGGATATTAACAATTAAGTTATCAAAATCAATGTGGCTCCTATTCTTTAAAAGCAGATCGATTATAATGAAAAATTATTTATATATAAGCTGTAAGTATATGCGTTTTTTAATTACTTTATAATTAAATTATATCATTGTCAAGTTGATAGGATATAAACTATCTTTAAAAAAAAGAAAAATCCCCCGCTCGCTGTTAAATTTCGACAATGAGATACCACGGAGCACAAGAAAGATGATATTTTTCCAGTATAGATCATACTTTATTTTACATTGCAATTTAGGCAGTGTGGGAGTGAGGAGTGTGGATTCTTCCCATTCCAGTGTTTACTTTAACAAAATAGAGAGGGATTGAGAATCTCACTCCGTAGGCCCCACCCATTTTTGAAGTGGGGAGTGGGAGTGGGACTCTCATGGGACTCTCACCTCTCCCTTTTCTACCATTTATTTTTAATTTAATTTAATAAAATAAATAATATTATATTTAACTAAATAATAATTTACGTTGATTATAAGTTAAAATTACTTTAAAATAATATTATTATATTAATAGAGAATTAATAAATATATGCTATCTATATTTAATAATATAATATTATTATATTTATTTTAAAAATAATAGTACTCTATTTATTTAATATTAATAATTAATAATAATAAATAGTTTATTCTAAGAAAATATTAATTTTGTACTAAATAATATTATATTAATAATATAATATAATATAATTATATAAAATAAAAATATTTCATTTTATATTTATCCTTCTTTTTATTAAATTTACTATAACTATATTTAATAAATATTTAAATAATATTATTATATTTAACTAAATAATAATTGGGTTTGATTCTAAGTTTAATTTACTTAAAAATAATATTATTATATTAATAGAGAATTAAAATAAAAATAATAATATTATATTAATAGAGAATTAATAATATTACTATATATAATCTTTATTTGAAAATATAATATTATTATATTTATTTAAAAATAATATAATTATATTTATTTAATATTAATAATTAATACTAATTAATAGTTTATTCTAAGAAAATATTAATTTCATACTATGTTAATAGTAAAAATATTTCATTTATATTGCCCTTATCAATAATTTTTAATTTATATAATTAAAATTTAAAAAAATGTGATGTTCATAATTAAGAATATTAATAATTATTATAAATTTACAAATATAATAAAATAAATGTTTATTCATTAAATACATTTTTTATTAACTTTGTAATTAAAAACTATAATTATTTATATAAGGATAAAATTATAATTTGAAACTATTTACTCCTAATCCAAGACAAGGTAAACACATAAATGAGATTTTGATCTTCATTCCATGCTTCCATTCCAGTGCAAATAAACAACATATTCCCACTTTCACTCCACACTCCCAATCCTAAGATTCTCACTCCTCAGGATTTTCACTCCAATTCAAAAAGTAAACGCTACCTTATAGTAGTGATACACTGGTGCAGTGACTCACAAAACTTAGGATCAAAGGCTGAGATTTGATTTACACAACACTAGAAAATATTACAGTTTGTCTATCCTTATCTCCAAAGAACCTGTCTCATTCTTGGCTAACAAGCAAATCTAACAATACATCACGACCGTTTGATTCATTCTCAGCTTGATGATCACTCGAAATGCTCCTGAATGCTTGCAGAATCCAAATGGTTCAGTTTCCGCCACAAATAGTTCATTGAGACATTTTGTTGACCACCTTCGCAAATTTATCAAACACCTTGCATTTTAACTCCTATTATTTCCAAAATATATCCGAAATGATCACTCTCCATTCATTGCTCGTGATACATGTTTAGAAATATTCTTATGCTAAGAATTTTGCTAAGAATATTAACCAAATGTAGTGACTATTTTTGCAAAGAGTGGCTACTTGCCAAAACAATGTAAAAGGAAAATTATTGGATCTTTTTCGTCCGGGATGATGAAATGAAAGTCACTTACATCGTATTGAGGAGAGGGTGAGATGCAAATATTAATGGCTATTAAGTGACGACAATTACTTCTGTGATAACAGAGCTGTGATTCTTCCATTCGTTGCCGTACATCAACGTGGATAGATTTTAATGCCTCAACGTGTATTGAACTGAAGAGGGCAAGAAATTAATTAGAAGAAAAAGGGAATTAAAAATAATTATATAACACATCGTTTGATTTAATTTGGCAATCTTCTTATCAAATTCTTCACATGGCATTTCACACTTGAAGTAGCTATATTAGCTAAGTAGAAAACCCGGTAATTAATCTCAGGATATCTTTATCCATTTTAATTGCTTACTATATATATTTTTTAATGGTGATTCTCCGAAGGTTCATGGCCACTTGAGCTCCTCCATATCTCTTCAAGTTCCCGAGCAAAAGTCTTTTGTCTTCCCACAACAATTGTTATATGATCTTTCTTTTCGATAACCTTAACGCGAGCACGAGGGATTTTTCTTTGAACATTGTAGCTACACTCCACCGGAATAAGCTCATCATCTTCGCCGTGAAATACGTTAACATCACATTTCACGTGATTGCGGACGGCATCCAAGTACCCATCAAGCTTGTTTGCGGTGCCACAAATGATGTTGTGCAATGTATGCCATGCAGCGTTGTGTGTGTGGCAAAAGAATCCTTCAAGCAGGAAAGTCCTGATCCTGTTAAATGTGTTTCACTAAATTGCATTAATATAAATGGAGGTGGTAGATACAAGTCTCTATCAAAATGCATAGTACAAATGAAATTTAATGTAGCAGAGCTAATTGGGTGTGAAGAAATGGAATTGAAAATTAATTTCAGCATTAAACAACCTTTCTGCATCTTGGTTGGACCTAAGTCACAGCAACGTTTGACCACTTTCTAGTTTCTATCACACACTTAATTTTCTTCTTTGCTGGTAGTTAGAGCAGCAATTAAAATGCTTTTTCCATGTAGCTGTCAGAAAATTCTCAACCGAAATCCTATGTCAAACCAAAATTTTGCAAGTTTCACAATATTAAATGGTGTTGGTGGCCTACCATGAACCACGCGTATCCCTGATTGATATCAAATTGATTACGAGTGTCACCCCAATAATCAACCTCAAACGAAAGAATATTTTTTAAAAAAAATTATTTGTTTATCCGTTTATTTATTTATTTTTTGGAGGGAGGTTAATTTCAATCGGGAACCGCTAGCTAGGAACAGCTACTTCTCTACTAGTACATCATAAAAGATTTGGCACCCGCATGTAGGCCATGTGTAAAGTACATTTTTTTATATGGACAAAATAAAAAGGGCGAAGAGCACCAAAAGCAATTAAGCAACCAAACTTTATCGAGGCGTAAATCAAAATATTTTTCAAAGAAATATAGAAAATGGGTCATGAACAACACTTTAGACCACGAATCAGCCAAAATATATAATTGATTATCGAGTTGACGGGTTTGATATAGCTAGGCGTAGATGAGTCTATTACCTGTTTCTAGTGACAAGTTTGGCAAGAAATTCCCACACCCGATGGTTCTTGCAAATCAGCAAGCAAATTGTCCGAGAGATGTGTTCGTACCAACAAGCCATTGATGCACCAAAAGCTATTAGTGGCCATACGCGTCTTGGTGCTACCTTTCTCATCACATACTGCGAGGCTTGTGCTCCTTTCGGTACCGGATAATATGGCTACAACCAACCGATGTATTCAGTTTCATTAATTTTAATTTGGTAAATAAAACTTCATGTATAGATCGATAATCAGATTAAAATAATAAAATGACTAATTAACTAATCAATTAAAAGATGAAAAATATGTAAAATATTAAGAATGCAATAACTTACAGGTGCTAGTAGAGTTAAGGACTTGACTGATCCAGGATGTTTAACAGCCAGTGCAAGAGCTAATATGCAGCCTAAAGAATGAGCAACAATGTGGAAGGATTTAACTTTGTTTGGTTCAATTACTGACTTTTCAATCATGTCCAAATGCTCTCTCACGGTGTAAAGGGAATCTGTTGGCTTAGGGCTCCTCCCAAACCCTAACAGATCGATGGCGAATAATCGATAAGTCGATTTTGAAGCACTTGAAAAGTTTGGGAATAATGTTTCAGTCCAAAATGCTGAAGATGAAATGAATCCGTGAATGAACAAAACAACTTCATGTGCCTCATCTGACATGTACATATCACACACACACATGAATCCAAATAATTAAAATCGGCAGCTTAAAATAATTAGTGAATTAATTAATGTGTGTGTGTGTGTGTATTGGCCATCAAGATTTACAATGATCATTAATTAACTATAATTACCTGATGGTCCTTGAGTCTTAACAAAGAGAGTATCTCTGCTAGAAGAGCTCCAACAAGTGCAAAATTTACAATCACAATCAGACCATCTTGGGATTGGATGTGATTGCTGCCCTCCGATCTTACCTTGTAACATTTCAATAATGGTAGAATTAACGGTGAACGTTGATCTCACCGTTCCTTTTTTTATCCTCTCACAAGATTGTGCGACATTTCCATCCACTTTAAGCCTCTTTAGCTCATTAACAGTTTGCTTTGAGACCTCGGACACAAGCGACGGCCGGGTGTAGAGAGTATCCGAAATCTCTTCTAGATGTAACTTACTAGAAGTAAGGCAAACGATTTTTGATTTGCCTTGTTCGGAAACCAAGATTTTGCCGCTGCTAGTGATGGCCTCTTTTGCTGAAGAGCAATAACAAGGCTTCCATTCAGCCTCAATGAAGAAATCCGCAACTTTGTAAAGCATACACAAGAGAAAATCAACAAGATCAAGAAAAGAAAACACAATGAAACTCACGGTCTTGTTCAAAAGACTGCCTGTAAATGATAAAACCAATTTGGTTTTGCACATTGCAGGCTCCATTTCTTCAAAGTAAACTAAAAAGCCACAACAAGATTACAAAAAATCCAAGAGATATAATTAAGAAAGTGAGAGAAAGATAGGGAGACGGTTATGCTGAGGAAACAATGAACTCGCTAGGCACCATTGGCTTATAATTAATAGAGATCAAAATGTCATTGGAATACCTTTAACGCTATACTAGATACACCTTTTTTCTTAGCTTAACATGCAAATGTTACACTCACAAATGGAAAGCCAAACGAAGATAAAGGGGTTTTAGAGTATTTCGGTATTCTGAAAATGGGGTCGTTGAAATTATTAACAGCCCAGCATGAGTAGCTTTCTTGCACCTCAACATAGAATTAAGAAGATTCATATGATGTTAGCGTGTGGGTAAGCTTCTCTTAAAACTTAATGGGCAGAGAGAGAGAGAGAGAGAGAGCTTCAGACTACTCACTAACAGTAACAGAGAAGATAAATGAATTCATTAGATCATTTAACATCGTTTGTTGGCCAAGGCAAAAAAGGTTGGTGGTGGTTGAACCCCCTGATGATGAAACAATTCTCCTTAACGTACCTAGCTACACATTAAAGAAAATATAAATATATAAAAAAAAATCAAAATTAAAAAATTCAATAGCATGCAGTTTCTTGCTTCTTGGAAATTTTGAGCTCCATTTTGTTTTCTCATCCACTAGGTCACAACTCCTCATCTATTACAGAGAAGTAGCCCAACTCATTAATGCTAAGCAATATTTTTCAAACTGAACAGGTCTCCAAACGTTTTAGTAAAATTTATTGCACGCTGTCATAACACGAGTCCCATATCAATATCATTAAGCCCTTATGCAATAAAACTTACCACCGTCGCGCTGACAAGGTCTTAAGGAGTTGATTTCAAGGTGCATGTGCTTTGTTTGATTTTATACAATTTGCAGGCAAAGGATAAAGACTGACATATATAAGTTGCACCTATAGCTAGGAAAAGTGAAGAAAATATCGTCGTTATAAACAAGTTTCAATTGACGAGGTTTACATTCTGACCGTTTATTTAAGGGTTCGATTTAGTATATGATAGATCAGCTACCTCCTTAAATCAAGTTTTTATATAACTCTAAAAATACCCATTTAGGTCCAACAATTAAGATCATCACTGATTAATTGAGGTCGGTCACTACGTGTGACTAAACATATATATCAGATACCTAATAAATAATATTTGATACAGGCCTTATATATGCTCCATGTAAATGTATATCATAGAACACAAGAGATAAACTCAAGTATCAGAAAACATGGGTTCAGTTATTATTTAGCGAATCTTTTATAGCAGTTTGATTTTTTTTTCTTTTTTAATTAGAGTTGCACCGTGCCTAACTCTTTAATTACTAGACAGCTGATATATAAAAGTTATTTAGAACTTATAATTAATTCAATTACTGATCTTAATTAAATCAAAGGGAAAAGATACTCACATCCAAGATAAATTTGGCTAATACACAATAACATTCATAGAATTTAAATTGTGGATGAGGATTAACACTCTAAAAACTACTTTGAACTCTTTTATTATAGTAAATTATTTCATTACAAAAATATCAATCATATGAATGACTAAAAAGAACTCTCTCATATAAATTAGCATAATATAATTAATCTGAATATTGATATAGCACACTCACTATTCAAAAAATGATTCTCTTGCCATAAACCTAAAAATCTTATTTTTGATCTCTTAAATAATATTTAGTTAAACAAGGAGCGGATCAATATATATTTTTACTTTTTGATTAAAAATAAAAAAGTATCTTTTGAAATCTTCATTTTTGAAAAAGTATCTTTTGAAAAGAATAACGAGTCTACTGACCAAATGGAACTTTTTATCTCCATTTTTGAAATAGTAAATATCAACAATTTAATAGTGGGGCTATTTGTAATATAAAAAAAATTGCTTTAAACACTTTATTATTCTATACACTTATGTGTAAAATTTTTAAAAATTAAGTTTTACTTTCTACACTCTTTAAAATGTCAAAAATACTTTACTTAAACTAATTAGATTAATTTACTCAAAGCACAAATCAAACTATTTGACACATCCAGAGTGAATTAATAATGATTTAGTATATGCTACTAGTTCCCCAATGTTTGGCGAAAGGGGCATAAAAATCCTTAACATTTAAAAAAAAAAAAGACATATGAGTCACTTTTCCATTTTATAATTTTGTTTATAGAAAAAGGATAATATTGTATATTTACAACAAAATACATGAAAAATAATTGTTAGCCCCTTAACTTTTGGGAAAACTCCCTAATATTTCTTAAAAGAAAAGACATCCAACCCCTTTCCACTAATAGATTTTGTTTATTTTAATTAAGAAATGATAATATCATCATCATCACTGTCATTTACTAATGTCATTATTATTGATAATAATATCATTAAATTATTATTATTAATAATATTATTGTTGTTGTCATTATTATTACTACTGCTATTATTGCTACTATTACCACCACCATGTGGAAGGATCAGCCCTAGTTATTCTCGAGGCCTACGTTAGCCAAAGATCATCCTAAAATCAGTGGGTTGGAGACAAGAATAACCTACGCTGCGATTACTACAGGAAACCTTTCCATACTCGTGAGAATTGCTACAAGCTACACAATAGACCACCCAATGGCAGGGCAAACAAACCTGGTGGACATAATATGCCTACAAAAAATGAGGCTTAATCATCTCCATTCAATAAAGAGCAATTAAATCATCTTCTTAAACTTATAAAATCCTATTCGTCACATAATATTCTTGTGGGGTCTATGGCACAAACAAGTGGCAATTCTTTGGCACTCTCAGTTCTATGAAAATCTGGTCTTTAGATCATAGATTCAGGGGCCTCTGATCATATGACAAGCTGCTATCATTTGTTTAGTTCTGATCATCCTTGTTCTGGTATTGAAAAACTTAGAATAGATAATGGTAGTTTTTCACCTATTACGGGTAAAGGAAACATTGAAATCTCAGAAAAAAAAACTCTAAAATCTATTGTGCATGTTCCAAAACTTGCCCACAATCTTTTTTTATTGTTTAAAGATACTAATTGCTCTATTCTTTTTCTACCTTTCACTTGTGTTTTTTGGATCACAACTTGGGGAAGACAATTGGAACTGCTAGAGAGATAAACGGTCTTTCGTACTTTGATGAAACTATTTTTGGTAATAAAAAAGCTCATGGTTTAAGTAATACTAGTTCAAACTCCTTCTATGATCAAGTTATGTTATGGCATAAAAGATTAGGGCATTCTAGTTTTCCATATCTCAAACATTTGTTTCCCAAATTGTTTAAAGGAATTGATCATTCAAAACTTCATTGTAAGGCTTGTCACTTGGCTAAAAATCATTGTGTTTCATTTGCAATAAAATCCTATTTTGCTTCGAAACCATTTTACTTGTTTCATGGTGATGTTTGGGGCATATCTAAAGTTAACACACTTTCTGGCAAAAAAAATGTTTATGACTTTTATTGATCACCACATAAGGGTATGTTTGGTTTACTTGTTGGAAAAGAAATCAGAGGTTGAATAAAGATTTAATGATTTTTTCCTAATGATTAAGAATCAATTTCAAACCAAATTTGGCATTCTAAGATCGGATAATGGGACTAAATACTTTAACAAATATTTATGAACATTTTTTTACCAAAAAAAGTGTGATCCATCAATCAAATTGTCGTGACACACCACAACAGAATATATATGCTACTAGTTCCCCAATGTTTGGCGAAAGGGGCATAAAAATCCTTAACATTTAAAAAAAAAAGACATATGAGTCACTTTTCCAGTTTATAATTTTGTTTATAGAAAAAGGGAAATATTGTATATTTACAACAAAATACATGGAAAATAATTGTTAGCCCCTTAACTTTTGGGAAAACTCCCTAATATTTCTTAAAAGAAAAGACATCCAACCCCTTTCCACTAATAGATTTTGTTTATTTTAATTAAGAAATGATAATATCATCATCATCACTGTCATTTACTAATGTCATTATTATTGATAATAATATCATTAAATTATTATTATTAATAATATTATTGTTGTTGTCATTATTATTACTACTGCTATTATTGCTACTATTACCACCACCATGTGGAAGGATCAGCCCTAGTTATTCTCGAGGCCTACGTTAGCCAAAGATCATCCTAAAATCAGTGGGTTGGAGACAAGAATAACCTACGCTGCGATTACTACAGGAAACCTCGCCATACTCATGAGAATTGCTACAAGCTACACAATAGACCACCCAATGGCAGGGCAAACAAACCTGGTGGACAGAATATGCCTACAACAAATGAGGCTTAATCATCTCCATTCAATAAAGAGCAATTAAATCATCTTCTTAAACTTATAAAATCCTATTCGTCACATAATATTCTTGTCGGGTCTATGGCACAAACAAGTGGCAATTCTTTGGCACTCTCAATTCTATGAAAATCTGGTCTTTAGATCATAGATTCAGGGGCCTCTGATCATATGACAAGCTGCTATCATTTGTTTAGTTCTGATCATCCTTGTTCTGGTATTGAAAAACTTAGAATAGATAATGGTAGTTTTTCACCTATTACAGGTAAAGGAAACATTGAAATCTCAGAAAAAAAAATCTCTAAAATCTATTGTGCATGTTCCAAAACTTGCCTACAATCTTTTTTTATAGTTTAAAGATACTAATTGCTCTATTCTTTTTCTACCTTTCACTTGTGTTTTTTGGATCACAACTCGGGGAAGACAATTGGAACTGCTAGAGAGATAAACGGTCTTTCGTACTTTGATGAAACTATTTTTGGTAATAAAAAAGCTCATGGTTTAAGTAGTACTAGTTCAAACTCCTTCTATGATCAAGTTATGTTATGGCATAAAAGATTAGGGCATTCTAGTTTTCCATATCTCAAACATTTGTTTCCCAAATTGTTTAAAGGAATTGATCATTCAAAACTTCATTGTAAGGCTTGTCACTTGGCTAAAAATCATTGTGTTTCATTTGCAATAAAATCCTATTTTGCTTCGAAACCATTTTACTTGTTTCATGGTGATGTTTGGGGCATATCTAAAGTTAACACACTTTCTGGCAAAAAAAATGTTTATGACTTTTATTGATCACCACATAAGGGTATGTTGGGTTTACTTGTTGGAAAAGAAATCAGAGGTTGAATAAAGATTTAATGATTTTTTCCTAATGATTAAGAATCAATTTCAAACCAAATTTGGTATTCTAAGATCGGATAATGGGACTAAATACTTTAACAAATATTTAGGAACATTTTTGACCAAAAAAGGTGTGATCCATCAATCAAATTGTCGTGACACACCACAACAGAATGTAATTGCTGAAAAAAAAATAGACATCTTCTTGAGGTAACTAGAGTCATCATATTTTCTATGAATATACCTAAATATCTCTAGGAAAATGCTTTCCTAATTGGTTATTACTTGATAAATAGAATAATATCTCGAGTTTTAAAATATGAAACACCTTTACAAGTTTTGAAAAATTGTTTTCCCATATCTTGAATAACTATGGATCTTCCTTTCAAAGTATTTGGTTGTGTTTGTTATGTATGTATACCAAATATTTTTTTTATGAAGACTGGATCCAAAAACTGAAAAATGTGTGTTTTTTTTGTTATGCATCTAATAAAAAAGGGTACAAATGCTTCAATCCTATTACAAAGAAATATTTTGAGAGTATGAATGTACATTTGGTTGAGGACCAACCTTTCTTTCAAAACAATTCTCTTCAAGGGGAGAACATAAGTGAGGAAGATAATTTTTGGGACATTTTGTCTATTATAAAGGAATATACACCTTTGATTAATTATGATAAGCAAGTTTCGAAAACCATTGTTGAAAGAGTATAACCTAGAGATAGTACTTTTAATTTAACTTTGCCATATAATATGTTATTAAAGACAAGGGGAGAAGTACTTCAAACACATCACAACTCTCATCATAAGCTTCAAGTTTATACTAGGAATAGGTTTCACAAATTTACTATTGTTCCAATTGTTCCTCCAGTAGAAGTCCAATCCAATTTGCCGAGTGAATGTCCTACAACTCAGAGTAATCCCTCTTCTACTCATATTTCTTCTCTATCTAATGATTTTCCTAACATGTCCTCTTCAAATCTTGACCTTCCAATTGCATTAAGAAAAGGTCCCCGAGCTTGCACAAAACACCTCATTGCAAAATATTTGTCATTTGAAAAATTCTCACATACTCATAGAGCTTATGTATTTAGGATTTCTAATCTGTATGTGCCAAGAATTGTTTAAGAAGCATTAGATGATTCGAATTAGAGGTTAGCTACAATGGAAGAGATGAATGCTCTTAGGAAAAATAATATGTGGAGTATTACTAATCTCCCCAAGAAAAGAAGACAGTCGTATACAAATAGGTGTTTACAGTGAAGTGCAAAGCTGATGGAAGTGTAGAGTGATATAAAGCGAGACTCGTAGTAAAAGAATTTACCCAAACTCATGGTATAGATTACCAAGAGACGTCTACTCTTATGGCTAAAATTAACTCTATCAAAATACTTCTTCCTCTTGCAGTTAATTTCAACTCGCTACTATATCAATTTGATGTCAAAAATGCCTTCTTGAATTGAGATCTACAATAAGAAATATATATGGACTTGCCAACCGGATTTTAAGAAAGTCTTAGAAAAAGTAAAGTTTATAGGTTAAGAAAATCCTTATATGGGCTAAAACAATCATCAAGAGCTTAGTTTGAATGATTTGGGAATGTTGTAAGGAGGCATGACTTCTGACAAAGTCAAACTGATCATACTTTATTTTTCAAGCACTCCACCAAAGGTAAAATAGTTATTCTAATAGTGTATATAAATTATATTTGTTAACATGAATATGTTAATAATACTGATTTTGATAATAACAAACTTTAAATGGTTTTTTATTAAAACGTTGGAGCTATTCCTTAATAAATGAAAGCCTTATAATCATTCCAATCATTCTCTTAAAAGATGGACTTTCAAATTAGAAAATAACTCTCTACAAAATCTGATTTAAAATATGTTTATGGAAATAACTGGTGAAGCGTTTTCTTTTAAACGGTTAACCGATTAAAATCAGAGAGCAACATTTTGCCTAAGCTCTAACAGATTAAGAAAAACGAAAAACACAAAAAGTTGGGAAGGCTACTGGAATTTAACGGTGAACCTTTTATTTAAACGGTTAACCGATAAAATCCATAATTGAAGGTTATACTCTTCTGGCACTGTTTAACAAAACCGGATAAGGCTAAATTGCTTTGCAGGTTACTGGAAACAAACAGATTACAAACGGTCAACCGATAATATCCAGAGAGGTCACTTCATGCAAATCCTTAACCGTTTAATGTAAACGGATAACTTATGGTCATATTACAGGCCTCTGGAATTTAATGGCGAAAGAATAATCCTAAACGGGAAACCGTTTATTTAAAATTTGGCCCAACGGTAACTTTTGACCAGCCTAAATGGTTAACCGTTAATGGTTAACGACGAACCGTTTTCGGGCCAATAGCTTGTAACGCCTAGTTTTTCATCTGCAAATATAAATAAGCTCATTCAAATTCAAAGAAAATTGATCAAGACACGACTATTGAGCCTATACTCGAGAATACAATCTTCATAAAGTTTTGAATACATTCTTGCTTCATCTATTCACATATTGGGCATCATTGTGTAATCTTAAATATTGTGAGAGGCAAAACAAATTTATAATCTTTTGTTTTGAGTGATTGTAAGTGTTGGGATACACTTGGGTTAAGAGATTGAGATAATCTATTGTTGTAAAGGTTATTGACACCTTGGAAGTCAAGTGTAAGTATTTGGAGCCTTGGAGGCTTGCTTAGTGGAATCCTCAAGCCCGGAAAGCTTGGAGGCGTGGACGTAGGCGAGGTTGGCCGAACCACGTAAAAATCTCTTTATTTGAATCTCTCTTCCTTTATCTTTTTATATTGTGATCACCTTATTTGTTATTACTTTGAATTTAGTTTATATTTGCTTTAAGTTTTTTTTTAGAAATTGAATAATTTTTAGAATTCCAATTCACCCCCCTCTTGGGTTGCATAACTAGAATTTCAATATTATCATGATTGGGGGTGATTTGTTTGAGATCAACAAGTTGAAGAATAAGCTTGAGACCGAGTTTGACATAAAAGAATTGGGAAAGCTTAAGTATTTCTCGGGATGGAATTTGCAAGGTTCAAAGAGGGAATCTTTATAAACCAACGCAATACATTTTTTATTTACTCAAGGAAACAAGGATGACATGTTGTAAATCTGTAGAAACTCCAATAGACCCAAATGTAACACCAAAAGCAGCAGCAGCAGCAGCAAATGAGGTGGTGGATCGAGAATATTATCAAAGATTAGTTGGAAGACTAATCTATTTTTCGTACACAAGGCTTGACAGTGCAGTATTATTTTCCCTAAATCAATTCAAGCATGACATATCAAATTCATCTTGTATATAGGTCATTATACCATATATCAATAAGTTATCCATTAAATAAATTTGATAACCTTTTCATAGGTAATGGTCTCATATTCTCAATCAAATCATGAAAAAGCGAACCAATTATTATTATTCATAATTTTTGTTCCATGACAAATATTCATATGCTTATGTTCATATGGGGAAAAAATAATTATTCGTCAATCTGTTTGTCATGATTAGTCAAATGAACATCAAGACATGTCAAATTTGTAGCCGTTAAAATTTGCATTCCATGTGACACGGAAGCAACCGTATTGAAAAAGTTTAATGCTTTGTTCCATTCTTCTTTTAAAAAAAAATGATATTTCATCATATATTTACAGGATCATGCTACGGTCCAATTGTGACACCGTGTCACAGTTGTATCTAGCCGTTGGATGCAGTTGGATTAGTGAAATCCACTGACATCTAACGGTTAGATGCAACTGTGGCACCGTGCCACAGTTGCACCTAAAGTTTGCCCATATTTACATCATACAGTTAGATAACTGATAATAATTACTGATACAAATAACTCTCATTAATATTCAAGGATTGTACATTTCTACTCGCATTTTGTAAAAGAGAAAAACTATAAATTGACTCTACTCAATCATACTTAATTGAGAAAGAATTTAAATGTATAAGAACTCAAACTGCTGCTCTCGCAACAATAAGGCCGAGTGACTGTTCCATCCTATTTGTTCTTTAAAGAATAAGGTGTGCTTGAAAATTGTGATATGTTTGACATATTCATTTATAGGGCAATGTACAGTTCATGCCTGAATTTATGATTAAATAATACAATTGTGAAATCTTGCATAATAAAGTATTCTATTAGTTATAATCATCTTTCTCTTTGGAATTGTCCAAAATATTTGGTAATGTTATGAACTATTGAAAAGTTCCATATACTAGTATGTTATGATGACTTGTAACGGACCTTATATAAGAGACTAGTTCAAAGATTCCAACAATTTTAACACGCCAGGCAAGAATACAATCTTCCGTCCAGGTCATGAATAAGTATTTAAATATTTGAGTAAATGCTTTGCTTTAATTTAAGCGGGGCTTCCTCCAATTTCCTAGTATTTAGAATTTAACCTCCATTCCTTGTCTTCTTCTCTAATAAATTTATAGTGTATTTATTAATTTGTTATCAACTGGAACCAAAGTGGAGAATAAGAATCAAAATAATTATTTACTTTAATTGTAGGAATCGAAAATTGAAATAAACCGTATTGTCATTAATGTAATTACTTTAGTTTAGAATCAGAATGAATTGTTGTGAGTTTTAAAATTGACTTTAGTTAATTACTACTATTATTTATTAGAATAATTGTAATGATGATGATGATTATTATTATTATTAAAAATAATTATTTTTAATAACAACAAGAATTGTTGTTGCTTTCGTTAGTGTTATTATTATTAGTACTATTATTATTATTATTAGATGGGATAAAAAGGAATTTTTAATTTTCACTAATGGTATAGATTTCAATCCACTTCTCATTCTCATTCCTCATTTTCATTTCCACCTTCCTTGGGAATGATATTCACATCCCACATTCTGAAATTTGTGAAACCCATTCAAATTTTATTCTCATCTTTTTCTCCTTATTTTAGAAGTAAACAAGTTAATGAATCACATTCTCTCATTTCCATTCTCATTTTCAATTTGTAAACACACCATTACTAGGTTGGGGATGTGAAATCCTCCCCACTATGTTGCCATTTATCTATTTATATTAGATTTGTCATATAATTTTAATGAAATAAAAATTAAAATGACTCAAATAAAACTATTACTAACATATTGTTAAGTATTTAAGTTATAAAAAGAAGAAAAATATCTCCAACATATTGGAACACTATTTTGAATCATATAAAAATGTAAAATATTTGGATAACTGATAACTAAAATATTAAATCTATTTAGGTAAGGAGTACAGCCTAAACCCACTCTATTAAAAATTTAGGGATTATTTTCTTCTAATTTCCATCTTTATATATATATTAAAATGGTGGTCTGCTGGCCAACGGTGAAGGTCTGGCGCTTTTCTAGCAAAGCCCGGTGGAGGTCTGATGCCTTTCTAGAGAAAGCCTGGCTACGTCCGGTGACTTTCCGGCAACGTCCGACAGTGGTCCGGCGGAAGTCCATTTATAATATTAAATCAATAAAATAATAATTATTAATGACATTAAACAAGTTAAAAAGTTGAAGAGTAATTTTGAAAACTTTAATTTATAATATAAGAGGAATTTAAATTCTTCACTACTAGGTGTAGAATTCAAATTTTATATTATGAGAGATATTAAATTTTAATAGAAATTAAATTTTTATATATTTTATCAAACCAAACAATAAAAATAAAAAATAATTTAAATTACTTTTCTCCTCCCAACCAAACACTACCTGAATTGTCTCGCTAGTCACCTCAAGAACTCGGTCCTTTCTTTAGAGAATGATTCTCCCATCATCATTCGCAAGACCACCCGCATTAAAATACAGTTTTATTGGACTATAATAATATTAAATTGTAAGTGGACTGCATCTGCTATTTTTTAACTTTATATTTTAAAATATGGAGATGTTAATTTGAACTTAGAACTATTATGAAACTACAATTTAAGTTTTTTGTTTTTTTCTTAAAAAGAAGAAGAAGAAGAAGAAGAGTGGATTACATCCAAATGATTTCTTTCCAGCCCCCATTTTAATTTTAATTTTTTTAAGTTCTTTGTAGATGTCCTCAACTTCTGCAGAAACATGTGGACAGAAACAAAAGAAACAAGGCAATTCCTGAAGGAATTCTGAAGCCATTAATGACAGAGTCAGCTATTTGGTTACGAAATTAAGAAGAAAGCAGACACATGAAATAAATCACATCCCATTGATCAAGGCGGCTTACCCGTCAATAGTACTTGGAGTCGAAGATGACACATCTTAATTTATATAGATAGTCAAATTAATGATCTAGTGGATACGGGGAAGTTGCTCATTTTATGGTGAGTAATAATATCACGTAATATTATATAATTAATTTATAATTTTAATATTATTTATAAAAAAATATAAAATTTTATCACACGTCTAATTATTCATTATATAATAAATATTAATACTTATTCGATCATTTTCCATATTATTTATCTTTTTTCTTTATTTATTTGTGGTTTAAGTATTTGATATAACCATCAAAACTCTCATTACAATTTTAGTGCTTTGAATAAAAACTGTAGCTGTTCAAGAAGATTAAGTGGGTAAACACCATTACATTACATGTCAAGGAAAAGTTATTGATTAATTTTTTTTAGAGCTTATATTTTATTAATATTTATTTAGATGTTGCCAGGACTTGAAAATGCCAAACAACCATATTGCAGCGGATACTTTTGCTTTTGTTTGCTTCAAGGGCAGCAGTCATGGAAGCACATCTTCTGTTTTCTGTGATGATCGATCAAAATATGTGCTTTGGGATGCATATCACTCCACTAGTGAAGCTGTGAAAATGCTAATATCATAATTACAAGAAAATTGATTGGCGGTGATGAAACCATTAGCTTTCCTATCGATAAATTTATTAATATTTGCGTACGTTGGATAATGGATATTAAATATCCTAACATGTTTGAAATGATTTATCTGCTGTCCAAAAGCAGCCGCCGATCCAGCGGCCCTCATTAAATTTATTATTTTGCCTTAAATCAACTATGTTATAACACAACCACTTGAGTTAATTGGGCTTAGTCCAAGTGGCTAGAGCCACTCTCTCACAAATGTGAAGGAGGAGTTCGAGCCTCCGCAGACGTATTATAGGGATTTACTTTAAATATCATTTTTTAGAGTGTTTGAGCTCGAGTTAAGGCAGTTTTTCTCTCAGGGTGAGAGTTTGCCGTTCCTCGAATATTTGAGAGGGTTAAAAAATCTGAGCGGTGTCATATCAGCATTAATATCAACAGATCTCAGTATAAATATATAATTGTACATATCAATTATACTCTCATATAATATGAAATATAATTTAAGCAATAGTCTCATGTAATAAAAAAAAATATGTTATAACACAATTCAGTAACTAATTGGATGTTGAGACTTCCTAAATCAACTATATTATGACACAACTCGGATATTCGAGCCCATAATTCTTCGAAATATGTAGGAAAAAATATATCGTAGCAGGGCTTGAACTCTTTTTCCCAAATTGTTGTAATAAATTTATTAAAATTCAAGCTCACGTTAAAAATTTAATTTGTCAAATTGTAGCTCACATTTATCACCGCAGCCAAACAATCCGAATGGCAGAATCAACTCCCTTAAATTTGAAGAAGATTTCAGACACGACTATTAAGGATGCGTTTGAAATTGAGGTTGGACAGTTGTAATTTAAAAATTATAATACTAAAGTATTTAGTAAACATTAGCTATTATAACTTAAAAGTTATGTTGATATGATTTTTCACTTGTATAATGAAAATTTTATTAGATCCTTAATAATTTTTGTCAAAATTATTATTTAAAATTTATATTTACTATATATTACTAACTTTTATTTTATACTTATAACTTTTTTTTCCACAAGAGTTGTAGTTTTTGTAACTTAAAAGATACAGCACCTCAATTCCAAACGTACCCTAAGTGTTAAAAAAAAAAAAAATCAACCCCATCCTTCTTAGCTCATTCATTTTATATGGAAAGAGCCCAATGTTTAAGTTGCTCGTAGTCGTTGTGACAACCAACTTAGGGTGCGTTTGATATTGAGGTTTGGCAGCTGTAGCTTAAAAGTTACAGCACTAAAGTGTTTGGTAAACACTAGCTGCTATAGCTTTTAAGCTATGTCGATATAATTTTTCACTTGTATAATATAAAATTTATTATATCTTTAATAATTTTGATAAAATTATTATTTAAAATTTATATTTACTATATATTATTAACTTTTATTTCATAATTACAGCCTTTTTTTCACAACAATTGTAGCTTAAAAGCTACAACACCTCAATCCCAAACGCACCCTTAGTTATATTTGTAAACGGCCACCAACTCAATGAATGTAAAATATAATGAAACACATAAATCATAGACTTTAACCCATATGTACTCTTCCCGATGCCTCTTACTAACTAACTAACTATATATATATATTTTTTAATATGAGATTTTAAAATATAAAAAAATATGAGAAAATTTTAAAATTTTATAATTTTAATTTTTTTTCAAATTTTTCTGTATTTTAAAATTATGGACCAAAAAACTACTGTATACACACACACATATATATATATATATATTAAGAGAAATGTGGACAAATTTGTTGCAGTTGGTCAATTCTTGAAGTCTATCTATTGAGTATAATAACGTGACAGAAGTTGACTTATTCAACGAATCGAGACTGTTGAGGTCATTAGGTCAGTCTGCATGTGTATGGCCTTGCCATGGTCATATTCTTTTTAAAAATTTCAATTAAAATCAGCGAATGACGCTTTAACATTTGTTCGCGCTGTTCTTTGTCTGCATGTGCAAATTCCAACTCTGAATTAATGAGCGAGGCATTGCTCTGCATTACAGCTACATGTAACGGTTAGTGGGTAATAGTTGGCCCATGATTTGATGTGAAAGTAGGAGTAGATGCCTAACAGCTACATGTAACGGTTGGTGGGTAATAGTTAGCCCATGATTTGATATGAAAGTAGGAGTGGATGCCTAATGGCTTCCGGGAGTGAATTGAAGTATGAATGCAATTGCACGACTTAGTTTTTTTCTCTAGAAATATGAGTAATTTTCCTCATAAAATAAGAGTTGTATCGCATTACAAATGATTTTGGTTGGTACCAGCAGCAGCCTTTAACTGGAGTTTGCTGTGCCGAGAGCTCATAGCTAAAGGTCACGCAAATGCCAATGCTTTAATAGAGTAATTACATGGATGCAATTTGAATGTCACATAGGACTAGGATGGTAGACTAAATTTTAATTGAGTCTGATCTTTAGGGACAAGGCCCAAAGCCTGCAAACAAATCGGCTAGGTTCGAGAATTTAATCCGATACTTTAGGGATGGTAAAAAAATTCGAATCTGATCCGCATATGCAAGAATCCGTAAAATTTAGATTCGCATATTAAAAAATGTAGATCCAAAGTTTAAAAATTAATACCCGCACAGATTTAGATTAGGATCCGGATGCGCTCCCATCCGGAAAGCCCAGATATCCGGATCCGGCTTATTTTTAATTAAATTATTAATTTAATCAGGTTTCAATTAAAAAACGCATAAGCTAAAATTAGGGAAAAGAAAAACAAATTTAATCCCAGCAACCCTAAAAGCTAAAACTGGGAACACGCACACTCACGACTTCACCACTGCTCACAAGCAGCCGCTGCAGCCGAAACCAAAAACAACCCCAAATCTATAACCGTCGAACGCCATCTACCTCGCAGTCGCTGTCATCGCACGCCGGCTGCGTCGCCAAGCTGGGCATGCATTGCTGTCATCGAGTGCTGGCTGCCTAGCCTTGCCTCGCTGACCGCACTGCATGCTACTGCATCTTTGGCTTGCTAAACTTACAGCATCTGGTTGCATATCTGTAATCTTCCTTGACTTTACAAATTACTTCAATTTTTGTAATTATTTTTTTAAATTTTTTTCTTAGAAACCATAAAAAATCAAAGCAAGAGCCACTACTTGTCGAATCTAATGCAACACATCTCCCTTGTGAATTTTAATAGAGACAAGTGGTCGCCGTTAGCATGCGGTTGCTGGTAATTTTGAAGATTGAATCTAACGTTTTTCCCTCTTTCATTCTCTGAATCTCAACAACGATTTACAAAATTTTAATTGATTAATTGATGAATTTATTAACTAGTAATCAGAATGAATTTATGGTTTCTGGATTAATTACTTTAATTAAATACTTTTTAATATAATGGAGTCCCTTTAAGTAGCTTGACTGGATTTGTTTTTCAGTTCGAGTCGCATGGAAGTCGTCTTTGTTGGGAGAACATGTGTCTCCCAGTTCGAGCGTGAACTTCTAGTCTGGGTGTACATGCTTAAAGGTGCCTCCCACAGTTGGGACCCTTTCCAAGATACCTCATGATTAAGATTAAAAAAAAATAATGTAAAATTATAAATACTTAATCTCATTCTGAAATTGTTATATTTGTTTATTTTTTACAGATCTATATCAGGGATATCCGCCCGCAATCCATGCGGATGTTATCTGCATCCGAATCTGCAAAAAAAATTACGGATCTGAATGCAGATCCGGATATAAGAATGTCAATCCAGATTTGGATTTGAATTTTACCATCCCTAAGGTACTTGAACCATCTTCATTTTAAAAAATATTTAAAATTAAAAAAGTAAACAACAAACCCTAATTTCTAATTTTTGCGCCTTTCTGAAAAAGCACTAAAGAACAAATAAAAAAATTTGTCAAAAAAAAAAGGAAGCAATCTTTTAGTGCACTCTTTGTTTTATAACTTTCTTCGATACCTTCGTAGCCCAAGTAAAAATATGAGATTTGATCCTGTGTTTGTTGTCGTTTTTCTTTTGGTTCTGAAACAAAGAAAACATCAGAACTTTGCAACACCCACCATGTAAATACATCTGTAAACATGATTTGAGGTGGAGTTTTAATCATCCTTTGGCAATTTTGATAAGTCTTTGACTCATGTAGATCTTGGAAATATATGTTTTCTGTTACTGAGTTCTTTTGGACTTTCTGTTTTTGGAATATGTGTTCATTGTATGTTTAGATACCATGAAGATATGTAAAAATAATTTCGTTTAATGTAAAGACCCATCAAGATTCTCTCCTTATTTTGGAGAAAAATCTATGTATTGACAAATTGGGATCAGGCCCCCATTTTATCCCCAGCCCATTTGAAGATTTTTCGAGATATCCCCAATTCATCCCCAAAATTTATTTTGGGGATGGGTTCATGGATCATGATCCCCACTCCATTGCCACCCCTGTATAAGAGTGATTTTTGAGTCCTTTCGTTTATCTAATTATTATCCTTATTAAATGATAGATAAGCAAAACCCTCTATCAATCTACTCAAAATTATAATTTCTCTCTCAATGTATCCTATTTAATCTCCATTATAGCCTTAAGCGCCGCTTGATATAACTTTTCAAATAAAACTTATTTAAGTAGAGTTTTTATAAAAATATTTGAGTTATTTAGTTGTCAATAAGAGTTTTTATTAAAAATTATAAAATTATTTTAATAAATAATTTTTTTAATTATATTATGAAAAGAATGAAGTAAAATTTTGAAATAAATTAAGGACACTTAAGACAATTTAACTCTTTAAAAAAACTCTACGACCTCTACTGACAAAAGGCTAAGGCTCCGTTTAATATAACTTTTCAAATATAGCTTATTTAAACAGAGTTTTTATTATTAGAAATTTTACAAGTAGATTTTTTATCCAAAACATTTTAGTTATTTGATTGTCAATGAGAGTTATTACTAAAAATTATAAAATTACTTTAATTGCTTTTTTTAAGTTATGAAAATAATGAAATAAGATTGTCAAATAAGTAATGAATATTTTATACATTTTAGCATTTAAAAAAATTCAACCTCTATTCCCAAAAGTCCAAATTAATATAGACAAAATAACTTATTTAATCTTAAAAAACTATACTAAAAGACAACAATAACAAAAATTTTGATAAGAGCTTATGAGATTAAATAAACACTTATGGTCATTAGATAAGTCATAATAAACATGTACTAAAATTTAATAGTTACAAATAGAGGCAAAATAACTTATTTAATTATGAAAAACTTTACTCAAAATAGAATTAAACAATACTAAAATTTTTTAAAAGAGTTATGAGATTAAATAAACACTTTTAACTATTAGGTAATTCATACCAAATATGCATTTATTATCATTTTTCATCCACCATGCTTTAAAACTCAACAAATCTTACTTGTTACTCTAATTCATTCTCTATCTTCTTAAGTCTTTTTTTTTCTTTTTTTCAAAAAAAATTATCTAGCATAGACTATCATTCAACTTTTTTGATAATTGAAACATCCAGTGACAGAAATAATGTTCACTTATATATGTATGTATGTATGTGTGTATGTGTGTATGTATATCAAAATGACATTTAACTTAGGTACTGAAAATAAATTAACATAGTAAATAAATTGAGAGTCTGGTTATGTTAAAACCGGTTTACGGTGGAGTACTCATTCATAATTATATAATTAAAGTTATAACATATTTTTTACTATTTATCATTTTGTGTGTGTGACTATGATTCGTGATCTACGTTAAAGTAACTCCTAAATAGCCAAGGCCATAAATTAAAGGGAAAAACCTATAATTCAAGAATTCTAAGTCAAAATGCATGCAAACATACCAAAAAGCTGAAAGCAAACCTTTAAAAAAACAAAAACAAAACACATAAAAGTTATTTTTTCAGAATTCAAACTCAGATCAGCAGCTAGGTAAAAAAGCTACTAAATAATTGCTCCATCCATAAGTGATACCTTGAAAAATAAATATACAGTTTATTTTTACTCTCATCTAAAGGTTGCGAACAATGGCTCTATGTACCCAATGACTACCAACAAAATTTATATGGTTTGCTAATTGCTCAAAAACATGTTCTATGTGCAGAATAACAAAATTATTTAATCTATATCTTAGGATTTCACATCAATTAACTACATTTCTAAGTTCGGAATTCAGGGGTATAGAATTTCTATTAACAAATAAAAGGTGTGAAAAATGTGCATCCATGACAAATAATGATTCGGGAGTAAACAAAGAAAAATGTAAACTTACTGCTTCATCATTAGTCATTAACCGTTGCAAAATATTTTCTTTCATATTTGCAAAAGTAAATTATAAATTATTTGATACAAAGTGGGTAACTCAAGAAGTTTTAAGGTCAATTTGACAATGCTGGATCTTTTCAAATAATTGCTATTAGCCATTTTATAGAAGTAATCAGTTGAATTTGAATCAGTTTGATATTTGATAAAATTTATTTTTAAAGGTGTTGTAAGTATTTAGTAAATTTTACTGTTAAATTGTTATAAAAATATAAAAAATTGAATTGGGCATAATGTTGAATAAAAATTAATTTACATATTTTTAAATATGTATATAAAATATTTTTTTATTGTGTATATAATAATTGATAAATAAAATAAATATTTTATACTATTAGTTTTATTTTTTATTATGCTATCTCAATATAATTGGTGATAATAATAATCATAATTTCCTTAAAGTTAATGATTTTATTCCCTAATTAATAAGGATAATTTTAGATTTTTATAATATACAGAAGGATACATATGAAATTATATCCTTCTATAAAATTGATTCTCAAAATTAGATCTTAAAAAGTTATTCATTCTCTACTTTTCAAAATTTATTATAGGATGAGTGATTCTACCAAAAGTGATTTCTAAAAAAATTTACTAAATACAAAAATTAAATTTTAGCTTTTCAAAATCACTTTTAAACCTCTCATAAATAATTCCAAACTGATTATTAATTAATTTGGAGTTGATAGAGTTTACGAATATTTTATTTAATTTATTTTTCTGTATAGAGTTTTATTATTCAAGTAAGAGTTTTATTTCTAGTCGAATTAAGATTTTTTCATAATATGATCTCTTCTAAGTAATGGTTAACAAATAGAGAAAATAAAGAAATTAAATTCTATTCATATATTATCATTGAAAGACAAAGCACATAAGCTATGAGTATTATTATAGTAGGTTTTTAAGTGTAATTAAGATAAATCGTAATTAGCATAATAAATAAGTATTTTGTAGGCTTTTGTGGGAGACTTAATACTTGTTATTGATTATTTTCGATGGAATAAACAATAAGTTCGATTTGTACCTTGTTATTTCTCGACATTTTTTGAATCAACGAAATCTAATGAACCAGATTCATCGGTATTCTCATAATCAATGTGAATTTCATTTATTTATTTATTCCAGACATTTTTATATTCAACAAAATATTAAAAATATCCTTCTACTTAACCTGCGCTTTACATCATTCTATTCTTCCGTTGCATTAATTCAACTATGAAGAGCAATTGTTTAAAACGCACTGCATCTTTATTAGAAAAATAATAATAACCTTTAAGAAGTGTAATAGAAATCAAGATTTATAAAATAAGATATCCTTAAAAGTTATATATGTTAGTTGTAATTAAAACTTATTTATCATTTTTAGTAAGTTTGTATAAGTACAAAATAGAAATGAACATAAAAGCGATTATAAAAGGCTGATGAGATAAATTGTGAGGCAAAATATCAACGATATCATAAGTATGCGTCTAGCTAAGTTACATCATTTGTAATATACATTGACTTATTATTTTGAATGACTTAGGCACCATTTGTTTATTTTTACTTAATGACTTAATGGCTTAATTGACTTTAATTTTAACCAGTTAAGTAATTAAGTTTGTTTTTTTTTCAACTCAATAAAAATTTTCAGCCGTTAAATCATTAAGTTATTAAACTAATTTTTTAAACTTTTTGCTTAATCTAAAAATCCCAAAAGATATCATTAAAGATATTCTCCAAAATATCCCTAATCTAATTAATTAATTTTCATCCTTACCTAAACTAAAATTTAACAATTAGGATTATTTCCCATCTCTAAATAACTTGTGATGATATATAGAGGTAGACTATTATTATTATTATTTTTTTATTTTTCTTCAAATTAGCATTATTTATATTCATAATTTTTTATGAATATTTTTCATATAGAAATATCGTAAACTATAATAAAATTGATTAACATATATAATATAGAATATTAAAGAATTGTATTCAATTGAATATGATTTATGTTATGATAATATATTTTATCTTAATTATTTTCTTTGAGGTATTTATTATTTGTTTAACATTTATAATTTGTAAGGGCATAAAAGTAAAAATATTAGTTTTCAAAATTTTTAAGTTAAAAAACAACTTAATATTTATTTTTAGCAATTAAGACAAAAAAAATAAATATATCATTCAGATTCAGACATTTAATTCTATTCAGAATTTAAACTAATTCAAATTTATTTAAATTTTAGAGAGAAAAATAAATAAATAAATGCCACCTTTGTTGTTGCTTGTCAAATAATTAAGGAGTTGTGAAAAAACTAATTTTGGACCAACTGTAAGTTGTTCATAAGTATTCAATAATAGTGATATTTTAACCCTCATTTTATCTCAGTAACTTTCACTTATGAATTAACTTGATTTATTTTCACCATTATTCATCATAATCAAAGAATACGAACTCATCAGCAATAAAATTTATAAAATAATCTTATCAGAAAATCTATAAATATGGTGACGTATATAAACCTAAGGTGTGAAATATATTGTAAATTTCAAATTTGAAGTTGTAATGAATCCCGAATTCCTCTGCTTCCTAGCTCTTGACACCCCTTTAAAATTCTCAGACCACCCCTTTTAGCTTTGTTTCTTTGAATATCTCGACTCAATTTTTAAAATATAAACCTATAAACTAAAATTACCATCTTGCCATAAAACAAAGGGAGTATTGCTTTTAAGTTTTTATTTATAAAAATACATACAAATCTTAAAATTTTTTAAAATTATTTTTTTATTACATATTTTATATCTCCATAACCGTAAAACTGTTATAAGTAATTTGTTAAAAGAATAATTTACTTAAGTGTTTAATTAAATTTTCCATTCAAAATAAGAAAAGAATTTATTTGCCCTTAGTTATTTAAGTAGTTTTATTCAAATGTTGTACGAAAAATTTAAAGGGGTGTCAAAAGGCCTATGTATGCTAATAGAATTCCCATTATGCCCATCCCCATTGGGCCAGGCCGCCCACGAGGGTAGAGAAACCTCCCTAAGCCCACGACTAATTTATTTCGTGTACTGTTTCAATTGGCTGTTGTCAGAACTCTGAAAAAGATTAGAGGTGTCAGAATGTCGATCATATTCTATTATTCGTGCAGTCCGTGGGGTCAAATATCGCCTGTCCATATTATGTCCACTAAACTTAGATCTTGGCCTCTATTCTATAATAGGAGTATTTTCAGAATCCAATTAACTGCTAAAATTCAAGCGTGGCATGTGTCATTGCCTCAAATTCTTAAATCGATTTGAGACCTGCATGTTTGGCCCGACCACACAGCTCTTATTTGTAAATTTCTGATGCAGAATTCCTTTGTTACCCTCCTCAAAAATTAATTGTAACCTGCATATGCATATACGAACAAAAGAAAAGTGGGTCAATTTGGTTATTCAATCAGTCTAACATTAACCAAGAAGCAGATAATCTCTCCCGGAAATGTATGTGTGGACAGAATTTTGTTTAATGGAAGCTAAAGCAGGACACTTAAGCAGGCATCTGCTCTTTAGCCTTCTGGGATCAACTTTAAACAATTCTAACCAGCACATTATTTTGATTTATTTATTTATTCTTCGCTGAAATTCAAACTGTGTGTAATATTCATGGTGGTTCTAAGTCTGCAAGTAGTCAGGTTTCCTACTCCTCCGTATCAGATTTCATTGCGCAGACAAAGCACTGATAAGATTATCCGGTGTGGGATAGCAGAGCCATCAGGGGAGCCTGCTCCTTTGGGGCAGAAAACAAAGTACAACGATGGGTTCTTTGAAAAGGCATTCATGACATTATTTGCACGCAAGATGGAGAAGTTTGCATCTCCGGCGAAATCCAAAACTGAGACTAAGAAGACGCGCCGGTTTGATTTTGGTTATGATTATGAGAGTTTTGTTGATGTGTCAAAGAGAGTAATGGAAGGAAGGTCTCGCCAGCAGCAGCAAGAAGTTGTCCGGGAAGTGCTTTTGTCCATGCTCCCTCCTGGTGCCCCAGCTCAGGTGCATAATTGTTGCATCTTAAACTCTTCAAGGATTTCAATCCATTTTTTTCTTCTTCTTTTTCTTTTTTGTGGTACAATTTGTTTTTGAATGGTTGATTAATGAATAATTAATTAAGTGGTTGTGATTTATGCAGTTCAGGAAATTATTTCCTCCAACAAAGTGGGCTGCTGAATTCAACGCTGCACTGACAGTGCCTTTCTTCCACTGGCTAGTTGGACCTTCTGAGGCATGCTGCTAATTTCTTTTGCCTACAATCTGATGTGCATTGCTTCATTTTGTTTCTTTATTTCGTGTATTTTGCAAATAGAAAATAAAATAATAGTAGTAACAATTCTTTTATTCTTTGTATTCTAATGGGTGAGTACTTGTTAGGTTGTGGAAGTGGAGATAAACGGGGAGAAGCAGAGAAGTGGAGTTCATATAAAGAAGTGCAGGTAGAAACTCTCTAGTCATTTAGCCAACAAAGAGATTGTAGTATTTGCATAGATAGTTAATTTGGTCTCTCGGATTTCCTAGGCTTTCCATCTGTGCAGCAGATATTTGGGACTGGATTTATGGCATGCAACAAATAATTAACAGATTTTTTTTTTTAATTTATAATAAAGCTGAAATGCTAATTGCAATTTTTGACAACCGGTTAAGGTACCTGGAGAACAGTGGTTGTGTTGGAATGTGTGTAAATATGTGCAAGTTTCCTACTCAAGATTTCTTCACCAGGGAATTTGGTCTTCCACTAACCATGATACCCAGTATGTCTCCTCATACTCTTTGCTTGCGCCGTAATTTAACATTGATACTGCAGTACTAATCAATTTACAGTAATGCATACAAATTACATGTAAATAATCGTCTATTCGTTTACAAACAAACCCCAAACTCTGCACATTGTTTGTCCTCAGATTTTGAAGATATGAGTTGTGAAATGGTATATGGCCAGGTTCCACCCTCATTTGAAGACGATCCAGTGTCCACCCAGCCCTGTTTCACAGACATATGTGAGTTTCTGAAAATTCTATAAACTGTAATTAATGAAAATTTTCTTGCTTTCTAACCGTTACATAATCAGCAGGTTCAAATGCGAACCCCAGCCCCCCAGTCTGTCCCAAGTTACAAGCATGACGAGTTCCCATTCCGAGCTCATTTAACTTCCAGTCATACATCTCCATAGTCAATCTGTCTTGGCCGGTTGGCCCTACAATGTATAACATAGTATACACCATTACAAACTGAAATTAGGCAACGCTACAAGAATCCCCTTTTTTTGGCTTTTTTTTTGGTGAATTTCAGATAAACTGATGCTTGGGTTCTCTATAAGCCGTTGGTGACAGCAGATATTGCGGAACCGGATATGAGAAATAATGCCAATGCCCTGACTTTGAAACCAAATGTACTTACTGTAAAGTATCAATTGCGCCATTTATGGGCTACATATTGATACTTTGTAAACAGGAACATTAGCTATCACCAACCGGAAAATACACTGAAAAATGAAATCCATCCGTGAGGAAATCGATGCTGCTGACAATACTTGGTTGTTGAATTGTAAGTAAAGATCAGTTGTAAATTTATTGCACCTATACTTTGAAGCAGAAATACTGCAAAGCATCATTGAATGAAGTAGATTCTACATATGTTTTTAGTGGCATCTTGGTATTTGTTGAAAGAATATCCAGTAAATTAAATTCAAGTTAAATAAGGGTAACAGTACGGTGACTGTCCTGATCAATCAGGATCAAAAAATTTGGTGCCAATTCAGTGGCAATTTATGAATTTGAGACAAGCAAATTTTCCAAACAACGAGGGTGCTTTTTACTGTGTTGATATGTGGAAAATCAGCAAAGCTGGTTTTGGCTTTCTTGTAGCGGAAAATATGTCGATTTGACAAGTGGGTTCGTTCATTTTCTTCACAAAATGCATCGAATGCGGAATGACTCAGCTAACAAACAAAGATAAGTTCTGGTAATTTCCCAAATTGGCATGTTGCCTTGAAAGGATCTTCTCACCAAAATCAACCTATGTCATCAGGGAATTCAAGATAATTATGACCGATAAAACAAAATCTTTTCCATAATTTCATTTTTTATCGAGTAGATCAATAGGCCGTCTCAAGAGAAAGTTACTCATTGCATACTTTATAATTTTGTCATAGTTAATAATGGCGAGGCAAGCGTTCATACATTTGCTTCTGGGTTTCCTCTAAAATGCCGAAATGTTAATCCACTGATCTCTGGAAAGTTGGCCAAGAATCAAGGCGCATTTATGCAAGAAGATGAAGAAAAATCTGAATTTTTTTGACCATTTATTTCATGTGAAACTCTTATCACATGATAGTTAGAAATTATAGTTGGACCGCAGACACACCTTTAACTAACAAAACTGTTATGCTCTGTTCTGTTCATAACAAGTTGCTAACCGCGCAATCTTCAATTCTATCAGAAAAGGCCTCAATTCGTTTCATTTCACGTGAGACGAAGTCCGTGACTTCTTTTTGCTACGGACAAATTATGTTTCTACAAAATCCCTCCACACTATGCTCCCGCATTAATCACGGCATCCAATGCTGAAATCAAGTCTTACCCTTAATTTTCTCTCTCAATTTACGCAGTTTTAAGACTTTTTTTGTATAATCAACGGGGAATTTTTGCCTCTTTTATCAAATGTAAAACTTTTAACACACGAGAAGCAATAGTGACAAGTACTGAGAATTAAACAAGTATACACTTGTCTTTATCGTCTTTGTATCCTAGACTTTAAGGCTCCGATAGCTTATATTGCGGATAAATTTTGAATATTGACCCCGCAGCAAATGTCCAAATTTACGCAGTTGATCCCGTGAGCAGCATCATTCCTGCCTGCTTTGCCTATAAATGGCGTCATCTCACATGAATGTATTTCACACCCACCAATACCAAGGCCTCTACTACTAGAAATATTATTTTTTAGTCTTATAATTTTTGCATGGTACTGTCAATACTACGGAAAATGGATCCTGTTACTAAATTTTCACTAACTTTGCAGATTCTTGGCTTAACTCTTTGTGCACTTAGCTTATTGTGCTCGGCCTTCACTTTTCAAGATTACTCTGATGCTCTTGGGAAGTCCATTCTCTTCTTTGAGGGACAGCGGTCTGGAAGATTGCCGCCTAACCAGCAGCTTACATGGAGGGGCAATTCCGGGCTATCTGATGGTTCCTCTTATCATGTATACATTATTACATGGCTAATCATGCTTAACTGAACAGTTTTATATATGTTGACTGAGGTGTTACATGGGATTTGATTTCAGGTTGATCTAGTGGGCGGATATTATGATGCTGGTGACAACGTCAAGTTTGGCCTTCCAATGGCTTTCACAACTACATTGTTGTCCTGGAGTGTGATTGAATTTGGAAGCTCAATGCAGAACCATCTTGAGAATGCCAAAGCTGCCATCCGTTGGGGCACAGATTATCTTTTAAAGGCATCTACTGCCACCCCCGGCGCCTTATACGTCCAGGTGAGTTAAACAAAATGCTTTGATGTTTTGTTTACAAACTAACCACCAAAAAACAAACTCAAACAGAGAATAACAATCCTTGGTGTCTCATTCAGCAAATAACAAGTTTTACATCGGTGACACGACAAAAGGGGATTGACCATAAAGAAGAATTAGACGGATGAAATAGTTATAATCATTTTTGAAGAAAAAAGAAAAATAATTAAACAATGACTATCTACTACAGTCTTGTGCAAAAGAGCAACATTATATGTGATGTGGTACTTGACGCAACAGGTAGGGGATCCAAACATGGATCACCACTGCTGGGAGAGACCTGAAGATATGGACACACCACGAAATGTTTACAAAGTCTCAACACAGAACCCAGGTTCTGATGTAGCAGCTGAGACAGCGGCAGCACTGGCTGCAGCTTCAGTAGTGTTTAGAGACTCCGACCCTTCTTATTCCACCAAATTGCTTAAAACGGCCATGAAGGTGAACATCCAGGACAAACTGCATGCTTTTGTTTGTCAAATATTTTACTACTTCCATTCACTAAGAAAATGGATTGTGTGGGGTGCAGGTATTTGATTTTGCAGACAAATATAGAGGTTCTTACAGTGACTCTCTCAACTCAGTGGTCTGCCCATTTTACTGCTCATATTCAGGATACCTTGTAAGACACATCACACATATTACTAATTGCATTACTTGAAGTCAACCACAAGTATTGATCCCAATTCTTAATTATATTTAGGATGAGCTCCTTTGGGGTGCCTCATGGCTACATAGAGCTTCACAGAACAGCTCATACTTGGCTTACATCCAATCCAATGGCCACATATTGGGGGCTGATGATGATGACTATTCCTTCAGTTGGGACGACAAGCGGGCAGGAACGAAGGTCCTTCTTTCCAAGGTTTACTTTACTTCCAAAGCTCCTGCCTGCCTGCCCCTCTTGCAATATTTTAAAGCTCAGACAGATCCTTAATTAAGTTTTGGATATTTGCCACACAGGGATTCTTGGAGAGGAACACACAAGAATTTCAATTATATAAAGCACACTCGGACAACTACATATGCTCGCTGATTCCAGGATCATCTAGTTTCCAAGCTCAATACACCGCAGGTCTGGTCAACGAGCCATAAGTTGCTCTTTTCTTTACTCTGCTTCTCTTCTCTTCTAGGAAATTAGCAAGCAAAGGAAGTGTATATAACACAATATTTTTGCAGGGGGCCTTTTCTACAAAGCAAGTGAGAGCAATCTTCAATATGTAACAACCACAGCTTTTCTCCTCTTAACGTATGCCAAGTACCTTAGCTCAAATGGAGGAGTCGCAACATGTGGGTCGTCCACCGTAAAAGCAGAGAATCTCATAGCCCTAGCAAAGAAGCAAGTGGATTACATATTAGGCGATAATCCAGCTAAAATGTCTTACATGGTGGGCTTCGGAGAGAGGTATCCGCAACATGTTCATCACAGGGGTTCATCTCTACCGTCCATCCATGCACATCCTGATCACATTGCCTGCAACGATGGATTCCAGTACCTCTACTCTAGATCACCCAATCCAAATGTTCTCACTGGAGCTATATTAGGTGGGCCTGATAATAGAGACAATTTTGCCGATGATCGTAATAATTATCAGCAGTCAGAACCAGCTACATACATCAATGCGCCGTTTGTTGGTGCTGTTGCTTTCTTCTCATCCAAAACCACCACAAATTAACTAAAATGTTCTTTGTTTCTTTCTTGAGGATTGGCATGAATCTGTCTTATCCTGTGTAATGTGAGAATTTGAGAAGTTTGGTTTACAATGCTTCCAATTCCACGTCAGAACTGTAACCTCTAATAATTCTTCTCTTGAGTTTTTGAGTAATATGGTAAGTAATATATCAATTATGGCAAAAGAGATATATTTGCCAACTTTGAGTTAATGTTGACTTTCTTACCGTTTAATAAAATGAATCATTTTTTTTAAAATAAAAAATCAGAGTAATTAATTAAACTCAGGACCTTGCTGAAAAGTATACAGTATTTAGGAAAAAAATTGAAATTAGACCAATCAACTTCCTTATATAAAGGATAAATGTTTGAGAAGCCTTATCTTTCTAATCATTTTCATAAATCCATTGTCAAAATTAGTCATATAACATTATTCTTTTTAATCATAATAGCCACATACAAGATCTAATTACCTTAAAATAAACCTACTAAACCTATTTTGGTAACACACTATTCCACAAATCTGCCTACAAAAACTAAACACAAACTCCACAAAACTCCACCCATTTCATGATTTCATTTCTCTTCTCACATGCATCAAACAACAATTACTAGCTAACACTGAAGACGAATCAATCAACCCAAAAGGAAAAAAAAAAGGATCAAGAAGGAATTAAAGTTAGTGTTTTTAAAATTTAGATTAAAAGATTAAGTGAATTTTATGTATGTATTTTTGTAGAAGAAGATATCTTTATCAATTTTTATTACAATGTGGGTAGATATTTACTTGCGCAAGTCCATAAATTAGATAAAATATGGATAATTTTGTGTTTCAAGATATTGATGGTCGTACGAAATACAAGAATGAAAAAGTTAAGAGGATTTTTTCAATGGAAAGATGCAACTTTGCCACAACTCTTTTATTTTTTATCGTTCTATTCCACGTTTTATGGTTCCTAAATTTATTTTGATGCCCATCTGGAAAGTTTGAACTCATTGCGATATGTTTGCTTTTTTTTTTTCCCAATTTTCACTATTTTTAACACTAGAAAATAAAAAAAAATTCCGAGCCCGATTCAAAATCAGCATCATTTTCCTTGAGTCCTTGAATTTTTCTCTACAATGGTGCAAAGTCAAAATGTTAAATAAATACATGATACCTCAAAATATGAAATAAGTACATGATGAAACTCCATTAATATTCAAGAGTAGGCTTTTCTATATAATAACTCTTATAAAGAGATTTAAAACAATCTTCTTTCTGAGTAAATTCCCAAGGCTATTGCTAAAAGTTGGTGTAGGTCTAACATTGAATAAAATATATACATTAGCATAAACATTCAACAATTGCCATTGTCGGGGAATTGTTACGATAAACTTTATCATCGCTTGCATAACCAATATGCATTAAGTCTCTTTTCCTCACGTGTTTTATAAAAACCTATGCTTGCTAGCCAATGAGGAAGGAAAACTTTGAGAGGCAACAACTTCTTAAAATATTAATCGTCCTCGTAAAGACCAATCAAGAGTCAAGAAGCCATATCTCTTTTTCATTAAGATTCACTCGGGCCAACAACCAATATTGTTTCTTAAAATTCATTAACATGTAAACCTATATAACAAATTTATTGAACTGTAATTGCAGTTTAATTATTATTAAGTAAAGAAATTAAAACCAAAAACAATAATTTGTTTACGTATGATATTGATGTTCAACCTAATAGCTGAACGTGATCTTCACGTTCTTAGTTGGTTGTATTTCATTATGTTTAGGTTCTTAGTTGGTTGTATTTCATTATGTTTAGAAGTGCAGTAGTTCATCATGTTAAGGAGTGTATTACTTATTATCTCCTTCGTTATTTTCGCTAGCTGTAACGTGTATATATTGTGACACTATAGCAATACGACATGAAGTTCCATGCAAGTTTAAATAATAGCTGAACGTGATCTTCAGGTTCTTAGTTGGTTGTATTTCATTATGTTTAGAAGTGCAGTAGTTCATCATGTTAAGGAGTGTATTACTTATTATCTCCTTCGTTATTTTCGCTAGCTGTAACGTGTATATATTGTGACACTATAGCAATACGACATGAAGTTCCATGCAAGTTTAATATGGTATCAGAGCCAGGTTTCTCTCTCTAACAAGAGTAAATCGATCCTTTTTTTTTCTTTTCTTTCACCATGGCCGCCGAACCCTCAGCCATCTCCTCTACCTCACCAGCCAACCAAAGTCCCCACTCATCAAATAACCAAGCTAATGATTGTGTTTCAATCAACGCCGCTGCCCAATTGCCTATACGGCTTACACCTGAAAATTATTTTACATGGAGAGCGCAATTCCTCTCTTTAGCTTTTGGCTACAATCTGACATGTTACATTGACGGCACATCTGAGTGCCCTTCTCCGTATGAAACTGGCAGTAGTAATGGTCCGCCTACCATTAACACAGCCTATACCTTATAGAAACGCCAAGATCAGTTGATCTTTCATTCCATCCTAGCCTCCTGCACCGAAAGAGTTGCCCCACTCATAGCTAGTTCCACAACATCCAAGCAAGCGTGGGATAAGCTTGCACGGCTATACTCCAATCGTAGCCGTAGTCGCGTCATCTCTCTTAGAGAAAGACTTGCACAACCTCGTCGTGATGGACAACTTGTTGCCGAATATTTAGATAACTTACGTTCTATTTCTGATGAAATTACTTTGATTGATGTTCCTATTACAGATGATGATCTCGTTATACAAATTATTAATGGCGTAGGAAAAGATTTCAAAGAAATTATTGCTGGTGTTCGGATCCGTGAGACACCACTTTCTTTTGATGAGCTGTATGAAAAGCTTGTAGATTACGAAGATATGTTGAAGCGAGAGGAAAAATCCATAGACACAGCTATCACTGTCAATGCCGCAGTCAAACAGCAAACAACAAACCGTGGCCCTTATCAAAACCAGAGAAGAGACATCAATCCGGGATTTAATAATGGTTCTAACCGTGGGTATCCAAATCAAAATGGCAACAACAACAGAAATTACCAGTCTCAGAATCGTAACCCACAAGGCCAGTATCGCAACAATGGAGGATATCAAAAGAAGCAGCCCACCGGGTACCAGGGCTACTGTCAACTTTGCGGTACCAAGGGCCATACAGCACGAGATTGTCCAGATTTTACCTCCCACAAAAACAGTCCGACTATGAACCACACAGCAACCACAGGCACATCCAACCCCAATTGATTAGTCGACAGTGCCTCCTCACATCATGTTATAGGAGATCTCCGAAATTTGAGCACTCATAGTCCTTACCATGGTTCTGATTCCGTAATTGTTGGTAATGGCATGGGTCTTGGTATATCTCACACTGGCTCAACTTCCTTATGTACCTCTAGCTCAAAATTTTATTTGCAAAATATTCTTTATGTTCCGACTATCAACAGAAATTTAATCTCCTTGTCTCAATTTTGCAATGTTAATAAGGCCTCCATTGAATTCTTTCATGATCATTTTTAAGTGAAGGATTTAAGCACGGGGGCGGTCCTCTTGCAAGGCCGGAATAATCAGGGTGTCTATGAGTGGTCGGCAGCTTCTTCTTTCCCCGTACCAGCCTTGCCAACTTCAAATGCTACAATAAAAACTAATGCCGCTCACTGGCATCAACGTCTAGGCCATCCGTCTAGGGATATTTTGAAATTTGTTCTTCGTACTTTCAATTTGTCTTCGCACTTGGATTTTGAGTCTTGTGAGTCTTGTTTATGCAATAAAAGCCATCGGCTCCCTTTTGGCAAATCTTCTTTATGTAGTACTCGTCCCTTGAATTTAATATATTCTGATGTTTGGGGTCCTGCCCCTGTTACTTCCTTTGATAATTATAAGTACTACGTGATTTTCGTTGATCATTTTACTAAGTATGTCTGGTTTTTTCCGTTACGACTAAAATCTGATGTTTTCTCTACATTTGTTCGTTTTAAAACACTTGTTGAAAATTATTTTCGTACTACAATTCGTAATATTTACACCGACGGTGGTGGTGAGTTCCTCAAACTCACTTCATTTTTTCAACAGACGGGCATTAATCACTTGCTTACACCACCCTACACACCACAACATAATGGAGTCGCCGAACGTCGTCATCGACATATTGTTGAGACGGGGTTGGCGTTACTTCATCAAGCCTCACTACCTCCTAGCTTTTGGACGTTTGCGTTTCAAACCGCCACCTACTTAATTAATCGTCTACCATCCAAAACTACATCCATGACCTGTCCTTTCCAGCTCTTATTTGATGCCCATCCTAATTATGACAATCTACGTGTATTTGGGTGTCTCTGTTTCCCATGGTTACGCCCATATACGCGCAACAAACTAGAGCCCAAATCCAAGCCTTGTGTGTTTCTCGGTTATTGCCTACAACAAAGTGCATACAAGTGTTTAGATGTTCAGTCTGGTAAGATTTATGTTTCCCGTGATGTTCAATTTATTGAGTCTCAATTTCCCTATCAATCCCTCACATCCACTGCCTCTCCCTCCTCTGTTTCACTCACCTCCTGGTTTCCATCCATTTTTTGTCCCGATTTTGTCGGCTCACTCCTCTTCTCCTGGTGGTTCCCGTCTTGCAACTTCGGATTCGCTTCCTGCTAGCTCCGATTCTTCACCGGCCTCTTCCACCTCTACTTCGGGTATTATTCATAACCCTCATACTTATGACTCTTTACCTCCCCATGTCCATGCACCAGTACTAACTCCCTCATCTCCCATTTCTAATCTTTCATCACCGGCCCCATCTACTTTCCCGTTGTCACCAACAGCCCCATCACCATCACCACCAACACCTCTACCTCCACTGCCGACCCGAACCCATCCAATGATAACCCGGTCACGCAATAACATTTATAAACCAAAACAGCTTGACCACACTACCCTCGCTCCTATTATTTCCACACATCCGCTGCCCTCTACTGTTGAACCAACTAGTATTAAGGCTGCCCTTGCCGACCCGCAATGGCTTCAAGCCATGCGTATTGAATATAATGCTCTTATTTCTAATCATACTTGGGATCTTGTTCCTCTTGTACCTTCTCAAAATTTGGTTGGTTGTAAGTGGGTGTTTCGTGTCAAACGCCACCCCAATGGTTCTGTTGACAGGTATAAAGCGCGGCTGGTTGCTAAGGGCTTTACTCAGCGTCCTGGTCTCGACTACCACGATACTTTCAGCCCTGTTGTCAAGACCACTACTGTTCGTGTTATTCTTTGTTTAGCCTTGCGATTTGGTTGGCCGATTCGTCAGTTGGATATCAATAACGCCTTCCTTAATGGTTCTCTTGATGAGGAGGTTTACATGAAGCAGCCGCCTGGTTTTATTGACTCTAACCAGCCTTCCTTTGTCTGCAGGTTACGCAAGTCCCTATATGGCCTTAAGCAGGCGCCTCGGGCATGGTTTATTACTCTGTACAAATTTTTGTTGTCCTATGGATTCCGCCAAAGCAAGACTGATGCTTCTCTTTTTCTTTATCACCGTGATGGTCATCGTATTTATTTCCTTGTCTATGTGGATGACTTAATTATTACTGGTTCTCATGGCCGGGTTATTCAGCACTTCATTCATCGTCTTGCTTCCACTTTTGCTCTCAAGGACCTTGGCTCTCTGCATCATTTTCTCGGGCTTGAGCTGCTTCGCACTCTTTCTGGTGTGTTTCTCTCTCAGCATCACTATGTTCGTTCTCTCTTGGACCTATTGCCACTCCTCTGTCTGCCACCGTTGGTCTTCAACAAACCGATGGTTCTGTCTCTGCTGATGGTACGTCTTATCGTCAGTTTCTTGGTGCCTTGCAATATCTCACTCTCACTCGTCCTGACATCTGCTTTGCGGTCAACAAACTATCTCAGTTCATGCAAAGTCCCTCTCAGTTGCATTGGCAGGCTGCCAAGCGCATTCTCCGCTACTTGAAAGCTATAATTTTTCATGGCCTTTTTCTTCGTCAGTCTTCATCCTATACACTTGCTGCTTACAGTGATTCTGACTAGGGGGGCAATCTTGATGATCGCAGCTCTACGAGTGCTTACGCTATCTTCCTTGGTGGCAATCTCATTTCCTGGTCTTCGAAGAAGCAAAAGTCTGTGGCACGTTCCTCTACTGAAGCCGAGTTTTGCGCCATTGCTGCTATCGTTTTTGAGCTTTGTTGGCTTCGACACTTGTTCTCCGAACTTGGTATTCGGACTCCTATGCCCAAGCTGCTATGTGACAATCTTGGTGCCACTCATGTTTGCACAAATCCTAGATATCACTCTCGTATGAAGCATGTGGAAATTGACTTTTACTTTGTTCGTGATAAGATTGCGCAAGGTTTGCTGTCTGTTGCTCATATTCCTTCTGAGCATCAGCTCGCTGATATCTTAACCAAGCCGCTTCCCCGGCTTCCCCTTGAGCATGCACGGTCCAAGCTCGGTGTTCTCGACGGTACATCTCTCTTGCGGGGGCGTAATAGCTGAACGTGATCTTCACGTTCTTAGTTGGTTGTATTTCATTATGTTTAGAAGTGCAGTAGTTCATCATGTTAAGGAGTGTATTACTTATTATCTCCTTCGTTATTTTCGCTAGCTGTAACGTGTATATATTGTGACACTATAGCAATACGACATGAAGTTCCATGCAAGTTTAATACAACCAACACCTAAACAATGTGTCATCCAACTATATTCATAGCAATTAATATCTCGATAAATTATTTCCAAAATATCACATTTCCCTTAATTCCACAATGCTACCAGAATTAACCTAATCATAATGTAACAGTAAAATGAAAATTTGGATAATCTCATCACGTAGTAGTTAACTAATAGGAAGGTTTCTTACAAAAAGGTAAAGCATTCGAATATTGCAAGTAAGCATAGACATACTGTCAGATTTGTTATAGAAGATTAGAGAAAAATAGATTCAACAAATTCAATGATCAAGATAATACAATGATTAAGAACAGTTGCCTTATCTATCAGCCATTCGTGTGAACCGCTCCTATAGTCACAAAAAAAAATATCTAAAAAAATATTTCCCAAATGTAATAGGCCGACTCCCTGTGATTTCTTCATGATACCACTACTTAAATTCATAAAACATATTAGATTACTAAGCCATTTAAATGGATTTGTGTTAATAAATATTTATATTAACCATATTTGTAAGTTCATCTGCCATAAGACTTTCAACATTATAAACTTTCTGCATTTTAGGTGGGGAATTGTGTATGGACTGCTTAGTATATGCGACTTCTTTAGTTGACATCCAAGCAAACTCATGCATGGTGACTTTTGCTAGTATACAAACACTTCCATCATGAAGGTTCCTCACCCAACTATATGTTAGAGTTTTTCTTTTGCTATTCTCATCATATTCAAATGGCTTGATATCATGATTATCTAATTCTCTAAATTCAAAGGTATTTGTCAAATGAGGATTCACCATATGAGGTTGCAAATGAAGAGTAAAAATAAAAAGTGAATTTTAATGTATGTATAACTTGCATACTCAATGTGAGCGTCGATATGAGAATTCACCATATGATCGTGAAAATGTGAAATTAGTGTGTGATGCAATAAATTCTATGATTGCATGTTTCATCTAATCAAATCTCGTTTTTACCTCACCAAACACTTTCCGATCTTCAACCATTGCCATTTTTATTTTAGCCATTTCGATCTTAATTTCAACAACATCAAGCTCAAGCTTATTTAGTTTATGGAAGACATAATCATATCATATCAATTCTTTAACTTGAGTGTAAGAAAAAAATTACTCTTGAGGCAACTTCTTTAGTTATTTTAAATTTTAAATCAAACGTAAAGTGCCAAAAAAATTAAACTCGATAGTATCTAAATCCTCTGTTTTGTAAACACTATTAGCTAGATTGTGTGACACAAAAGTTATTTATAAGTGAATTGCAAGCGATGACCATCAAATGGTGGTCATCTGATGGTAGTATGGTACTGTTATGTTTTAGCTTTTCCACAAGTTATTTAATCTACATAAAGTAATTTACAGATTTTCAGTTCAGCAAAATGAATTGCAAGTAACCAATTTATATTACAAAATCTTCTCCCCTCATCGACAGAAGTCAAAAACTTAGTGCAGGATCTCCTCATAGACTAATAGTATGGTTCTTTGTCCTCTTTACCAATCCTTTTCAAAACTTGCTTTAACTCCACTTGCATAAGCAATTAAAAAAATTAAGTTTGCATGGTTGTAGAGAAATAAATACTCAAAATTACATGCTTTAGCTATATTTATAGTAGATGGTCTAAATTTCTCTAACAGATCCAAACATTATACAGTCTTAAAGTATGTCCACTTGAAGTAGTGAGGACGATTCATTTTTGTAGGGCTGGTATACTTTAATGTGATTTCTCCAATTGCTTTAAAAATATAACCTAGATGAAAAAAAAATTATAAGACATTATATTATATTTATGCATAGTTAATTCATATTTATATTTTTTAAGCACCTGTACATTATAAGAAAAGACAGAGAAATTATAAGCTTCATGTTTATGTTGCTTACTTGCTTCTTTTCTTATATTTTCAGCTTTCTCATTCAATGAACTACTTATTTGATCATAAACAATATTCTATGAATGTGTTCCACAAGAGAAGTTGTTAACACATCTTAAATCAACGATGACATATAATATAAAATTATTTATTGACCTTTTCATTGGGTCTTGCTCGCAAGATTGTCTACAAAGAAGAACAAAGCAATTCTCAATGCACGATCGTCATTGATTTTTGTGAAATCAAATTCTTCAAACATTTTGTCTAATTCTTTAAGGAGAAAGTCATCATTGTTATCGAAATAAACATAATGTATTTGCTGCCTATTTTTTCAAACTCTCCCAATTGACCACATTTAAGTCATGTTGTAAGGCACTATTCTCGAATTGAGAAACGCTCCAATTCATTGTCAACATGAAACCATATTGATATTCATCAACTTTTCGCACGACTTGTCTAAGCACAAATTGTGCACGAGGTTACCATTAAATCCAATTTCCTTAATAGCTAAAAAATGCCCAAATATTGATTTCTTAAACAAAATTTATCCCTTATCAATCAACTTTCTTTGTATAAGGGCCAATCACTCTCTTCGTTTTGGTCACATTTTTAGAACACTTGGAAAGTAATCCGAAATTGGTATCTGTAGTGTCCAAGGCAACATTTCATTGGAGAACATATTTGAAAGTTAAATACAATAGATATTGGAATAATATTTAAACAAATAAAAAAAAATACACATTTGGGATAGTCAAAGCAAAGGATTCCATTCCTATGTGAATGCGAGCAATGGACTTTATCGTCCGTATTGGCAATAGACAGCATCACTTGCATTCCACTTGAAACCAGTGCTCTGTGTGTGTGTGTGTGTAATAAGTGTAAAATTCATTTTAGTTAGTGCTTTCGATACAGGAGAATAACTCAGCAAATTCATTGAGATAATAAAAAAAAATCTTCAAGGTATTTTAAAGACACATATTGCACTATATTTTACAAACAATATCTTAAGAGAAAATTTGAATTCTTGATGCCATAAATTATGCTAACATTGCTCATTTATCAATAATAATCCGCCAATCAATTGAAACTTGTTGTGATAGTGTGAAAGAGCCATACCTTTGAGTTGAAGTCGATCCTCATGCCGTCATCAATGTGTGCTTTGTTGTTGATGATGGGAATTGTGATAATGTGATCATGATGATGGGGGCTGCGGTGGGCAACATAAGAGATATGAGTGATGACGAAATTTGGGCGATGCACTAGTTGCTTTGGATTTAATTTATTTGTTTCAAAGTCAATTTGATCCAAATTGGGTGTATATGGCAATTATGATAGAAATTTTGTTATATTGCTAATTTTGAGAATGCATTTATGGAAATGGTTGGATAGGAAATTTCCCCGAATGTTTTAAGATGTTACCAAAATTTATACCTGTGAAAAACATCCCATGCCCCTCCACTTGTTGGTTGGATTATTCTTACTTTTTTTTTTCTTTCTTTTTCTTTCTTCCACCATTAGGGATGGTAATTGTACTCGCAAACCCACCCAAATCCGTCTGTTGTGGGTAATTTTATCCGTTGTGGGCGGGTTTAGTATTATAAACTAAAACCCGCATATGGATGCAGGTGAGTTTGGTATTAATCTTATATCCGATGGATACCCGCATGGATATCCACCAAACCCGTAATATTTTTTCTAAATATTTTTAATTTAATTTAAATCTAAAAATATATAAAGAAAATAATGTTATTATTCAAATTACCAAATAGTCAAAGGCTCAAAGTTGTGTATGTGTGTATGTGACCCATCTCTCATTCTAAAGTCATAACCTAAAGAAAATTAAAGACATTTCCCTTCGAATTAATATTTGAAAATATTAATCTTAATTATTATTATTATAGGCATTGTGTTGGATGAGTGGTTATGGTGGTGAATGAAATAGATATATTCTCTTGGAGCTTGTTTTAAATGATAATATTAAATGTAATTATTATTTTTAGATATTAATTTGTATTTTTTAAATGAATTTGTGTAATTTATACTTAAATTTGAGAATTTGTGTTGGATTGATGTGGAAATTTTAATTTTTTATTTACATTGTTTAAATATAAAATTGAGTATGTTATATAGAATTTGAGGTTATTATTATAAATTTATGTATTAAACATTTGTGATTTTAAATACGGAAACTCGCAAAAAATCTACCGGGTACCATTGCGGGTTTGGTAATTGTTAAAACCCGCTGCGGGTAGGTTATTTTAAAAAAATTAAAACCTGTTACGAGTTGCAGGTGAATTTAATAATTTAAATTTTGTCCGGGTTTAAATTTAATAATGACAAACCCGTTGCGCGCAGTACTCGTTACCATCCCTATCCACCATCTTCCTTTTACACTCAGAGATACCCTAAATTAAGCTTTCCCACTAGCAGTTGCGTGTAATTTTAACTATTGAAGTGACATTCCAGGTAAATTTAGCACCAATTCTCAAATTGTATAGCATTACTACTACTCGTGGATTAAAGAAAGAGGGTGGTCATAACATAATAAAAAGTGACCGAATCAGCATTAATTAAATAAATTCCTCACCATGGACCGTTAATTCACTAGCAAGCTTAATATTAATAATAATATATATGTCGTCAGGGCAGGGCTCTCAATAGCTTTCTTTAAAGAAAGGACCTTTTCAATATCTCGGTTGGAAAGGAACCTTTAGCCGATAAAACTGAAAAGTATTACAAGAAGAAAAGAGGCCAAGAATCTTCCCGTCGGGCCAAATAAAGTTACCATCATGCCCACACAACACCGACAGAGCAGAGGCCAACTTTTGATGGCATTTTGGTAATGATGCAAAAGAAAAGACCCACGTCTGTAACGTCTTCTCTTACACTAGAATAAATTTAAATTCTACCTTTGCCCTGCCTTGAATAAATTAATTTCCTTGATAATAAAAAATAAAAAATCAAACCAACACAAATACAAATACGAAATTCATTCGTTGAAGTGTTAACATTTGTCATCATTTTTATAATTTCCAATTTTCGTTTGCTTGCTTTGGTGGTAATTGGTAATAGAAAAAAAGGCCATAAAAGTAAAACAGTAAGCAAAGAGGGAGGGGGGAGAGAGACAGAGAGAGGCAGAGGCGCCGCACAGCACTAATCTCATCGACATCGTCATCAGATATCAGTTAGACAGATCTGATCTGGAAAACTGAAGCCGGGTTTGCAATCAGAAGACAAATCAATGGGTGTCTCAAAATCCTTGGTTTTCTGTGTGTTGGTCTTCCAATTGCTTTCCCTTTCATCGGCCGAGATCCGATTCAACGAGATTCGAAACGATAACCGCCCGATAATCCCGTTCGACGAGTTTGGGTTCACACACCGTGGCCGTCTCGAGCTCAACGTTTCCAAAATCTCCCTTTCAAACTCCAACCCGGACCTCGACTTCTCCAAGGTCGGATTCTTCCTCTGCACTCGCGACTCATGGCTCCACGTGCTCCAACAGCTCGAAGACGGAGAGATCACGTGCGCTCTCCAGTCCGATCTAATCAAACACGTCTTCACCTTCAACAACCTCAACGGCAAATCCGATTACAACACCATCTATTCCGAGAACGACGCCGATCAATACACGCTCGTTTTCGCCAATTGTCTCCAGCAACTCAAAGTCTCCATGGACGTCAGATCCGCCATGTACAATCTCGAAGGAAGATCCAACAATCGCGATTACCTCTCCGCCGGCAAGACGATTCTGCCTAGGATCTATTTCCTCTTCTCCCTAATCTACTTCACCCTCGCCGGTCTCTGGATCCACGTCCTTTACAGGAAACGACTCACTGCTTTCCGCATCCACTTTTTCATGCTCGCCGTCGTGGTCCTCAAAGCGGTGAACCTCTTGTGCGAGGCCGAAGATAAATCGTACATCAAACGCACCGGAAGCGCCCACGGCTGGGACGTCTTGTTTTACATGTTCAGTTTCCTGAAAGGAATCACGCTTTTCACGTTGATCGTTTTGATCGGTACCGGATGGTCCTTTTTGAAGCCGTATCTGCAGGATAAAGAGAAGAAAGTCCTGATGATCGTGATCCCACTCCAGGTCGTTGCTAATATTGCGCAGGTGGTTATTGATGAAACGGGCCCGTATGGTCAGGATTGGATCACGTGGAAGCAAGTATTCTTGCTTGTGGATGTTGTGTGTTGCTGTGCCGTTTTGTTCCCCATCGTTTGGTCGATCAAGAACCTGCGTGAGGCTGCCAGGACTGACGGCAAAGCTGCAGTTAATTTGATGAAGCTCACGTTGTTCAGGCAGTACTATATTGTGGTTATCTGCTACATTTACTTTACTCGGGTGGTGGTCTATGCACTTGAGACTATTACTTCCTACAAGTATCTGTGGACAAGCGTGGTGGCTGGAGAATTGGCCACGCTAGCATTTTATGTGTTCACCGGTTACAAGTTTAAGCCCGAGGCACATAATCCGTACTTTGTGATTGATGATGAGGAGGAAGAGGCCGCTGCTGAGGCATTGAAGCTTGAAGAGGAGTTTGAATTGTGATTGACATCATCCAAATGGGAGAGTAGGAGACTCGAGGTAGAAATCTTGCCTACTCATATTGGGTCGTTTTTGTCTGGTGGAATTAGTAGGTTACTTTTTTCAACTTTGATGTATGTCTGTGAATCTTATAGTACATGTAATACTCATACATGATATTTGAATTTCTTTTTGAGAAATGATTGTGCTTTTATTTCAAATTATCTAATGTGGATGATGTGTAATCAAATGAAAAACTAGACATTTCATAGCCTTGAAGAAAGAAATAAAATATATGCAGCACATAGTTATTCTGATGGTGAACAGTTGCTTTTTAGAAACAAACGTGTTTTTGTGTATATTTATTTTGGCTTGTGTATCTCCTGCTTTTGTGAGGGAAATAGTCTCCCTTAAATTTTGGCTTGGAAAGGTAGTGGATGTTTTGTTACCAATAGTTTATTTTTATTTTTATTTATTTTTGTGTATATATATATGCATAAAGTTGATTTATAAGGTGTGCAGTTTTGAGAAGTACATGTGGCAAATTCTATTTCTGTTAAAGAAGCACCTACAAGTAATTTAGAATAGACTAATCACAGCATTTCTGTTAAAAAAAATTTCATAACATGAGGGTATGCTTTACGAAATGTGGCATATCAAGTTTTTCATATCATGAGGAAATGTACCAAGTAATGTTAAATTGAAAGTGTAGTAGCACTTTTATCGACTCTGTGAAATTGATTTACTCGTTTGCTCATCCTGATAAATGAAAATATAACCCTGTTTTAACACCAAATAACTGTAATGGATGTTTCGATGTTCATAGTTCTGCTTTCTTGTCTGATCACATGTGCCATCTCTTTACAGATTGATGGTTTTGCATGCATGCATTATATTCTGTATTGTTGAATACATAACTTTGTTTTATGTTTAGATTTTTATTTATTTATTTATTTATTTACTTCCTTTTCAGATTCCTTTCTCCTAAGATGGTGGTTTTAGTTGGTTTTTTTGAACAAAGATGTTTTAGGACATTTTACAGACACAAAAAAGAGTGTACTTTCTTCTCTTGGGTTAAATTGATAGGGGCGCAGTAATCATTTATTGTCCAGCTTTAGCTGATTACAGGTTTGTTTGGGTTGTGGATAATTGCTAAGTTTTCAATTCCAGATGCCATCAAGTATGATGTTTCACACTTTTATGCCAAATGTCCTATTTCTTTATATTTAATGTTTTAGTGCTTTAACCACATAACTCACTGGTCTTAGGCTGCTGAGTTTCAGTGAGAAATGTGGAGTTTTCGTTTGGTTGGGTTGTGTTAAATATTGTGTCAACTTGAGAAGCAAAAGAATTGCCTTAAGAGTTGGTGTTGATGTAACTCACCTTGCTTGCCTATTGTGATGGTAACCAGGAACTTCTTCAACCTTTAAATTGTATTTTGTTGGAAAGAGTAGAGATGTTATGATTCTGATTGCCTGCACTTTCGTATAGGTGAAAGCCACTCCCGCCATTTTATGAATGGTTTTATGGTTTTGGTGCTCCTTTGTTAAGTAATTCATACTTCGGTTGTTATGTCATCTCTAGATTCAGTTTTTGATTATTTAAAATTGATGAATTATGAGCTTGTGTGAGCTAGCTAGTCCTTGTTGATTTCATTGTCAGGGCCGTGCCTGGCCCTTGGTTCTCTTTTCCCCACCTAATTATTCATTTGGTTGGCTTGTGTGTTTTTGAATAACATTTGGTTGGTTGAGATATATGAAATGGTTGGCTGCATCTTGTAGAGAGTTATTAGGGCTGGGTAATATGGATATTGTTGATGATTCATATATGCTTTGTTTAGTTGCTTGCCCTTTTTTTTTTATATGGTGTACTTGGAAAACACTAATACTACAATTAGAAGATTACTGGTAGTTACGATTAGCAATCTATTAGGATTACCCAAAGTTAATTCTTATCACGACAAAACTGATGATTTCCATCCTCCCTAATCGGAGGGATATCTTCTACATTGACATTGGTAGGGAAGATGTTTGCCTCCACCTGATTATATAATTAGAAGAGAAATGGTTGACACGAGGACTCAAAACATTACTCTCACTTTAGTGGGGCAGAGGTTCAACACTCTTCGAGTTGCCATGGAACAGTGTCTTTGAGTAGGCATGTATAAGACCATGGCCCATGACCATGGAAGATTGCTTTATTTGTAATCTAAAAGAGATGTCCTATATAGATTTAACCATATGTAGGAATCTAGTACTCAATTGCATGTTTAAGCAGTTGTGGAATTGCTTCTTTTGCATGAAAGCCTAATTACACTAGGTGTAAGTAATTCTCTAGATGCCACGTCCCACTACTTGGTGAAAGTGAATTCAAGAATGGTGCTTCACCTTAATTGTCTTTGAGAGGCGACATTTTACTATAGCACAATCACTAACAACCTGCGAATTTCTATGGCCCCGGGGTAAAGGCCGAGTGGCGAACAGTGGAGACTGTAGAAAACATGAATATTTTGGGGACTGACTGAAGTGATGATGCTTTTACCGTCCTTTCTCCTTCAAATGCTTTACGACTAGACATTATTTGTTTGAGAAGGATTGCAAATACATAACTAACGGACTCATCTGATGCATTTGTCTTTGTGAATCCCATCAAGAACATTACCGAAACGAGAGCAAAAGAACCTTTTGTAACATCCTAATTTCTGTAAAAGGATCGAGTAATTCCAAATAAAATTACCCATGAACATATTATATACATTTTCGTGTAACATTTCAGAAAAGATGGTAAGTTGGTTTCTCTACCAACAACCAGTCAAGAGTTTGACTCTTACGATACGAAAGTAGATGCAACATGTGGACAAACTAGCCATTTACATATGATGCAAAATGTCCCACCTTGGGGTGGCAAAACTAAACCGAACCTGAAAAATTACTAGTGGACGGTCCCACGAAATTTTTTCTTCAACTAATGCATTAACCCGCACCGGCACTGATTGCTCTCTAGTCTGCACAAGGAGGGTCAAACGGGCTGGCAATTTGGGGCCTCTACAATATTGAGCCACTAGCCCACTACTTAGTTTATCACTCAAGGAGATTGCCCGGTTGAGGGCCGCATATAGAAGGCAAGAAATTTATTCATAGAAGTAAAAGATTTAGAAATGAAGAGAGAGTACCTCCACGATACGGTGGATTTGATTAGGGAGAAGATGAGGTGCATGTGATGTATCTTTCTTTACAATCCGCATCTTCAAAGCAAGCTCCAGGGGATAAGGGCCTACCTCAATTGCTTTCTTGACAGGGGAAAAGAAAAAGAAAGCGAGCAAAAAGCTATATAAAGAAAAAGTTCATATACAAAAGTAGTAGCAATAGAAGAAGAAGAAGAAGATACGGAGGAGGTGGTAATGATGATGATGATCACTAGCCCTGAAAATAGTTCTAAAATTGATACCATTAGTTCTCAAGAACCCATCACCCCCACCACTTGCTCGAGCTGGAAACTTTATGAGAATCCATTTTATAATTCTCAGAAGCACCGTCAAAATCATCATGATCATCATCAATGCCAAAGCAATACCAAGCACATTCACCAGTTTCATCTTCCTGCAGTCTCAGCTCGTAAGATCGCGGCTTCTTTCTGGGATCTAACTTTCTTCAGGCCAATGATGGAGACTGAGCTAGATATCGCTCAGGCCCAGATCATGGAATTGAAAGCTGAGCTTGATTATGAACGCAAAGCACGTAAAAGGGCTGAGTCAATGAATAAGAGACTCGCTAGAGAGCTGGCTGAGGAGAGAAGAGGAAGAGAGACAATGGAGAGACTTTGTGAAGAGCTTGCTAGAGATATTTCCTCTGATAGAGAAGAAATTGATCGGATAAAGCGAGAAATGGAAGAAGAGAGAAAGATGCTCCGAATGGCTCAAGTGTTACGAGAAGAAAGAGTTCAAATGAAGCTCACCGAGGCCAAGATTCTCTTTGAAGAAAAGTTACAAGAATTGGAAGAATCTAAAAGGACTCAAATTGATACTTCAAGTACCAGGACAGAAAAGTTACGGAGGAATCAAGAGGATAAATTTCCAGGGTTTTTAACAGCTTCTCATAGCCTTTCAGGAAAATTTGCCAGGTTGGCATTCAGCAGTGAGAAATCTAGTATTGGTGCTTGCAGTAATGAGATTGATTCAAGAGAATCGACAAGGGCGGTTTCAAGTGCAAGCGATGACACTGCATCAATCGCAATTCAAAGGAGAGCTCCATCAGAACCTGAGAATCCTCACATAAAGAGAGGGATTAAAGGGTTTGTTGAATTTCCAAGAGTAGTTCGAGCAACCGGATCAAGGAGTAGGCATTGGGATACAAAGCTGGAGTGTCAAAACGCTCAGCTCAGGTTTTTACTTAAACAAAGAAGCCCCATTCGATCCAATATTAATCTTATTATGAGTTAAAAATTATCATTTGCTCTGTGTTATGTATGCTTATTCTGTGTCTTGATTTCTCAATCCGTAATCTTTTTTTCTTTTTCTTTTTTCTGATTTCCTTGTTGATTTGCCCCTGCAAATGGGTTAATATATAGTTAAAATTTCTTCTACCTTCAAGTTTGTAACTTTTAAGAATGATGAACGTACATAAATTTTGGTTACTTATATTTGAGCTTGATGCAATTTAATTTAAGCTTTGAAATCAGAAAGTGATGCTTTGGATATCTGATCAGTGGTTGGAAATAATACAAAATTTTTTCTTAGATCTATTGAAAGGTTCATCTTTTCAACTATGAAGGCACATGCACATGCACATGCTTAAACTTTTTTTTTTAATAGGTGCAAATAAATTATGCACCTTGACTTGCATAAAAGTACAGCTCAGAGAATGCAAAGGTAAATTTAATTAAAAAAGTCACTTTCTAACTCTTACAAACGTGATTGCATGATATATTATTTATAAAAGAATTTCACCTATTTTGGTCCTCTTCTAGGCTCACGGGTCTAGACATGCATTGATCAAGTAGTTCTATTTAAAAAAAAAAGCATTTAAAAGGAGTCAGCCATTTGGTTTTAGAAATTATAGTCAATTAAACAATTATGAAAATGAAGCTTTAAAACTACAAATTCTTATAAGTTTAACATCAAATGATAATCAAAAGCCGTTCGTTGCAGCAATTTGATCCAGATTAGCAATGTTACGACCCATAAGTAAACGACGCATCATAAGATAGGAGTTTATCAACCATATGCGTGACTCAACAATCAAGTGCTCGCGTGTCAAAAATGGTGGATTAAATAATAATTCTTTGATCCTAATGGGTCCAGACGTCCAGTTTATTGGTTATTGGGGATCGGGCCAGAAACATTAATAATCTATTTGATCAAATGATCACTTAAGGCTGCGTTAATTTCATTTCACTATTAATTTTGCAGAAGAGAAGATCCATCAGCGATCAGTCTTCGGTAATGATTTGTATTCGATTTAATTAGTAACTTTTGGAAAGTATTAAACGCACTGAAAATAATTGAATCCAATGAAACTAACATAATTTTAAGAAAAATTCTTGGGTGTTTACGAAGCATTGCACCTTTTTTATTTTATTTTTTATTACATGTACATTTCAATTAATTATAATGAAGTGCGTACACACATAATGAATAAAATATAATACCAAAAACTTCCTCTAATTTGATACTTACAAGTGGTTGTTAGCTATGCTCACTTAATCACTTTGAAGCAATTACACCCTGGAAGGCGTGCACAATTTAGAGAAATCAAACAGCAAAATACTAATGTAATTGCATGGAACTAGTCCTAGTTTGCGCAAGAACAAAATTCTGCTCCATAGAGGGAGAAGTCTACTTGATCATAATATATGCATCATGGTGAAACTGAAATCAACTCACATTGCACCGGCCGAGAATGGATTGGAATCCTATCACTCTTTGTTCCGTTATTAATTATGTCGGATCCTAAACCAACGTTGTCGAATCCTTTACCCAACATTAGACTTATATGTAAATATTTATGTGTTGTACATTGTCATATAAAGTTAAATCCAATTAAAAGTGATCTATTAAAATTTTCGGTAATTTGAATTTTAATATATCTAATAGGACATAGGTCTTTCACGTTTAGAAACTTAAGTGTAATTTTTATTTTTATGATGGGTTAAAATAAAAATATTTAATAATAACAGGAAAACTTATTTATATAAGTTGTTACAATCCCTAAGTCACACGTATCATTATATTTTTTACTAACATTCCATCATCAGAGAGAGTGCAGAGAGTAGTTTAAAGGATTCTCTAGAAGAATCTATTGATTTGGAAGACAAACCACACGAGACTAGAGAACAATTAAGTATTATAGTTCCAGATACACTTCTGTATATTCATTTATTGATTCTTACTAATACAATATAAATATTACTACATTATAGGTGATGGTTTGCACCAAAAATTAATTGTTCTAACAAATTCTTCCTCTTCTATTTTATTGTCAAGTCAGTAGCATCACTATATTTCAGTTCATGATTTTTATGCTTGTATAAGAAAAAGATTGATATTATATTATTAGAGTTTGCCTATTTCTGCAACACAGACACCTTACATTTTAATGTTTATATCTAAGGTTAGACATTTTGTTTATTTATAATTCACCTTGTATAATAACTGAACAATGTTTTCCTAGCCTTAAAATTCACACTTCTACCTCGTAGTTGGAGTCAATATATAAGGCAAAGAAAATATCTTTTTTATGCATAATCTCAATCTATATCTATTCTTCAAAGGGCATTAGATGCAAAATAGATAAATGAATTTATACCTTTTATTAAAAAAAACTAAGTAATAAATTGATAGAAATGGCACAAAGTGCACAGCACAGATCGATCTTTAGGGTCATTGCATTTGCTTAGGCAAACAACAAAAAATCTGCTCAAGCTACCAGATTCATTACTCAATAATACAGTAAAACCTCTACATAGTCATATTATTGAGATTGGAGAAATTTATTCTTATAAAGACGTTATAACTCAAAAGAGATATAGTACAAAAATTATTGTCTTTGCTTAATTATCCCTAATGCAAGTAATATAGAGGTAAATTATATTATGTATTAATAAATTAATAAGTGAGTCAAATTTAATGTATAGACATTAATAAATAAATTAGTACGTGCGTCAAATTCAATAGATATATATTAATAAAAAAGATATATATTTTTGAAAAGCAAATACAAAAGGTTTCATACCAGGAAACTACAAACATACTTGAGAAGTTAGAAATGTTTTGGTTTAAAAAAGAAGATGTCTATACTGATGAATTAATACATACCCGCAAATTGAAAGATGTGGTTGCAACTTTAAAGAACAAATCATTGTCACAAGCAATTTTAAAAAGACATTTTGTTCCATCTTAATTATTTAATGTAACATGGCATATATTTTTGAAATATTATTACTATGTGAAGGTAAGTTTATTAAGACGGGACTTATAAAAAATATAACTTATTACAATGTGGAGTTTATTCCTAATTATAACAGGTCCTAAGTTGGGACCATAAATTTTTATTATTATGAAGAGGTTATTCCTATATAGAATATTCCTATTTAGAAGTTCTACTATATAAGTCTAGTAATAGAGTAAATAATATTTATTAAAGGGAAATTATCTGCTGACCACTTTAATTTTTGGGTTTTTTTTTAATATGCAAATCATTTTTTCTTTGCACAAATCCACCTAAAGTTACAAAATATTTCAATTATCCACTGCCGTCGTAACTCTGTTATTGAAATTAATAGAATATTGATAAAATGATAAATTTACCCCTAAACATAAAATGACTATTTTACCCATCTAAATGACCAAAAAAAAAAAATCAAATGACTTATTTGCTACAACATACAAATCGAACATGATTCTAACCTAATCAATTTGTCCCAAAAAAAAAAAATACGAGTATTGACTAAGAAGGAAGAACACTTGCTGCTGCCGATTGCCGCCATTGTTGCTGCTTCTCTACCCCCACCACTGCTCCTACTCATCTGTAGTCGTTGCTGTCGCTCATCTCCCATCAACTTTCAACACAGCCACCACATACACCCATTCATCTGTTAGGGGTTTAGGTTGGTTCCCGTTGATTTTACGATTTGAAAACAACAATACTATTTTCTTTTTTTCCAAATTGGATTGGCATGTGATGAACTTGATAATGCTATAAGAAGCCATTTATGTTGTTAGTGAAGTTCCATAATTAAAAATCAATCTAATTAGAATAACCTATCCCAAACCCTATCTCAGCAGTTGCTATAACTACCTAGAGGCAAAAACAAAATCATGAAAGATTGTCGACTTGTCATAGCTGGAGAATGCTGATGGCTAGCGATATTGACATGATGCCGGTGGTATGGCGCAGTGGAGCGAGCACTGACAACGAGAAATTAGGTGGCTATTGGTGCGATGGAGATTTGGTAGTGCAATGGTTGCTGCGGAGGCTAAAGCTTGGCGCGGTGGTTGATCAACGTCAACAATGAGTTGATCGCCTTGGGAGTTAAGAGAGAAGAGGCTTTTACTTGAGAATTGCTTGAGAATTGAGAGATGCTTAAGAGTTGAGAGCATTGGGGGACAATGAAAGAGTAAGTTTAATTTATATTTATATTTTAATTGTGCAATTTGGCAAATTTTTTTGGATTGGATCCGAATCTAATATGAAGTCAAGCCCTAAACTACTAGTGTGTAAACACGTAGTTTTATATGATCAGGTAAAATAATAATTTTATCCTTATAATGTTAATAAAATTATAATAGAGTGTGAACAGGAGTAGATAGACATAAAAAAAAACTTTAAATAAAAATAATTTTTTTAAAAATATAAAAAAATAATCGGTGAATATTACCTTATGCATAAACGGATAAATTTATTATTTAAGATTTTTATTTATAAAATAAAATTTTTGTTATGTTACATAATTATATAACATCTGTTAAATTTCATTCAATAATTATAAAAATATAAAATAAAAATTTTTTTATTTTCACAATCGTTAAATAAAAATCCAATTATTGTTACATAATCAACAACCTTCATGAAATAAAACTTAAAGAGAGAGAGAGAGAGAAATAGTCTCGAATAGATACGAAGTGCATGCGTGGTCTTAGAGAATCAATGCTCACCCACACAAGTAAAGATAAAGCATTAAAGCTTTGGGTTGGCTCGGCCTTGGGGTTCGTGATGACACGTCACTCTCACTGCTATCTCATCGTATTCAGCTAGCCAGCTACAAGCAACTACTGTTATTTATCTAACCCCAATATGGCTTCAACTAGGTTTGGGTTATAGGTTGCTTCAACAAGCCTGTTATAATTATAATGATGCCATGGCCATAGCCTTAGCCTTCCTTTCAACGGTCACCATCCAGCAAATAATGTTATAACATCATCATACACAGTATTAGCAGAAACATCAGCTTCAAAACTTCGGTGTATATTTGAAAAAATTTCATCAAATTCCCAATTCCATGGGTCCAATCCAACAAATAAAACACCAGGAGGGGCCCAATTGAGAATTCGGTAGTGCGTCACAATCCAAATTTTGCATTTTGGTCCCCCCTCCCACAGCAAAACACGAAAACCAAGTGGGCCCAAACTCCCAATCTTCGATGCAACTTGCAAGCCACACTTAACGGCATGCTTGACGGAAAGTGACATATCTTGACGGGGACCGTTAGTCGATTGAGTCAAAATTAGTATATCGAAACTTAGTTAAGTTTGCCAGAGCCAATGAGTGTTCCTCTTATCCCTGGTAGTCAAAATCAATCGAAGCGGTAACGCAAAAACTTCATGCAATAATAAGATCATCAACTTATACTTAACGAGAAAAAGAGAAACGTTAGATGCGCGTCTGCGTGTGAGCGAGAGAGAGAGAGAGAGAGATGTAAATTCTTGTCTTTATTCCATAAGAGGTGCGAATGTTGGAAGCTAAGGAACCAAAACGCATGGCTCAAAAATGGCTGCACCGCTAACCAAACCCGCTTTTATCTCCACAAAGAAAAAATAAAGAGAGTGTGGAGTTGAAGTTTTTGTTTGTGAATTATGATTTGGGTTTGAGAGATCCAGTTAAATATTTTAAATTTGTTGATGGGAAAGTTGTCTTTTTGAAGACGAATTTTAATTTCATTTTCATGGGTTCAAGAAGTTAGTTATATTGTGGGGGGGAAAAGAAAGGAGCAGTAGCAAGTAATTTCGGAGGGCTGGGTTTGAGGATGCAAGAAAGCTCATCATGTTCACGTTCATGTTCCTGTACTACTAGTACTAGTAGTAGTAGTAGTGCTGTTAATTATGATATTAACAATAATAAGAATCATCAATCTCCTCAGTTATTGTTATCTTCTTCTTCAACTTCTTGTGAAAAATTAACTGCGGCTGGTGGTGCTAGTGGTTGTGGTGGGTCCATGTTTTGTAACGCAAGCAATCAGGTTGCTTGTATGAGCGATATATACGATGTTGTCCGTGCTGCTTCTGGATCTGGTACCAACAGTGCAGCAGCAGTACTGGCGTCGAAGTCTTTAAGCCCTCCTTCTATTACTGATTCTTTCTTTCACTTTAATTCCCCAGCCTCAGCCTCAGGTAATATTACTCAAGTTCTCTTTTTTTTTTTTTTCTTAAACCATGTAAATTAAGTGCCCATCCTCCTCCTTCCAAATACCCTCCCCCCTCGGTATGCCTAAAGAATAGAGAAAATAAATCCTTGGTCGTTTTAGTACAACTTATTGGTTTCTTTTTCCCCCCGGGGGGGGAGGGGAGGCGGCAATAGGAATGGAAAAAATAATAATAATATAACTTTATAATAATATGTATGTGATATAAACTGTGTATGGTGTGCAACTACTGTAGGAGAAATGGCAGCAGCAACAGCAGCTGTGAATTTGAGATTAGCGTTTACTGCTGCTCAGCTGCAAGAACTGGAGAGACAGACATTGATATACAAGTACATGATGGCTTCTGCTCCCATTCCTCATGAACTTCTCTTACCCATAACCAAAAGCCCTTCAACTTCGAGGGTTCTTCCTTCCTGTCAACCAAATAGTACTAATCTCTTTTCCTTCTTCTTTCCAGTTATTTTAATCAAATCATTATGTTTAAAATTTCTCGATTTTATTATATATGCATGAGAGAGTTGTATTGAATCAGTTATTCTGTTCAAAATAGTGGTGCAAGGGTCAATGGAATTAAGATTGTTGAGCAATACTAGCAGCTCGGATCCAGAGCCATGGAGGTGTAGAAGAACAGACGGAAAGAAATGGAGGTGCTCTAGAGATGTGGCTCCTGAACAGAAATATTGTGAGCGCCACTCTCATAAGAGCCGTCCCCGTTCAAGAAAGCCTGTGGAATTACCAGCCCACCGAGGCCACAACAGCAGCCTTCATCAAAGTGTCCACAACAGTACCCTCAACAAGTCTTATCCAAAGTACATGGCCTCTTCTATTGCATCAAGTGAACGACAAGAACAACCAAGGTTAGTTGGGGTTTCAACAATGGTGTTTTTGCGTTTTGTTGTGACTTCTATGGCTCATTTAATCATATTCTAATGTTATAATTGAATCTCAATTTTTTTACGATTCTCTCTTTGTTCCCATATGGTGTGGGACTGGGTGGGCCTTTTGGTTTGTCTTTTATACTTTATTATGTATGATGTAACTCTAGCTTGTAATTTCTGGCTTGCCCGTGAAGATGCTTGGAATGGTTCATGAAAGGGGAGACAATGCCTGTTGCTAGTAATTCCAACCAAGAATGGCTCCAAAACACCAGCAAATACGGTGGCCATCATCATCATCATCATCATAAAGAACATCTCGTCAACTCAAATAATTTGAGTGGTGATGATCTTGCTTTTGAAGCTCAGCGGCTACATGACCAATACTCTTTGTTACTTAGCCCCAAAATGGTTTCCCACCATGCACAGCAAACACAGGAGACTAGGCACTTCATCGATGCTTGGTCGCTTGGACTTGGAGGGGAAAATATGGCCGATGAGGACGGAATGGGCAGCACCAGCAATTGCTTTGTTTCCTCGAATGAGAAGCTGCCACTCTCTTCCCTTACATTGTCAATGTCTGGTGGAAATGAAACTATTGAGAGAAACGAAAATGCTTTGATGGCCAGTCTCGGAACCATGGGATCAGAAAGAGAAAATGCTGGGACTTTGAGACCCCACTGGATGAACCACGTTTCAGGAATGGGTTCACCACCTGGTGGACCATTGGCTGAAGTATTGTGCCTTGGTACTGCAAGCAGTGTTAAATCAGATTCGAATGCTGCATCTCCTCACGGCTGCAGCACTAGCACCACTACTAGCAGCTAAAAAGCTAATGCGTAAATACGTGGTGCATGCTGCAACAACTTGACTTTGAGCCCATTATGTTTTGTGTACCTACCGACTACCAGTGGAATGGAAAATGTTGGCTGTAATGAAGTTGGATTTGATCAGTTGAACATTAGCTAACAACAATCTAATTAGAAATTCCTTCAACTGTTATAGTTTGGTGTTATTACCTACTTCCATGACCAATGTTTTTATATATAATTAATATGCTTTGTGGTTTAGTAAAAATAGTACAACTAATTAGGCATACTAAATTATCATATCACCAAGCATTTACAAATTCATCCGTTGCTAAGATTCGTAAAAGGAATATTTGAACTTGGTTAAAGTTGATCTTAGCGGCATGCGAGGAATAAGATGCGGGGAAAGTATACGAGTAACTAATTTACTCCCACAGATTGAGAGAAAATCTTGATCCCGAGGGGCATGGAGAAATTTCACCACCATAACTTTCTGCATAGCAGGAAGAGTAATTTGAGAGCTGCTCCATTCTAGAACTATAGCCACCACAACCAGCCGGGACACTCTTGAAGCTGCTGCTTCTCGAGTTCTGGCAACAATGTGGTTCTGGAGCTGGATAAGAAAGGCGTTTCTTCACTGACCCGCTTCGCTCTCTCGGCAGCATTGACGTTGATGCCCTCTGCCTCGGTGCACTCTGTGAACGAGCCTTAGCTTTGGCAGACTCCGTGGCAGCCATGTAATTAGGCATTGTAGAAGTTGCAGCAGCAACCCCATTTAATGTAGGGGTTTGTGCAGCTGAAAAACTTGTTTGTTCTTTCAGAAAGCTTCGAGGGCTAGCCGAACGGACTTGAATTGGCTTGGTTTTGCATGGTGACGGCGTGAGAGCTGGAGATTGGTGGAAAAAGAGATTTGGTTGTGCCCTGTGAAGTGGAGAGGCAATGCCAATGGAGTCCGGTGGCCTTGGTTGCTTTTGGTTTTGATATTTTGGCCTGGATGCATCAGTTTCTACGGTCTTCATAATGTGGTCTCTTCTATCAGTTGAAGCTCTAGTAGCACTATTTTCCCATTGCTTAGTAGCCATCCACCGATCAAGCCATTTTGTTCTCTCATCTAGTTCCCTTTCATCACCCGCTGATGGATTCCTGCGAGACCTCCATACCTTGATAGGAATTAAGATAGTGTTATTAGAATCATATTAATAAGACTCATTATAGTTTAGTTTCCAAACCCGAAGCAGAGTCGAACACTTTCTCCTTAATGAAGGAGATCGATGAGTAACAAACCTGGTTTGAGAAAGCATAAGCTAGTGTCTTTTCGCGTTTCATAACAGCTTCCTTTATCCCCTGGCTTGTACATGGATGGTCATTCCAATCGGCTATGGTAATGGTGTCACTTGCATTGTTGTTACTGGACTGTTAAAATAAACATCTTAATTAATTCATTAAAATAAGGACTAGCTAGAGAAATTTTTAAATATCTTGTTAGCTATACAAAAAATAAATGATAACAGACATATTTGCTTTTATGAAAAATTATATATCTAAGTATTTGTTTTGTAAAATTTAGTTACACATGTGATACACGATACATGTATTAATTCATTATATTATATGTAATTTATTCTAAAACTTCTCCTATTCATCTCAAGAATATATTAAGTTTATAAACAAACAATTGACAATGAAGAGAATCACAAGTGACTTACCATTGACTTTCTACTTTTAATGTCATGAAGGTTTTTAGAGTCCCAGAAATCGTTGGTGTCAGCAAACAACGACCTTCTGCTCCCCTCATGTGAGAACCTTGTTCGTTGATCACGCACCATATCTTGAGCTCTAACCAAAGCTTGTACGCGTTTAAGAGTTAACTTGGCTTGATGTCGAACATTTTGTCCTCTCACTAAAGCCTGAAGCTTCACTAGCCCTTTGAGTGCACGCAAAGCTCTCCTTGCCTTCAATAATCAAAGTAACTATGATTTATGAACCCGATCATTATCTTTAAATACATATACCATGCATGTATATATAATGTCATGCATATGTATCTGTGTTAATGCAATACATATATAGCACTTACTAAATAGCCTCTGAAAGATGTTTGAATAACTGTAGCAGCGTAGTGTTCCCTAACATAATAACTGGAAGCTGGCCTAGAGTGCCTAACAATCTCCATAGCCGCTGCCGCAGTAGCTGCAGCCAGTGCATATGCGTGCCCCTGCTCAGAAGCTAAAATAGGGTTCATTGGTTTTGTTGTACGAGTATTAGCACTACTAATTGCCGCTATCTTAGCTTCGCATCGTTGTAATAGTACATCATCTGTACAATCAGCCTTTCGAAAAAGCGACCTCCTTTTCTCTCTTTTCTGCACAAACTCAAAAAACATACGCAACGCCTGAAAATTTTTATTCAATGCAGAAATTGACTGCGTGAATGCAGTGTAATGTTAGTGTTACGCACCTTGTCTTCCTCTTCCAGCTCAAATTCATCCTCTCTCCTTCTGCTGTTTCTTTTCTCATTATCATTTTTAGAAGGGGACCTAAATGCCCTTTTCACTATTGTGAACCACGAGACACCACTCTTCTTTCCCATTAAGAGTTGCAAGGCAGCTATGAATATTAATCGAATACAACAAATCTGAAGCCAGAAAGGTTTTAGCTTATATGCATGGCGATGGTGTCTTAATTTGATTTCTTCACCATTATGATCGTGAAGTATTAAAGGGAGAGAGAAAGAAAGGAGAGTGAGTAATGTGCATTTGTAAAAGTCAGGAATCTACATGGTACGAGCTCCAATATGTCTGCAAATTTAAGAGCATATGGGTGTTAATTTGCTGGCGGCATTGGGGTGTGGGAAACAAAAAAAAAAAACTAGTGGAGGTGTCAGAGGGACACTGTCAATAACTTTGTAATGTGTAAGAAATTATCACAGTACATGACATGAGAGACCGGAGTTTTTAATGTGGAAAAGAATCCAAAGTAAGTTTGTTGAGGATGGCTACTAGCTAAAAGCTTTTCGATTGAGCATGCTTTTATTTTACTCTTTAAGAACCAACTGACCAAACCCATTGGCATCACGTGTCTTGAGCAGCAGCTTAAGGACAAGAGAGAAAAGAGATAAGAGATTACTTGATCTATGTATTATATATATATATATATATATAGTAGTATTATAATATTATTGTATGGCAGGGTCCTCGAAGACCAAAATCGAACTTATCATCTAGTTGCTTTGACGAGGAAACCTGTTTCTTGCTTTTCTTCCGAGTAGCTGTAACTCGAAGAGTCAGGCTTCATTTCCCGGCAGCCGGTCAAACTGGGTGTCTGATTCTCTGCTGTACTTTCCAATAATGATTTATGATTCTTGGGTTCGTTCTTCAATATAAACAAACAGGTAGCAAATTAATTGACATTTTCCTGAGGATAGTAATTATAAATAATGCAAATGTTATTCACTGGTTCTGTTCCGCACCAAAAACCAATTTTGAATTTTCAAGCTGGGTCATCACTTGGACCAGAAAATTTGACTAATGCGTGGATAAAAGAGGCCCGCAATTCGTTTGAATGATTGATGAGGAAATTATTATTATTGCTTGGCAGCAAAATTTTGCAGGCACCTGAAAAATCATTGGGCCGGCCGCCAGTGGGTCAGTCAGCAACCACCACTGGGCCGAATGAGGCATTCAATCAGGGCCCAAGGGGCCAATCAGCACAGGCGGGGAGGTAATATTATCAAAGCCCTGAAAAGGAAACGGACTTCGAGGCTCCACTTTAGCGCCGCATTCAATTTGAATTAAAACTTTAGCGCCCAAGCCTCAAGCTCGTGTGACAGTGCCATCAAAGTTTTGAAAATTGAATGAACCCAAATCTGACAATGTTGTTATAATGACACTTAATTTAATTAATTAATTAATTATTATTCTTAGAATTTGGACATACAATCTTTCTTTGACGTTGTAGAGTCAGTCTTAAACTTAAACCTACCTGCCTGCAGCATGTACGAGTACAACGCCTTCTTAGAATCTCTGGTCTGATCTGATATCTTTCTCTTTCCCTCTCAGTAAAAAATTTCAAAACCAGATTGGAGAAAGACAATGGGCTGCGCCTCATCAAATTTGCTAAACCAAGAAGACGAGTTGAGTCAACTCGGTAGCTCGGCGCTGAGTCAGCACATAGTGTCGCTGACTTCCACCACCTATGGCCTCTTGAATGTGGACCCACCGGCAACGACTCCGCCGACCCGGCCACAGAGGTTCACCCTCGGATCCATACTCCCGGGCGAGCCGGTTAGGGCAGAAGTCATAAACTCCTGGGAACTGATGTCCGGTTTGGGGGAGAGCGACAACAATAGCCTGAGGAAAGCCAAAGAAAACCCAAGTGCTAACAGTGCAGTCATCAAGAGCGTATTGGAAAGATTTGAAAGAATATGCCCGCCAGATGGAGAAAATAAGGTGGTGATATACACAACGACATTGAGAGGGATACGGAAGACATATGAAGCATGCAAAGCGGCGAAATCAGTAATTGAAAATTTCGGAGTGGCGGTTAGCGAAAGGGATGTGTCAATGGATCGTGGGTTCAAGGAAGAGTTGAGGGAATTGATGATGATGAGGAGGAGCAGCAATAATAGTAATGATAATAATGATAATAGTAAAGACGAAGAAGAAGCAGAGAGTAGCGTGCAACCCCTACCCCCAGTCCTACCCAGGGTGTTCGTTAAAGGGAGGTACGTCGGTGGGGCGGAAGAGGTTTTGAGAATTGTTGAAGAGGGTTGGTTCGGTGAGTTGATCGAAGGCATACCCATCAGGAAGCTCAAGGGGGTGTGTCAAGGCTGTGCTGATGTCAGGTTTTTCCCCTGTTTTCGCTGCAATGGCAGCTGTAAATTGGTCATCAACATGCAACCGCGTGGGAAGACCGCTGCCCTGAGGTGTCCCGATTGTAATGAGAATGGGTTAGTGCTTTGCCCTCTTTGTTCCTGATCGATTATTAAGTAATTTTACTTGCACAGACCACAGTGTGATATCAGTGATGAATCTGCTTGTAAGCTTTACTAGTACCAAAACTTTTCGCTTGCAATAATCTCACTCCTCTTTCTTTCTTTTTCTTTTTTCTTTTTTTCTTTTTTTTTAATAATAAAAAAATTCATGGAATGTACCCAGCAAACTAAGTAATGAACACATTTTCGGAACGCGTGAACATCTCAGTTTTCTTTAGAATTGTGCCGATATCAATATGATCGGCCTTTTGGGGGGAACTTAGCTTTGAAGGTCCGCCTTCTGTTATACATGGGCCTGTCTACTGTTATAGCCGCAATCAACGGCCCCTCATGCAGTCTGTGATTACATCGCTCGATTTATGATTACATTTTCTAATTTCTATTAGGTAGGTCTTTTGACACGCCTCAAAATTTCTTTTAAAACTCCTTTTTCTTTCTGGGTAAAAAAAAAAAAAAATTTAAACTACTCAAATAACTTAATGCAAATTTAGTACATTTCCTGTTGTGAATGGAAATTCAATTAAATATTTAGATAAATTATTCTTTTAATAAACTTTTTACACCCACCTCATTTCATAATTTATATTTATCCTTTAAATTTCAGTTGAATTTATTTATTTTTGAAAAAATTATACGAATTTAGAATTATACAGATAGGAATTATATAATAAGGGAAAAGTTTAAAATAAATTTAATAAATTTAGAGAGGTGTTAAAAAGCTCCACTCTTTTTTTCCAATCATAGTAAACTAATAAATCCATTCACTTTCTTGTTATAATGTTCTAATTCTAAACAATAATCCTAAAACCTTAAAAGACCAATAAAGCAAAGCAAAGCTTTTTTGACTTTGTAGGCGCATCCACTGAAAAATCAATTTTCAATTGCCTCGTTCCTATTCATCAATTTGCGTTAACTTCCCAACGCAAACTCTGTCAAATTAATACGAAAATTATCATTATTATAGAAATGTTGCAATCGATCAATTTCCCAGATGTTACCTTTGGTCTGATTGTTTGGTCCCGCGTACCTAACAAGATCAATTTCTTTATGAAACGAAAACACAAACATTGAAAAAAAATAAAATAAAAAAAAAGAGAGAAAAAGAACGAAAGAAAGAACGTGGGTGTCTAATAAATCAATCCTATAAATGATAAAATTGTTATACCCTGATTGAATATATCATCATCTGAATCAAACAAGAAAGTGAACGAACGTGGATCGTAGCAAATACGTTACAATCATATCACTTCCACTGGGACCTAAAAGCTGAAAAATGTGTTCATATTTTTTTTCTCTGGCTTCGTGTGGAGCCTGTCGGTAAACCCCCGTCGCCTGTCCTTAGTCCTCACGTTATGTTTTTTCTATACTGAATTATAATTAATGAATTACAATTAAATTATTATTGATATTTAAATTATATTATTATTAACATTTACGCCTTTAGTTAATTATTTTATAATTAAAAGAAAAAATTATGTCTCACATTAAAATATGGGAACTTGATTATACGAGTATGGATTCTATAATTTGTCTAAAATCAATTGCTTTAATGTTGTTATTTTAGACAAATCTTCTATTTTAATGTAATATATTTTATTTTATAGTATATTAAAATATATTTTTTTCTTATCTTTTAATTTATCTTTTATTTTAATAAAATAACTGATCCCTTATTGGGATATTTCTCCTCATTAAAAAACTTAGAATATTTTGACATTTTTTAAGTGTATATTATAATATATAGTCTACAATATTGAAAACACATGATGTGTCAGCACTCATCAATATTCAAAAAGTTGAGTGGAATAAAATGCATTGATTTTTAACGTATAGTGAACACTTAATCAGACAAGAAATAACATCATAAATATACAAAAATAAGGGAAAATGAGACAAACCCTGTTGTATAGAGAAAGTTATCGAACTCCCTCTCGTATTTAAAAATCCATCCAAATTCTTTTAATTTTAGTTAAGTGCCAATTTTATTTATCATTTTACTATTTTTTTCCCTTAATTATAGCTATTTATCATTTTACTATTTTGCTATAAACAACTATAATTAAGGAAAAATGAGGATCAACACCCTATTATTTAAAGAAATTAATCGAGGTTTTAGAATAGGTCCAAACCTCATTCAGTTATAATAGAGTTAGTTTTATCTATTATGTTACTAATCTACTCCTAAGCTTGATGTTAACTATAAAATTTAAATATTTTAAGATTTTTTTTAAGTGAAAAACTTATATGCCCTTGATGATTAAATTAATTTCGTAACTACTTGCAAAGTATTGACAAAAATTGTAAGTACAAGAAATATTATAACCACCCCTAATAGTTCCAAAGCAGTAGTTTAATTTGGTGGACAATCACTCATTTTGTTGGACAAGCATAGGCTGGACTATCCCATACACCTTTTGTTGTTTGCCATCATTATAATTGTTGATTACTTACTTGCTTATGCTAATTAAGCAATCTTAATTATTTCTCATCAAACATTAGCAAGCATATGTGATTTATTATTTTATCAATTGGTTGCTTATGTATCCCCTTTATATAGTATCTTTTTTTCTCTCTTTAATTTATTATTTATTATTCATTTGTAGTTAATTATGGGCGAATTTGTTGCATTTAGTCCAATTATTTATTTGGCCTTCACTTTCATTAGCGCTAGCAAAATGAGTCACTAGATCGTGTTCATGTCGTTTTAACTTTGTGTCGTCTCAAATTTAGGTTGACTCAAATATAACCTATTTAATAATCATGTCAAAATTTTTAAACTTTTACTTAACACGAAAAATAAACGGGTTATTCAATAACTCATTTAATATATAAATATTTAATAAAATTTACATTGAGCACTTGTGCATGTATCTACATAAACAAACACACACACGTACACACATAATTTATCGATATTATAAAATATGTATATCTATCAAAATATTACACATTTTTTATTATTGGAGTTTTAATTATATAGATGTAAATAATTTTATATATTGATATTATAAAATATACATGTTTTCTAATATTTTATTCATTTATACTATTGAAGTTCTAAATCTAAATAAAATTTTATAAATGAAACATTGTGTATATGTTTATATTTACAAAAAGATAAAAAATAAATAAAAAGAGAGAGTCATGTCCAATACTTGAGTTTTGATAATAAGTGCCTATAAATTAATTTATAATAGAAAATATAATCATGTCATTAATCGGTAATGGGTCAAGAACTTTAACCCTAACCCGACACAGATAAAAATTGTGTCGACTTGGACTCGATTTATTTAATAATTATGTCAAATTTTATGACCCATAGCCATTTATTCATATCGTGTTCGTGTCGAGTACTCGGATCGTGTCAAATTTTGTCAACTCTAATTTTGCATGTTTATTTGGATCTTCAATTGTTTTTTTTTTTTAGAGGTATACTTAGAATCTTCGATTTCAGACATTTAGGGCATGTTTTGGTATGTTACATTGGTTTATGCAACTTTTATGACATTTCTCCTACTTGTAATTTTTCTTCATACTTTGCAATTCGTTATTAAATCAATTTGATAATTAAGGGAATATAAGTTTTTTTTTGGTTAAAAATGCTCAAAACATTTAAATTTTATGACTAACATTAAAACTAAGGGTAAAATAATAAAATGATATACAAAACTAACATCATTATATCTGCAGGAGTGTTTGGACATATTTTAAAATAAGAAAATTATCATTCATATACTTTATATTTGCTCTGTTATAAAAAAAAATACTACAACACTTTGAGGGTGTATCAATCGTCCACCCTTAGTTGACAAAATGTATCAGCCGACCACCAAACCGTTGGTTGCCGTTTAAAAGTTAACGGAGTTATAGTGAATTGATGATTTTACCCTTAAAAATTATCACTTGTATCATATGAAAAAACCAAATTACCCTTCTAATGTCATCATACTTAAACGGCAACTAATGATTTGGTGATCAGCTGATACATTTTGTTAACTTAGGGTGGACAATTGATACACCCTCAAAGTGTTGTAGTATTTTTGATAATAGAGCAAACTAAGGGTATAAATGATAATTTCCCTTTAAAATATACGGGTGATTCATTTAGTTTCTTTAAATAACTGGGAGGTCATCCTCATTTTTCCTTAATTAATTCCATTGTTAAAGGTATATAAGTCATTTTCTTTTATTCATACTCCCAAAATATGTAAACTTTACGGCTAGTAAGAGCAAAATAGTAAAATGACAAATAAAGTAGACAGAGACTTGGAAGAGTTCCAAAACAAGAGCAAAGCCGTGATTAATTACTTTCTCCAAACAACACGGTTTGGCGGTTCGGCTCGTCCAGTTATTGATTCGAGAAAGTGTAAAATGGCTTTATTTTGCTAATGATAAGAATTTGATTGGTTATAAACATGTTTGGGTGCTAGGTGATGTGCTTCAACTAGAATATTTCAAAATTCAACGACAAAATTTAAGAAATTTGAACAAAATACTTTCGCATGAATAAGTTATAAGACATGGGGCATAATTCTAATAATTCTCTGTGATGACCCAATCTTGCCACCATATATTGCATTGGGACATATACTTAATTTCATTATGTGTTCAATGACGACAGTGATGCTTCAACGACAGTCCACTATATCGCTCTCGCAAATACGAAATTCTTCTGAAATATAATTAATTGCAACAAAATGCTGTACAGTGTTTTGCTTGATTTTGGCTGTACACATTCCAGTTAATTAAAAATGGGTCTTTTAGCAAATATGGTGGAGCCTTAGAAACGTGACTACTTTTTAATGCACCCACTGTATGGACAAATATTTATGCATCTTTTCGAAGACATCACAATTTCCATTAGTTATCTCCTTTATTTGATAATGAAAGAACAGTAATCTTATCTTATAATAATTTGAATTTCAACTTGTGGGTACTCCGGATTTATATAGGTAGATATGCCATTTGGTGACATTCCTTTTTCAATGAACGAAATATTAATCACTTCTTCCACTAGAGCAATCATTAGCACACGAAACTTTTATAATTTTTCTCATATGTGGTCCTCCTAATCATTCATAACTTCCTTAGGTATTAGTTTTTGCTCCTTATAAACTCTAAAAATGACAATAAACCACAAACAAAATTGTACACTTTATTAACCTATTAGAATTTAGTAGGTTAGTTAATTTTTTTATGTGAGTTGTAACTCTTGACCTCTTAATTTCATTGCAAGAAATGGTTAGGTATCAGTTGATATAGCAAAAAAATGACTAAAGAGTTGGACTATTGCACCTCTCTAATTCCTCATGAAATCCCTGTTTCAATTATATTTATTTTATGTTCGAAAATATCATTTTTTATTTTTAAATATACTTCTAATTTATTATTTAATTTTTCTGTTGTTAAAACTCAAAGTAGTATTTTGATATTTTTCATTTCTTTTGTAACCTTATTATTACTCTACACATAAATTAAAAAAAAATTGATGATGAATTTTTTTTTATTTTAATCATTGGCTTAACTTATAGATATTAAAATTATAATTTAAACAATCTTAAGTAATATATATACAATTTATTTTAGTTAAACAGAAAGTAACATGTAGAAAATTAAAAATAAAAAAGGGCAAAAGCTCATTTAGTCTATGTATTTTAAGATTATTATCCATTTAGTCCCTATATTTTTAAAAATACCTCGAAACATCCCTGTCATTAAAGTATTGATACCCCTACCGTTACTTTTTATTTCTTTTGGATTACTTTTACAATATTACCCTTTTATAATAATTTTTTTGTTTGGATATTAATAAAAAATAATAATTAAATTACCAATTTAACCCTAAAAATTATATTAATTTTTTTGCAAGCACCATTTGCACACTTGGTAGTTTGCATACAATTTTTGACAATTAAAAATTAATAGAATTTTTAAGGTTAAATTGGTAATTTAATTTTTTTTATTAATGTCCAAACAAAAAAAATTATTATAAAAGGGTAATATTGTAAAAGTAATCCAAAAGAAATAAAAAGTAACGGTAGGAGTATCAATACTTTAACGGTAGGAATGTTTTGAGACATTTTTAAAAATATAGGGACTAAATTGATACTAATCTTAAAATATAGAGATTAAATGGCCTTTTATCCTAAAAAAAAAGGATTGGTTGCAAATATAAATAATTTGTTGGAAAATGAAATCTATGTGTATTTAATTCTTATTTGTCTCTAACTGTAATATTATTTGAAATAGAGTTTCGCAAGGATATGAAAGGATGCCGATAGCTTCACTCTTGACTGAAACTCCTGTTTTATTTGATGACATTAATCATTCCCTTCTTATGATTATTAATCAAAATCATTTTTATGTTAATAATAATTCTATTAATTGTTACATTTGTCTCTCTAAATTTATTGTCAACATCCATTCATCTTTTACCTATCAAAATTTTTCTATTACAAATAGATTGAATAAGAATTGTTTAACACTGATGTGAAGAGCTTAATTTACAAGATTTAAGACATGAAGAAGAAATGGTTAATTTGACAAAGCGGATGGCATTTTGGTTAATTTCCTTGAGAATTATGATTGTTTCGGTGAGCATATAAGCAATCAGTAATGTTACAAACTTAAGATACATACATATACTGAGATACATAGTTGTATCCCAAATGATGTGTGACATTTGACATATCATGTAGTGTTAGATATTTTATCATATTAATAATTGATAATAAAATCAGTTAATATCTAAGATCCGTTTGGGGCAGTTGCTCCCCAGGTCAATTCTAGGGAAATTAAAAGCAGTAGCTAAGTGACAATATATATAACTCACATCAAATCATAAGTAGTTTTTTTATGACCATTTAATTGTTTGATTAACAGCAATTGAGTCATACAAAAGAAATAATTATAAGTAAATGTAAGTTAGATATGTTGTAACTTCATAAGACCCAACATTATATATAACAAATGATAATCGGTGACCCTTACCGTATAAGTATGTAGCATTACTTTTACCGTTGAATTGGTGTGTTAAAAGAGCATTGAATTGTGAACGAATGCAATACGTATTCCGACGAAAATCAGATTTAAATAATGGATTAATTTGACCTAATCGTCAATCAATTATTTAGGTTTATAAATACTTTGGATTAGATGCACTTGATTGTGGGGAATATCCTGAACAGTGAATATCTTCTTCTGCTAAATTATTAGATAAATAACTGTTAATATCTTCGCAACATATTAACTTAGATGTTGATAGTACTTATTAAAATGCGATTTGTAAGCCGCCGATAAATATTGTCATAGGCATAAGGAATCCACAACACTTCCCACCGGCCGTCACATGGAAAATTAATAAGTTGTCCGAATGATACATATCTGTTTGTGAGTTGTTTTTCTTTTTTTAAAAAAAAAATTGGGTATATTGTCCTTTATCCAAATATAGTGAGCTTATTGAGGTAAGCATCCTTTATCATTGAGTCCAATTTTACAAAACATATAATTCAAGTCTCTTTTCAAAATGAAATGATGTAAATTATGGAATCAAAATTTTTTTGGGCAGTATTCATACTCCACAATTTGAACACTGTTAAATAATTAGATATAAATAAAATTTAATAAAAGATAATTGTACTGTTCAGATTATGGGACATACTTACAAGTTAATTAAAACACTAAATTAAAGTGATCTTTATTTGGTTTAAATAGAATTTAAATTCATTCTCGTTTAGGGATGTCAACATTAATTAATCCTAATACTAATTTTAGTTCTGTTCTATGGCTCTTGATTTAATAATCCTAATATAGGGTGTTGCATCAATTAGCAATTGTATTTTTTGAAAAAAGTAATATAATGATGAGTAGAGTTGAAAACTAAAATAAAATAAAGCAATTAAAATTAAAATAAAGATGGAAGTAGTAACAAAAATCATCAAGAGATTAAGACAATAGAACTTATGAATTCACCATAATCAATCCAATTTAATCTCTACATCTATGTTATTAAAAATTATTACCCATGTTGACTGAGAATTTCCCTAATCTATTTAATATCCTCTCTCGATTAATATCAAGAATCTCTTAAAAACTATTAAGCCACTATATCTTTATGTGAATTTATATATGTAAAGATTTGATAAGTTCTATGGAAACTCTTAAATAAATTTGCATGAATGAGGTTAGCACATCGCTATCTTCTATGTAATTCATGGTATCCATTACGCATAGTAAAAACATATAAATCTTCTCTCAATCTTATTATGTATCCTAAAATTATTTAAATATTGGTAAAATATTTAAAAACGTTGAGCACAATAATAAACTCTTAATTATACAATAATAAACTAAAAAAACACAAATTTATGGAAATAAATCTTCATAGTAAGACTATATCCTTGCTCTAATAAAATAAATTATTTCATCACAAAATTGAGAAAATCTATAAATTTAATGGCGAACATTCAAACAAGGGAGTTGCAAAAGAAATGAAACTCAATTATGTCTTCGATCGGCTTTTCTTGCTATCGGATTCTCCTCATGCAATTGCTCCTTCTCCTCTTTCTCCCGGCTTTTGCTTCTTAACTAAAAATGTTGAAGCCGCCTTGCTCAAATCCTTAGGTTAGAAATGATTTAAATTAGATGCACCAAATTTTCAATTTCCTCTTAATTCACGTGCACATAATTTACTTTTAATTTTAAAGCCCAATATTTTAATTACATTATAGCCATTTGCTTCTTCTGGGCTTCACGTGAATACTTAAATTGGTAACGCACAATTTATTTCCTTAAATCATTAATCTTGCGCCGATTTATTCGCTAAATTCAAATTGATTTCCTCTATATTCTCAAAATACACTTCCAATGATAAAATATGAAAATCAAAATAAAGTTATTATAATAAAAATTCATGAATCTTATTTAGAGAAACATTAAAATATTATATATAATGCATAGAAGCACATCACACGGTAGTTAGCTACTTAGGTAACATATCTTAAGCCACCAATATTGAAGGAACCCATTATTATAATTGCTGATATTAAACCCCATTATTAATTTCAATAGTTATGATTATAAGTTAATTAAAAAAAATTCAAAATGTTTAGGTATCTTTGCTATAAATTGGGTTAATACATAAAATGAGACCATTGAAGTTGGCAACTTTCCAGTATGTTTTCTGGTAGTTCAGCAATCTGGCTTTTTGTAAATATAATTTTTTTTTCTATAAGTATGCGATTGACTTATTGTGTTGAGATTCTATGATCGGATGCAGTTTCCATGTAGAAGAAACCACCACCATTGGACATTGATATGATATCTCTTTGGTTTTACTGTAAAAGCGGGGATCAGTATTAATTAATTAACGTTGTTGAATGATTTTAAATGTTTGACGAATTTCTGTGAACATGCAAGAAGGTCAGCAAGTAACGTAAAGCTATATTATTCATAAATCGACAACACGATAGATCAATAGCGCTAATGAATGCTTTAAATTTATAACTGATAATAAATTTCCAAAAAATGCTTCTTAATTACACTAAAGAAATAAGCGAGGCATTCTAATTTTAAGTCGGTGAAATAATGTAATTCATTCGCTTAAAATTTATAAAAAAAATCATTAGCTATTTAGTGAATAATACATTACATGTTAGATGTTACATCATTTAAGATTAAATATTAGAATGTGTATCATAATTCAAGGAATAATCCTATGATGTGAATTAAGCTATAGTTTTTTGTTTTTGCTTCTTAAACAAGCAACATTTGTGTAGGAAAAAATGGAACCAAACGCTTTCTCTGTATGCTACCATGACAACTTGTTTTGTTGAGAAAAGTTAGCTTTCAACATCTCTCGAGTTTCGTCTCAAATTAACCCAAATTCAAATGTTGATTGTGAAGAATGATCACTTTTGAGTCTCTACTCAGCGTTTTGCCATCTTAGATGAAACTCTTCGGAATTAGTCAAATTACAATCATTTTTACTCAAAAATTTCTTTTACAAATTTGGGAACTTCGTGTAGTTTTCAAGTTCTGCAACATTAATTGTCTTGATCACGTGCCCTCAATATTCCTTAAACAATAACATTTATTTTTTGTAGCTTTAAAAAAATTCAAAAATCAAAGGTATAAACCAAGAAGGTTAGATATTCTATTATTTTATTCAGTTGATTCTATACATCTATAATTTTATCGCACCACGTGAGTGCATACTCATGCAGAGAGTTGCTTCGTAAAATATAATGCGATAAGTTTAAACGTACTATTGTAACCTCTATAACCAATAAATTTCTATGTTATATCATGATTTTTTTGTTTTCTGTCATTCGATCAACTTTCACTGTAATGAACATTTTGTCCCTTTGAAAGAAAAATAATAATTCATTTTCTTATTAAATGATACTTGTAAGTCCAATTTCAACCAAGGATAAGGAAAGCACATGTGGTATGTCTATTAAATTCATATGAACTATATATATTACAAAGCTAGTCAACTTTTTCATGAGTGTATTTATTTGTTAAATTATATATTAGTAAAATCTCAAATTTCTTGGATGAAAACGAGAAGTCTGAAATTTGGATCTTGCTCACTTGAGTGGGGAGAAAATTGAGAATGGGTTGCATTTGACAACAACTATATAAAAATATCTGTGTGTGTTGATCTTCACAAGATACTTACGGTAACGTTAGGTGAGACCCCATGATCTCACTCATCTTCGACAGCACAATAACGAATTGATTAAATGGGAATGACCTTTTACCAATGCGACCCAGCCAAGTGGAAGTGGGTATCGTTATTCATGTGAGTGAGACCCAAATCCTAGCTGCTTTAAAAAGTCAACAATGTGATATAATTAACTTGTCGAGCTTTTCAATGTTGTTAACGAAATCGGGAAAGACCTTAAGCCATTTTGATATGATTACATAGGTAGAAAGAGTTTGTCTCAGCACCCATAACAACGGTGAATATATATTTGACAAAATGGTCTATGATTTATTTATTTGTGCGATACACGTATTATCTAATGACATATATACCTAGACTTCATTCAGGAGGCTTCATTCTAAATATATATGTAAACTGGTAGGAACGTATCTTCTTGGTCAGTAATGCTGCTGTTATACCGACAAGTGGCATAATGGGTCTGATGATGACGGTGATGATGATGATTTGGTGAAGCTGCTCCACAGATCATTGTCGTTGTTATAGACTTGATTTGATCTCTGTGAATTATGTAAATGATCATGATCGCCAGGACAAAAATTGAAAACCGCATTAGAGTCACTAAAACAAGATAGCTGCTGCTTTGATGAGTCAATAACCTGACCATTAAGCTGAGATGCCACAAGCCTATCAAGAGCAACCCAGTCATTGAGGCCGGTACGTTTGGTTGTATCAGAGGCGCCACAGCCAATGCCTGCAGCCTCAGCAGTTCCAGTGAGAGCTAAATCATCAACTGTTTGATAGCAAGATTTCAACATACGGTCTTGGTCAAAGGGAGAAGTACTGTTGATGGGGATTGATGGGCCGTCCAGCTCAAGCCTAGGAAGATGCATGAATCGTTCTTGAAGTAACTCGGTGATGCTTGAGTTATTATTATTGATATTTGCAGTAAGCGTTATTCTCATGTCCTCATCGTCGTCATCGTTGCTGTTCATGATCGTGGCGTTTGATGATGAGCCGCCGTTAACTTTCTCCATCTTGCAAGAGCCTGATCCCATGTATAAAAGTAATTGATTGAGGACAGCATCGTTGCTGGAACCAATCAGCATGTGCGACTTATTATTTGAATCCATTACTGAAGTGGAGGTTATTGTCCTAGGGCTCTCTAGGGTTTTCTGATAATTCTTCTTTCTAAATACTCGGCAAACCACCCATCCATCTTCAGGAATGGACTCCGACGACTCTCCCATTATTGATGAATTCGATGGCTGGATCTGTTCACATATGCATAAATAATTAATTAAAGAAATTAATTAATTAACGAAGAGAAAGAGGAGGTCCTTTTAATTTAATTTGAATTATGTTGGGAGTATTCATTCTTACATTAATGATTATATCTTGCTGCTGGTTATTGCTTTCTTCGAGTCTGTACTCGTGCATGATCCAATCAGACTTTTGCCCGTGGGGAGCTCGTCCCTTGTAAAATACAAGGGTCTTTCTCAATCCGATTCTTCTAAATCCACTGTAAATGATCTTGTCTCGGCCGGTCGCCTTCCAGAATCCAGCCGCCGTTGCTCGGTTTGTTCTTGTCCCTGTCGGATATTTCTTGTCCTTGTGACTGAAAAAGTACCAATCGTTCTGTGGCGTTGATCCTATTTTGCACTTTTCTACAAAAACCAAATTAAAAAATCCCATGAATATCATTTATATAAAGACCAAGAAACATATATATCAAGTAATCAATTAATTATAGAGATGAGATGCGATGCGATGAAGATAATGATGTTACGTACGGTACCTTGTATGTCCCAAGGCTCAAGTTTGTTAAGATCAACTTCGCGAATGACATCGAGGTCAATCTTTTCATAGGCCACTTTCTTCCTCAGATAGTAATGGAGAAGTTCCTCTTCCGTTGGATGAAACCGAAACCCCGGAGGAACTTGAGACTGGCCATTAATGGATAGATTCATATCTTCTAGCATTATCTAGCTAACTTATTTCAAATAATCAATTAAAGTGAAAGATATATGCATATATATCTTTTCTTTAGATCATACTGGCTAGTGGGCTCAAAGAGAAACTAGAGAAGCTGCTGCTAGGTAGCTGGAAAGAGAAATGAATTGAGGACAACAAACAAAGTGTAGGGCTGGTGATGTTGTGCGTAAAATGAAATTGCAAATGAATGATAATTTATAATAGAGGTAGGGCATGAGAATGGTCCAAAACATGCATGAAAAAGTTTAGGTATCATGGCCATTTGTGTACTTGGTCTTCCAGAAGAGCGCCAACCACCTAAAAAATTTAACTACTGAAGACTAAAGAGAGAGAAATTTAAAGAGGGCCCACAACTAATATAGGTACTAACTGTGGGGACACCCGTTGGAGGGCAACAATTTAACTTTTTTATTTTTTAAAATAAAAATAACAATAATAATCAAGCAAAATATATTTACATGTGGAAGCGGGGGGCACGCCTCCATCTAAACTGTGACCTTCGACCTTAATATCTATTTGAAAACCACCTGAAACCACCACTTATATTTATCTTGAAAGTTGAAAGAATCTCTCGTGCTCTATTTTTCCTTTCTCCTTTTTCTTCTTTTATATATATATATATATACATATATATATAAAACATGACTTGTTTTACTTGTGCAACCACCTCATCAAACGACAAGAGCTATCCCTCAGGATAGAGATTGGAGATAAATATATGATGGGTTCGGAGCCACTGAGCTTTCAATATGGCCCCCGCCCCCTCTTTCGGAAACCACGCATCATGGCTTTTCTCTGTATATAACTTCAAGTTAATTTTTTTTACAATTTTTTTTTATCCGTCCTCTACTTTGAACTTAATTTCTTACACTTTCATTGCAATGACCAACCACCGGACAACAGATATCATGAATAATATATAGTTTGAAAGGAAAGGAGCACGTGTCCTTTTATTACTTACTGCTTTTGGCATACCTATGTTTCTCAAGAGCGCAAGAAAAAGAACAGTAAAGAGCTTCGCGTGATCTTTTTCTCTAATTTTTGTTCACTGCCGGTGCCGGAAACACAACATACACGTACGCACATATAAATGTTTCAATACAGCATCATGAATTTGTTAAAATTTGATAAAGTTATTAAATTATAATAGTGTAATGTTCGTGAAATCTAATAATTATACAGTTTAATAACTTTATTAAAGTTTAATAAAACCCTAAATCCTAAACCAGATCAACACTATATATATCATCCCGGCGGAAATAAATTATGATAAGCTTTCTCAATACAATTTGACAATCGACTCAAATAAAAGTCTTACTACATTTCTTTTTTTTTTTATCAGGATTCCCTACTAATACGGTACGTGCATTATGTCGCTTACACTGCCACTTCAAAAGATTAAAACTCAAATAAGTTCATATCACGGGACGTTCCAATTCCTCTTTCCAATACCGTGCATGGATTGTATTTGCTTACGCCACTGTCTTTCCAAATAGCAGCCAATTAATAAAATAATTTAAGCTCATGAAAGTGGATAAAAGCAAAATTTTCATTTCTTAAGGTATTTTCTTATGAAAATATATCGTTAAAGACAAGATAACAACCTAGTTATACTTTTTTTTTGTGGTTACAGAAAATTAAATGGATGTTGACTATATATAAAGTCAATTCATGTAAGATCAGAATATTTTTGGCTTTACAGGCGGCAATTGATTGAATATTAGAGGCAAGAACGGTGACTCGGAACCAAATCTTGCGGTGCTATCAGCATCTCAATATTTACTATTTTTTAATTAAACTTAGCCTGGTAAAATTCTGTCTGTCTTTATACTTCGTTATTAGTGGGTGAGACTATTTAAACTTACCAAATTTCTCTCAACAATTATTTTAAAATAATTTTTTATTAAAAATTAAAACTTACCAAATCTTAAAAGTACTCTTTACTAATTTTTTTCTTTCTCTACATTATAATTGTATGTTATCTCTCTCTATTATGATATTCTGTAAACTAAACAGTCAATTTCACTCTTTTTTTAATTCATTTTTTTAATCCTTCTTAGTATATCATGATCTCTATTTCATACTATCTATATATACAAATTTTTTCTTGATTTTTATTAGTTTTTGTGTTTGGTAAAAAATAATTTCTATGCTCTTGAACTTTCATGGCTGATGAAAATTTGTTAATGTTAATTTGTTAATGGTAGATTTTGATCTTTTTAGTTAGTGATACGGTAGAACCTCCAAATAAGAATATTCTATATAGGAATAATCTCTTCATAGTAATAAAAAATTGTGGTCCCAACTTGGGACCAGTTATAATTAGAAATAAACTCCATATTATAATAAGTTATATTTTTGCAGGTCACGCTTTAAATAAACTTACCTCCACATAGTAATAATATTTCAAAAATATATGACATGTTACATTAAATAATTAAGATGGAACAAAATATCTTTCTAAAGTTGCTGACAATGATTTGTTCTTTAAAGTTGCAACCACATCTTTCAACTTGTGAGTATGTATCAATTGGTCAACATACACATCTTCTTCTTGAAGTCCAAATATTTCTAACTTCTCAAGTATGTTTGTAGCTTCCTGGCATAAAACTTTTGTATTTTTGTACTGTCATCCTCAGAATTATCCCCTTACTCTTCTTGTCTAATTGCATCGATAATTTCTTCTTCAGTTAAAGCATACCCGACTTGTCGTTCACTTGGATGTTTGATGAAGACATTAATATCCATTTCATTATTAATACATGACATAATTTATCTCTATGTCACTTGCATTATGGATAATTAAGTAAAGATAATAATTTTTGTACTATACCTCTATTGAGTTATAACCTCTTTATAAAAATAAATTTCTCCAGTTCCAACAATATGACTATATAGAGGTTTTATTGTATCAATTATTTGTAGCTAAAAGAGTATATCTAAATAAACTTATTAGAATTTATAAAATTGAGAAGAGAGAGAGAAGAAAACATTAATTAAGTAATTTTTCAAAAATTATTTATATGATAAATTTTTTAACTGAAAAGAAGATGGAGAGAGTAAATTGGAAGACTCAAATAGCCCACCCGTAATTAGTGCTCATTTAGTTCTCATATTTTAGCGTTGAGGGTAAAATTGTACTTTTCATTGATAAAATTTAAAATAAAAAATTATATTACAATAACCTAGATTTCTAAGGCTAAAAACATGTTTTAACCATCTATATAATTTTGAAATGAAAAAATCTCTAATAATAAATTCCATAAGATGCTATTCTATTGGAAAATCATTGTCCTTGTAAGATAGGTTAGAAGCAATAATGAAGAAATTTCGCTCATTCTATTGGTATGCCTCGTGTTGGGTCTTTTTTATTTATTATTTTTATCTTGCATGTGTATTGCGATGAAAAAAAATCTTTTTCTTTTTTTTTTCTCTGTCATTGAGTCATATTTCTTAACAAAACTAAAAACTCATTTATTTTTGGCATGTTGAAGTTGAACGGTTTCTGTATTTTCATGGTTGTTTTCATAGCTTAATATTAGTATTGGAATGAGCTTGTAATTGAGAAGAAATTATTTTCATTAAACTTGATTGGTTATTTAATATAAAAAAATATCATTTTTATGATATAGAATCTGATGGAGATATTGATAAGTCGGATAGCCAACGTGAAGTTAATTTCAGGTTTGATAGATGACTGCATGTCAAATTGTGAGAGTGATAATGAAGATGTTCATATTCCAAGTGATGACTGAAGATGAAGACGATAGTATAATCTGACTAGGGATAGACAGTGCCAAGCGTCCAAATGGTACATGGAGAAGCTTCCATAAAAATTAATTTAAATAAATATTTTTATTTTACTTGTTAGGGTTAATTTAGTAATTTAAATTTTTTATTAATGTCTCAAAAAGAGAAATATTATTATAAAAGGATATTATTATAAAAGCAAAAAAAATAATTGCAGGAATTCTTTAATTTAATTATAGAATTATTTTCAGATATATTTTAAAATATAAGAATTAAATAAATATTAATACTAAATAAATCTTTACCAGTATTACAAAACTACTTTATTAGGTAAATAGACGAACCAACATTAATCATATAAAATTTCCAACAATATTATTGGACAATCTAGGCACTAGAAAACAAATTTCTACGATGTAATTAAAACTTTTAACTTAAAACTCTCTAATGAATTTTTTTTTTTTAAAATAATAAGAAGGATGCATGCTAGCCTATCATATCAAATTGATGGACAAAGCACTTTGCTCTAACCCCGACTAAAGTCATGGCTTCATGCGTAGTGGTATGATTAGTTCCTCGGTAATTTTCATGGAATTTCAAGGCCAATCTATGAAAAGCACTACATGGGATTTTGGGAATCATGAAAGGAGTCAACGTGACACTCCATTTTATCAGCAAACATAGAAAATTAATAAAAGGAGACAAAAGAACGTAATTACATCAATCCACATTTAACAACCTAAGTCACTAACCTAACATTCTTGAAGCCCATGTGGCCTAAACCAACACTTACCATATTTGATATTTCCATTGATGATGATTAATTTGAGAATATTGCTAAGAGACTATATCCCTAATGTAATTAT
>MKYO02007043.1:0-23680 GCA_002013955.2 Citrus medica
AAATAACAGGCTAGAAATTTTCAATGCACATATATAAACATATATAGAAAAGGGGAGGTGGGGAAAGAGTCAGAGAACATACCAACTTGGCCTACAAAGTTATTTTCCATTGCAGCAAATTCCTCCAAACTATTATAAATCTTCAAGTACAAAAACTAGTACTGAAGAAAGATTTATTATAATAAGATTCTTCAAGGGCTTGGGTATTCTCTCAAGAGTAATATTTCTTCTTTAAGATATCTAAAAGGGACCGTGGTACATATAAAGGATCAAGTTTGAGGGTTTATATAATTCAACGTTAAATTTCTAGAAAGAGTCAGAATGACTATTGGTATTCACCAAGTTTTGGAAAATGATGGTTGCAAGAATGGAATGGAAAGGGGAATGCAATGGGGAAAATGGATATTGATTCTTTAATTTGTTTGGTTTGGTCAAGGAATATTGATTTCTTTGCTTGGTTGCAAGAATGGATGGTAAGAAGCAAGAAAACAACTACAATACAAATGAACAAAAATATGTACCCTCCACTCAAAAATCGTGTATTTCGACGAGCTGAAGCAATATTTTAGTTGTCTATTTTCTATTATCAACTAATATATAATTAGCTTCCAAAATTTAAGCCCGATTTAGTACTATGGTTGAGCAGCACTTTAGTGTTCTATAAATACTTATTAATTTAAATTCATTTTATTTCACACTCGTAAGATAAAAAAAAGCCTATAGTACCTTACCTATTGCGATACAGAGATAAAAAAAAAAAGCAACAATGAATAAGATATCATAGGCTAAACCCATAAGAAGGCATCCCGATGTAGTCTCCATTTGGAGACTTAACAGCCAATTAACCACCAATTATCGAGCGGCAACAATTGAATTTCTTTGTCAAAATATTTGGGTACGATGAGATTAACTCTTATTATAAGAAATAAAATTAAAAAATTGGCATCCCAATTTTCTTGCAAGAGTAGCAATGCTTATTAGAGTATATTACAGGGCTTTGGAAATTCTAAGCACGGACACCTCTGCTTCAGCATTGCACACATCGTTCACAAGAAAACCATTGCTTGCCTTGTTCAAGTAACTGAGTTCAACAAATTAGTGCCAGCCCCAATCTTTGATTGAGTTCCTAAACAATGTACTGGCTGCAGGAACAACAATAAAAACCTGAAGTTATCTGTATTTAGCTACTACGCTTATTGATGAACTTCAATACGTGTTAAAGTTTGGGTTAATAATAACAAGGGTAAAGTTTTATGATTATGCTTTGACTACACTTGATCTTGGATTTGCAGTGTGAAACAAAGGTATTTTTAAAAACCACGAGTTATAGTTGAGAAGTCAGCCAAATACCAGGTACATAGAAATATGACTGCTAGGTCCTTCTCTATGTCCCTTGGGATAGAGGTATATCTTCCTGAAAAAATCAACAAGGGTAAAGTTTAAGTCTCGGCATTCAGTTGTACATAATTACTAAGAGGTTCCACTTAACAAATTATTAAAACATTAACTTTCAAATGTGGCATTTAGTTTATATATATGAACAGAGAAACAAACAAATTTTAGTAAATCATTTACATTATACATTTGAAGAAGTGGTTTTAACATGATGCACCTTTTTAACAAGTTGTACTATTCAAATTTCTTCTGCATTACCATTAGAAATATAACGCACATGTATAAATCAACCTTAAGTATTAGTCCTGTTCAGGTACAAATGTCTAGATTTAGGCTATTATATATTAGAGTTGTACAACTTTGATTATAGTTCGAACCGAGATTTTATGAACTCCGAACGGCTGGACTTGAGCATCAAATCTAGATTTTGATCTCCAGCAATGAATATTTCTGATTCGTAACGCTTTGACTGCACTTTGAAGAGTTCTCGATCTTCCATGCATGCTTATAAATGGAAGCATTGTGAATCTCATCATGAAAGGCACTCTCCTTTGCCTTTATTCCTTTCTTAGCAAAGACTTCAGCTCTAAAAACACGCGTTACGAATCAGAAATATTCATTGCTGGAGATCAAAATCTAGAAAGGCACTCTCCTTTTCCTTTATTCCTTTCTTAGCAAAGACTTCAGCTCTAAAAACACGCGTGTGTCCTTCAAGATATCCATTCGAAGCATCGTTAAATTCTGAATTGATCAAAACCTAATTCAAGCTTCTTTCATTTCCCATGGCATCTATTACATGAACCCCAAATCATTGATTAGCTCGTAGTTAAATAATTAAATAAGAACAAAATAAACATTTTTGAGTAAAATAATTAACCTTGAAGAATCAAGAACTCGTCTCTTTTCTGACCAAGCACAAATAAAAATCTAATATCTAGTTCACTGTTGTGGACCGTTATGGCCATTGATATTCACCAAATTAATTATCTTATTTTGCAGTAACATATTTTTGTGAAACGTAACTAAGTAGTACTTTAGCTACTGATCCTTTTTTTTAGTTTAGAAACTACCTCTTTCGAATTCTTAAATGTCCATAAATGATATTCCTTTTATGTAATATTAATTTCTTGCCCTATTGTACTAAATTTATCTTATCAATACTTCTCTTTAATTAAAAACTAAGAGTTTTTGTCACCATCTCACTTGGTAATTTTTGATAGATGTGATTTTATTTCAGGATTAAGATTGTCAGAGATTTCCTTCCACGATTAAGAATTATGTCAATGAACAAACGTGATCGCATAAATAAGCAAAAAATCAATGAATTTCTTTATTTTGTGAGAAACAAAGAAGAATACTTATTATTACAATGCCTCGGAGATTCTGATCACAGTGATCTCAGCTTGCACAACGCAAACGTCGTTCACAAGGTACCCATTCTCTATGTGTTGATGCCGAAATCTGCTAGTCCTCTGCCCGACCAGATCTTTACACCAACGTTTGTATTATCAGCAATGAGGGTATCAATTTCTCCTTACTTCAATGACCACTTTAGTTGCTGAAGTTAGATCTCTCCTTCTTTTTCTCACTAATCCTGCGTCCACAAAAATGGATCACAGACGCCGGTGGTTTTGCCGGCGTAAACCCTCCGATACCTAAGTTAGCACAAGGTATTTACGGGAAAACGGTGCAATTTTAGGTTCAAATAACTGCTTAAAATTGGCTCACTATTGTCACTGAACAAGGTCTGGTTACAATTTGGCAGAGTTTTCCCTTCTCTCAGTTTTTTCTGTCCTCTTGGTTATTGACTTCTTCCTCTTTTATAGCCGCTGTCCCACGTTTCCGTTTACCCTTCATCCCCCTTTTTTTTCGGGTAGTGGCAGCCCTTCAAAGGACTCTAACTGCTACATTGTGGGTAATCGTGGGATCTCGCGTCTCCCTCGACGGTTCTGGGGAACGTGCAACTATCGTGATTCTGTGAAATCGTGTTTCCGTTCTTTGGGAAATGGGTGTCGGCTCAGTATATGATTCTGGTCGGTGTACTTCTGTGGCCGGTATTCATCTCTGGTCGGCTTATATTTGTTGGAGGTTCATTTCCAGTGTTCTACTCATACCGTTCGGCTGAGGCAGTCCACTCCAGGGTGGGGACTATGGCATGACCGAGCTGGTGCTCTAATTCACCTAACACCAGTCCCCCAGTTTCTGGTCTTGCGAGGGAAATAAGTTGAGAGTAGAAACTAATAATAGAATATTACCGGCCCGGGGAACTTCTCGTCTGGTCTTCTTTTTTCTGGGATGGACTTGAGGCTCCATTTTTCCTCTAGGGAGACTCCGACCTTAGCATGGGCCTTCATGAGCATGTCCAGTGCATATCTGGGCTCACATTTAACCTGGCCTCTTATAACGGTTGGTGACGTGGGATCTCCAGACTCTTCGTATTTGAAATTTGAAACGACGGGCTAACATTCCTCGATATTCGGTGAGTGAACTGGCACCCCCCTCACTTAAATGCTTTCATTTCCCCTTTTTGCTTCAAATCCCTAAATTGCAATCGTCATTGTTTTGCTATTTGTTTCTCTGCCGTTAATCAACCCCCTCTTCGAACTTTGCTCACACTTCCTGCATCCGGAGTATCTATTTGCCGAGTGTTCTCTCTGTCACGGCATCGCTCTCAGTGCCAGTTTATTCTAGGTATAGCCTTTAACTTCTTCTCTGGTTGTTGTTGATTGGGTTTTGTGTATCCGTATACTCGAGTTTGCTTTGTTTTCTTTTGGGATATCGATATGTCACATCGGAAAAGGAAGTTGATTACCGATGAGAGTGACGAAGAAACAGGGGATTCAGACCTTAACTTGTCCATACCCACTGATTTTTTGCGTCCCCCCGGTAGTGTAGGTCCTTCCCATGGTAGGGATACCCTTGAGAACCCACGCCCCCTGACCATTTTACCTTCCCCTGAACTAGAACTTATAGGCAATAGAGGGGGACCAGCGTCTGGATCAGGTGAGAACCACAGTTCTGATGGGGTTGAGGTCCCTGGAGAAGTGGGTGATGGTGAGGGGAGCAGCTCCGAGCCTAGTGTACCTGCTAAGAAGAGGAATCTTGGCCATAGGGTGGAGGCGGATTCCTACCCTATTGATTTTATGGCTTGTGCCACCACCCCCACCGATCTGTTTAATCTTAGGAACCTCTACAACATTCCCCATGAGGTTCTCCTGGTAGTTCCTGGAAAGGGTGATGTTCCTAGTCGGCCTCTGAAAGGGTATGTGACGATGCACTTGGAGAGTTTCAGACTAGGAGCTCGGCTGCCCCTTCAATGCTACTTTGCTGAGATACTGGGCGGTATGCACCTGGCCCCTGGTCAGCTACACCCAAATGGGTGGAGGGTTCTCTCGGTAATGTTTGTGTTGTGGGAAAGGTGCGGGTTGGAGGTGCATTCCCTTCTTGAAGTGAAGCATTTGTACTAGCTTCGAAGTAGCCCGAGGGAGGCGGGCTGGTACTACTTTATGTCCAGTTCTGCGAAGAGGAAACCGATCATTGGGTTTCCTTCTTCATGTAAAAATTGGAAGAATAAATTTTTCTTTGCTGGAGGAAACTGGTGCCCAGCACTTCGGTCGCTTGGTGGGGATATTTACTTTCCAACACACTTTGTCACCTCAGGTCGTTCATTTTTCCCTATGTTCTTAATCAAATTGTAACTTATTGGGTTCTTTAACCTTTTTTGCTATTTCAGAGTCGTGGGGTTTGATCGAGGGGGTTGAAGACCAACCTCTGCTTCAGGTGGAAACTGCTCTGGTGAACGCGTTTACCTGCCAAGACCTCCTGTCACCAACAAACCTGGTCAGTTCGGGTCTAGTGGACATAGCTGCTGGGATGGATAACAAGATCCTCAGCGCAATGAGCAGAAAGCGTGGTTAGGCTCCAAGCAGCTCCAGCAACCCTTCCCCTCCTAAAAAAAAAATCAGCGTTGGCCCTTCAAAGGCTCCTGCTCCAGCTCTGCCCCCTCCTCCACCTCGTAAGAGTACGGGGGAGAAAACTACTGACAAGAGTTCTGAGGTCAGCACACGTTCTGGGAACCGATCCTCCCCTCTTCCAGCTCGTGATCAGGGTGATTATCTGTCCCCGTATCAGAGGGACTATGGGAAGTCGGTGGGACCGAAAATGGTCCAGGATATTGAGAGCATGAATCTCAATGAGTTGGCTGGTTCTATCCAGAGGGTCTCCTTCAAGCTAGCGACCATAGTATCTTGTTACAAGAATAGGATTTCCCGCCAAGAGAGGAAGCTTCAAGCTGAGAACCAGGACTTCAAGAAGAGGGTTGAGTCCGCTAATTGCTCGAAAGAGAAGCTGACGGAGCTGAACAAGCAAATCATGGATCTAGAGGAGAAGGTTGCTATTGCCGAGTCCACCGCCTCCAAACTTGAGGGTGAGTTGGGTGACCTGAAGTCTGATCTTCAGGCTACTCAAAGTGAAAGGATACTTTGAGGACCGCCCTCGAGGGGAAAATGAAATCCCTGAGTGATCAGCTGGCTGAGAAAAAAGGCAAATCTGCTGATGTGGATGATCGGCTGGATGCCGAGTACGATTCTGGAGTTGCTTTCTCCTATAAGTGTATCATGTCGGTGCTTAAGGAAGAATATCCCGAGCTGGACATGAGTAAGCTGGAGGCTGAAGTGCAGCGGTATATGGCGGAGATTGGCCAGGCAGATAAGGAGCAGGGTGAGCAGGATCAGGTGGAGGCTCTTTTAGATGGGGTGCAGGAGGGGGAAGCTATGGGACGTGCTTTTGAAGTGGGACAAGGGTCCATGCCTCCTCCTCCCGACATTGCCGATCTTCCACCTCCAGAGATAGCTGATGCTTCACCTGCTGAAGCCGTTGACCCTCCTAATCCTTAGGTTTATTTTGTATAGACTCTAACTTTTCATTTGTTTTGTAAACATTTAAATGCTTATAAATTTTTGGATATTCTTTACTGGCTTTCTTGTCTGATTTTTGCTCATGGATTGTTTCTGCAAATCAATTTGATAATTTATCTCTTTTTGCCTGCTGGTTCTTTGGTGGACCGAGCAGGAATAAGTATCCGCTTGCTTTAGCAAAATTTTTACGAGATTGCCTGCTGGTCATTCGTGGACCGATCAGGAGCAGGCACTTACTTGCTTTAGTAGAATTTTCGTAATTTTAACTGCTGGTCTTTTCGTTGACCAAGCAGAAACATACATTTACTTACTTTAGTGAAAATTTCGTAAATTTAACTGCTGGTCTTTTCGTTGACCGAGTAGAAACAGACACTTACTTGCCTTAGTGAAAATTTCGTAAATTTAGCTGCTGGTCTTTTCGTTGACCGAGGAGAAACAGACACTTACTTGCCTTAGTGAAAATTTCGTAAATTTAGCTGCTGGTCTTTTCGTTGACCGAGGAGAAACAGACACTTACTTGCCTTAGTGAAAATTTCGTAAATTTAGCTGCTGGTCTTTTTGCTGACCGAGCAGAAACATGCACTTATTTGCCTTAGTGAAAATTTCATAAATTTAGCTGCTGGTCTTTTCGTTGACCGAGTAGAAACAGACACTTACTTGCCTTAGTGAAAATTTAATAGAACCGTCAACAGAGGGATTTCATGCTGAATTCATCTTTATTGAAATTTGAATGCATTACAGAAAGGCAGAACATATGCATGTGTAACAATTCATCATGCATTTAATAGAAATAACTTGTCAAAATGAAGACTTAGTAGAACACTTTGCTTACTGGAAATACTTCTTCAAGTGCTCGGCGTTCCATGACCTCTTCACGTCTCGTCCATCTAGGTACACTAGCTTGTAAGCTCCTGACCCAGTCGCCCGAATCACTCTGTATGGGCCTTCCCATTTCGGACTGAGCGCGCCATGGTTAGGATCCCTAGTGTTTTGATTCACCTTCCTAAGCACCCAATTACCTGCTCAAAACTGCCTCACGCGTACGTTCTTGTTGTAATAATGCGTCACCCTTTGCTGACACTGGGCCACTCTCTGCGAGGGCCCTTCTTTTTTCTCCTCCAGCAGGTCCAGGCTCAGGCAGATCTGCTCGCCGTTTTGCTGCTCATTGAAATACTCCGTTCGATGTGTCCATACTCCAATTTCTGCTGGGACTACCGCCTCATGACCAAAAGCTAAGCCCACAGTACCCCTGGTAGCTCGTCGACCCAAGCTCCCTTCTTCTCTCCCAGTCTAGTCTTCAGGAGTTTCTTTATTACCTTGTTGGCTACTTCCACTTGTCCGTTTGCCTGGGGGTGTGCGGGGGTGCAGAACTTCAGGTCTACCCCTAGGTTCCGGCAAAATTCTCTGAAGTTACTGTTGTCAAATTGCCTCCCATTGTCGGTAATGATAGTATAAGGGATCCTGTATCTGCAGATGATATTCTTCCAAATAAAATCCGTTGTCTTCCTCTCTGTGATTTGGCTAAGGACCCCCACCTCTATCCACTTGGTGAAGTAGTCTATTGCTACAATTGCATGGGTTGCCGCTCCTCGGCCTTTTGGCAACGGACCAATCAGGTCGATTTCCCATTGAGTAAAAGGCCATGGGGATGTCATCATGGTCAGCTTTTCTGGGGGTTGTGTGGCAACCTCTGAAAAGCTTTGGCAGATTTTGCAAGTCTTTGCCATCTTTTTCGCATCCTGGTGTATGGTTGGCCAAAAGTATCCTTGCCGGAGTGCCTTAAAGGCTAGAGTTCTTGCTCTTAAATGATTTCCACATATTCCTTCATGAATCTCCCTTAGGACATAGTCCGCCTCCTCATTATCCAAACATCGCAAAAGGGGTAAGGTGAATCCTCGGCGATAGAGCACCCCATCGAGCAGTGCATACCTCACCGCTCGGCATTTTAACTTTCTTGCTTGCCTTTTATCCTCCGGTAAAATGCCATCGCGGATGTATGCGAGAATCGGATCCATCAAGGATTCTTCAGTGCTTATTCTCATTACCTCTATTTCCTCTCCTATACTTGGCGAGGCCCTCATTTCTAGTGTAACTGACTTAGGTAATTTGGGGTCTACTGTTGCAGCCATTCTTGCCAACATGTCTGCTCGGTAATTTTCATTCCGGGATATCTGCTTCACATATACCTTTTTGAAGAGTTCAACCATTTGTTTCGCCTTTTTCAAGTAAAACCCCAATTTCTCTTCCCTTACTTGGAATTGATCATTGAGCTGATTACATACTAGCTGAGAATCTGCTCGGATTTCTACTCTCTCCGCTCGTAGTGCATGTGCAAGCCCAAGCCCAGTAATGAAGGCCTCATATTCAGCTTGGTTGTTTGCAAGGTGAAACTCAAATTTTACTGCATAAGATACCTCGACCCCTTCTGGACTTCGGATTATAATTCCTACTTTGGACCCCTGCTCACTCCGTGACCCATCAACCATTACCAGCCACACCCCCTCTGAATCCTCCTGTTCCAGTAGTTGTTCCTCCTGGACCACTTCCCCTGGTTCAACTCGGTCGACCATAAAATCAGCCAAGGCTTGGGCTTTGATTGCTCCTCGGGGCTTATAGGATAGGTCGAATTCGCTTAGCTCCACGGACCACTTTACTAACCGCCCTGATGAATATGGTTTTTGGAGCACTTGCCGGAGAGGCTGGTCGGTCATCACAATTATCGGGTGGGCCTGAAAATATGGTCGCAGTTTCCGTGCTGCCGTTATTAAAGCCAGTGCCCATTTTTCCATCAACGAGTACCTAGTTTCTGCATCTACCAGGATTTTGCTAGTGTAATACACAAGGTGTTGCTTCCCTTCTTCTTCTCGAACTAGCACTGAGCTGGTGACCCATTTTGAGAGTGCTAAGTACAAAAACAGCTGATCACCTTCTTTCAGAGTTGATAGTAATAGAGCGCGGGTTAAGTATTCCTTCAGCTGTCCAAATGCCTCCTCGCATTCTGATGTCCATTGTATATTTCTCCATTTCTTTATGATTTGGAAGAAAGGGTAGCACTTATCAGTGGCTCGCGAAATGAATCGGTTCAACGCTGTCAATTTCTCCGTAAGGCTCTGCACCTCCTTAACTGTTCGTGGGGACCTCATTTCTATCACCGCCCGTATCTTTTCTGGGTTCGCCTCAATCCCTCGGTGGCTCACCAGGTATCCCAAAAATTTACCCGAGCTGACCCCAAATGCACATTTCTCCGGGTTCAGCTTTATTTCATACCTCCTCAACAATTCGAAGGTCTCTTCTAAGTGCTTGACATGATCTCTTGGTTCTCTTAACTTCGTGATCATATCGTCCACATACACCTCCATAGTGTGACCGAGCAATGGTTTGAAGATCTTGTTCACTAACCTTTGATAAGTAGCTCCAGCACTTTTCAGGCCAAAAGGCATCACCCTGTAACAAAACAAACCTACATTAGTTATAAAGGTGGTGCTTTCCTCATCCTGCTCGTCCATGGGTATCTGGTTGTATCCGGAGAAGGCATCCATGAAACTGAGCAGAGCATGACCCGCTGTTGAGTCCACCAACTGATCTATTTTTGGTAGGGGAAAGTTGTCCTTCGGGCATGCCTTATTGAGGTCCGTAAAGTCTATACACATTCTCCACTTCCCGTTGGTTTTCTTTACCAGTACTACATTGGAAATCCATTCCGGGTACTTGGCTTCCCTTATAAATCCTGCTCTCAGTAATTTTTTCACCTCGGCATTTATGGCTTCGTACATTTCCTGATTGAAGCACCTTATTTTCTGCCTCACTGGCCTTGCTCCTCTCCTGATAGCTAACTTGTGGCAGGCTATCCTTCGATCTATTCCTGGCACATCCTCATGAGACCAGGCAAATATGTCTGTATGGGACTATAGACACTTCACCAACTCACATTTGATCGCTTCGCCCAATTCTGACCCGACTCTAACCACTCTGTTCGGGTTACTCTTGCTTATAACAACTTCCTCCAACCTCTCGACAGGTTCCTGGCGACCATTTTTTGAATCCCCTCGGTTATCAAGAGAGGTAACCTGCAGCGTTTCCTTGGCCGCTGTAGCATAGCAGCTCCTTGCCATTCTCTGGTCACCTTTTACTATGCCAACAACTCCATTTACTATGTACTTTAGCGCCAAATAATGCGTGGACATTACGCATTGGCTTATCCTCATGAACGGTCTTCCCAATATCATCTGGTAAGGGCTTTTTTCCTCTACTACAACAAAATCCAACATCATCGTTCTTTCAAATGGTTTTGACCCCACGGTAATCGGGAGTTCAATAATCCCCATGGGAGTTAACCGTCCTCCTCCAAATCCCTTCAAGGAGGTATTCGTCTGTTCTAACTTCACGTCTGAAATTCCCATATCATCTAGGCCTGACTTAAACAGAATGTCAACTGAGCTGCCCGTGTCCACCAATATTCACCGCAATTCTGTACTGGCCACCGATGCCTTAATCACCAGTGAATCTTCATGAGGATATAAAATACACTCTTCGTTATCATCTGTCCACATAATGGGAACTTGTCGCACTTTTACCCTCTTGGGTGCTGGCAAATTGAAAAGAACCTCCTTGCTAGTCATGGCGTATCTCCCATAGTTCTTTCAAGCCCTGTTCGAATCCCCGGCCAATGTTGGCCCTCCTGCGATCACACGGATAACTGGCTGTTCACGCTCTAGATCCTTCTCAACTCCTCCATCCCTTGTGTATTGTGACTCAATGACAGGGGACACTCTATCCACGTACTCATCCAAGTACCGGTTCCTCACTAAATCCTCCACCTGAATCTTTAGGTCACGATACTGACTGATAGTGTGACTGTGAGTGTCGTGAAATTTATAGAATCTGCTCTTATCCCGTCGGTGAGCAGGTTTTATTATAGGGGCTGGTGGGTACAACAGTCCTTGTCCCTCAATTCTCTCATACAGTTCCTCCATGGAGATTTTTAATGGAGTGTACTGTCTATATGTCGCGTTGTGGTCAACCAATTGAACTGCTCGGCTTTCATGGATGTCGCCTCGGGTTGGTATTGCCGGTAGCTACTCTGGTCTTCCAGACCTGGGATTGGTTGCATGTAACGCTCTAGAATTATTGTGATAAGGGTGAGCAACTGTCTGCCTGAACTCTTACTGCCGCTCTGGGAACGGGAGGTGGGGAGGTTGAGCCCGGCTGTGTTGGAACTGTTGTGATCTCGGAGCTATGGAGTAAGGGCGGGACCGAGCTGATATTCCGCCCATTACTGAAGATTCCCCAGCTGGCTTTCCCGATCCGCTCCCGTTCGGGGCTCTCCGTTCCTTTCGCCTCAGCTCTTCCAGCTGTTCACTTTTGATTCTACTTCTCCTCTTCGATTTCTATATCTCGCCTCGCCTGCTCATACCCCGCCGAGTAATTCTGCACTAGGGGGCTTCTTAAGTTATACCACAGTCGGCCGATTCTTACATCTTCTTTTAATCCCCTCAACGCTTGCGGGTGATTAAAAGCTCCCAGATCCAACACGGCCCGATAATATCGTTTAACAAAATCCCGAAAGGATTCATGCTCCTCCTACTTCATCCCCATCAGTTCCATCATGTCGTCCTCTGGGGCTACGGCTCCTCGGAACTGTTCGGCCAACTCCTGGCACATATGCTCGTACCCCTTTATACTTCCTCGGGGTAGCTTACGGTACCATTCCCGGGCTCGTCCCTCTAGTGTCAATGGGAACACCCTGCACCTCTGAGCTGGTGTCAGTCCCTGCATACCCGTCATGTCATTGAAACACTACCAGCGGGTCATTTCGCCCGGAGTATTTGAGGTCGGAGAAACGGAAATCTCTTGGGATGACTGTACCCATTATCTCGGTTGATAACGGAGATTCTTCATCTAACATTATTCTCCAGCTTGTGGGCTTCCTCTTGCCCTGTATCTCCTCCATCACTTACGCTAATCTGCACACTTCTCCTTCCAACTCTACAGCACGATCTGGATCATGCGCAGCTATCTGATCTCGCTCCTGCTCGGCATTCTGCAGCCACTCTCTAAGCTCTCCTTCATCAACATTGCCGCCTCGGCCCTCAACTTTCAATACCCTTCTAGGGCAAGGTTGGTCCCTCCCTTCTTCCGCGCGTTCTCCTGGAATCCAACCAGTACTTTTGTGGGGATGCACCCCATTAGGTTGGTTTGCCGGCGGAGGGATTTCCTCGACTCTACGCCTCCAAAGGCTGGGTTCTGCTCCTACTTCACCTCTCCCCATAGGGGTTTCATAATCCCTTCTCCGCTCGTTCCTCAGCTCATACAGTATGGTCGTGAGAGTCTCCATTTGTTTCTCCATCCGTTCCAATCGTTCTTGCGTCACCCTCTCTCGGGCTTCATTTGTAATTTCTCGGAGAGTGATTGTTTCCACAGTTTCATTGTCCTCCCCCGCAACATTCTTCCTTGACACATCCATCTCTAACCGCTCGCTGCTGCTCCGGTAATTACGAATTTGGTGGTAGCTTTTTATTCACTCCCCACAGACGGCGCCAAAATATTGATGTCGAAATCTGCTCGTCCTTTGCCCGACCATATCTTTACACCAACGTTTGTATTATCAGCAATGAGGGTATCAATTTCTCCTTGCTTCAATGACCACTTTAGTTGCTGAAGTTAGATCTCTCCTTCTTTTTCTCACTAATCCTGCGTCCACAAAAATGGATTAGAGACGCCGGTGGTTTTGCCGGCGTAAACCCTCCGATGCCTAAGTTAGCACAAGGTATTTACGGGAAAACGGTGCAATTTTAGATTCAAATAGCTGCTTAAAATTGGCTCACTATTGTCACTGAACAAGGTCTGGATACAATTTGGCAGAGTTTTCTCTTCTCTCAGTTTTTTTTGTCCTCTTGGTTATTGACTTCTTCCTCTTTTATAGCCGCTGTCCCACGTTTCCGTTTACCCTTCATCCCCCTTTTTTCGGGTAGTGGCAGCCCTTCAAAGGACTCTAACTGCTACATTGTGGGTAATCGTTGGATCTCGCGTCTCCCTCAACGGTTCTGGGGAACGCACAACTATCGTGATTCTGTGAAATCGTGTTTCCGTTCTTTGGGGAATGGGTGTCGGCTCAGTATATGATTCTGATCGGTGTACTTCTGTGGCCGGTATTCATCTCTGGTCTGCTTATATTTGTTAGAGGTTCATTTATAGTGTTCTGCTCGTACCGTTCGACTGAGGTAGTCCACTCCGGGGTGGGGACTATGGCATGACCGAACTGGTGCTCTAATTCACCTAACACTGTGTCATTTAACTTACTCAATGAAACGAATCTCGACCAACCCCACTTATTATCGCCTGGTGCATGGAACCTTTCTCTACCTCCTAGAGAAAAAGAATCAGTCTCATTATACACATTATTTGAATTCTATAGCCTCAAATTAAGCTTATTATTATTATTATTATTATTATTATTATTTTGGGTTAAAGGTACTTTCAAAATCAAAAGTTAAAGAAAACTGCTTGAAAATCACTCAGTCAAGCTGCCAGTGGCAACTAAATTAGTTGCGTATTAAAACAAGCAATGTGCCTTAAGAAGATTCATGCATTGCCCGAACTTGATCTAAGATTCGAAATGTAAACTCTGCGTATACTTTAACAGTACTCCGAACTGTGGAATCTCCAAAAACCAAGAACAAGGAAAGATAATCACCAGCATCGGGCCCAGCTCCCATGGGTGTAGCTCTGTCTTCCTGAAAACACCGAAACGGTATTTTATTAATTGTACACTCACTGACAACTTTGTCCCAAGAACTCATTATTTATTATACCTGTAGAAATTTAAAAAAAAAATTAAAATCTTTGATACCGTTTGTGATTTCCAGCGTCGAAAACTTGTGATTCCTCATATCTTGCGTCTAACTTTGAAAAGTTCTCGATCTTCGAAATACACTTACAACTAATTGAAATTTCTTTGAATTTGTTTCTTTCTTTAACAAGGACTTCAACTTCAAAAACACACGTATCTTCGACAAGGTATCCATTCGAAGCATCATTGAAAGCTTTAAGCGGGATGAATTTATCGAAACCCCATACATGCTTCAGTCCGTCAAACCGTCTTTCCTTCCCCATGATATCTATCATATTACAAGCAACCACTCATTATGCATGCATTCAATTTTTTTCCTAATGTTGCAATATACAATTTTGCACACTAAATTTGATTTAACCTTGAACTACACAGTAGTTTTCTTGGTTCTGATTAAGTAAGAACAGACGAAAAACTGCAGAGACTTCCCAATCCAAANCCGCCTTTTTTTAGAACCATTTTGGCAGGTTGCCCCTCTTTTGGTTATACTAATCATTTGACCACCTGTTGCTGTAACTCATTCCACGTTATATTTATTTCCATCCGTTGGATTTGAGAAATGACAAATCCAACTATCCATATTGTCCGGTTGTTTCTTCCGGTAAATGTAACATAAGCGCTGCCCGAATTCTATATACTCTTTTTTCTTTTTTCTGTTCTTTTTTAAAGTGTTTTTATCCTTGGAATGCATCTACTCTTTCATTCAACTTTACTGCATTGCGTTTGTATATTTACTGAGTAAGTTTTTAATAAAGAATTTTTTTATTTTATTAAAATAAAGGATAATTTGAAAAAGAAAACATAAATTTTAATATAATATATTTTATTCTGTAATTTATTAAATTTATATTTATTTTAACTTTTTAACTTATCTCTTAACAATGAAACATTTACCAGAAGGAAACTCTCTCTCTCTCTCTGTATATATACTATCGAAGAAAAAAAGTGAAAAAAAGTGAAAAAAATATAGCATTGGCATGCCAGCCAGGACATGCTTCAAATGTGGACAACAGATGATGTAAAAAGACTACAATAGTAGTATTTACCATAATTGAGTTACAAGGCTATGTATAATTACAGGAAAAGTAAAGAAACAACTACAGATTATCAATTCAATATAAATTGAGGGAGAAAATTTTCCTTGAATCAATGTAAGTTTTCTTCTCGATTGAACGTTCACAAGGTAAAATGGGAAGACCTCTACTAGCTTTACCAGCTACATCGATTTTCATGATCATACGCATATACAACAACATCAGTACTTCTCCGTTCTATTCGTTCCAAAGTGGGATGCCCTAATTATCTGGTGTCAAGAATACAATGAACGATGGAACAATTTGTATCCTCCAAATTATAGGCACAGCCGTCTCCTAACCCCACTTCATTGGACAAAAAAAAATCTCACAAAAACAGGCAGGGCTATAAGAAGAAAGGTTATAACAATAATTGGCAACAAAAGCTGCTTGTCATCTAAAGTTGCAGCAATGAGCCCGACCTCTTGACAACTTGTCCCAGAGGCAGATCATCTGCCTCGGGGATTGGTAATGTGCAGTGTAGTAACCTTCCATGCATCCATACTGACAAAACTTCCAGCTGTGAGAGTACCGTACAGTCATGGTACTGTTAAATTGTTCAACCCACATTCCCATACTCACATCCTCCATCTTGAAGAGCTGTCACCAAAAAGAAACGGTATATTTCAGTTGTTGATAGAAGAGACGTGCAAAATGTAGCAACAAAAGAGAAAACGCCGGAAAGAATCATCCAAATGAAAGGAAATAGATAAAAGCATTTTGGTGTTGCATACCCTTAGGCTCTGATTGCCATGTTGCAAGACAATGAATTTTGCGATATCACTGGAAATTACATACCCAGGCCCATTAGCATAGGGAGGATATACTTCTTGTGGCCACTCCTGCAACATTAGTCAACAAAAGCATGCTCACTCTTAACGGAATATCGCCTTTTAGTTCTATATATTTGTGTGTGTGTGTGTGGGGTGGGACAACATAACACAAATCAGTGACCAGAATAGTGAGAGTCTTGGACATAGTCTCTTATTTCCCACTTAAATTTTCCATCTAAGCATGCTAATGCATCATCTGGGGCTAGATGAAAGGGCCTAACAAAATGGATAGGTCACAGCATTCCAAAGCCTATTAAGCGTTATATTATACTGGGCCTTGCTGAAGTCTTGATAATTGATATTGATGGCTCTAAATGTAAGGAAAAATGTGATCCAGAGATAATAAAATGTTGGAAAAATGTTAGCTCCTCCTGTGCCTTGCATATGCTTCAGAACCTAAATCCGTCCCATTTAATGGAATGTACGCATATCAAGAAGGACGTTGAAAAAAGGCGAAGGGCATTTGAAGAAGCAAAGAGACCGAGGATTCAAGGTGATGCTACATGTACTAGATACTTCAAATATTCCCAGAATAGTAGCCAGCATTTAGAGAAAGCTCTAGCTGATCTTTCCATGGAAACTGATTCAAGTACTGCTAGAAGTTAAGTTAGTACAACATAGATACTTCGTTTAGGATCGAGAAGCTGGTGAAGGACTATTTAAAGTCAAGTACATAGGCTTGCATTTCCAAAAACCAACTTAGCAGATTGTCACACATTATCTTGTGAATATATAGGGTGAGATGACTTCCACTGCTTTGCAATGTAGATATAACTGTTGATTTATCTAGATAAAATTGGATGTATGTTTCCCAAGTACTTTCTGACACAATTATGGCTATTATCCACACAGAAGATGGCGACAATGTCGTATGGAGCAATTTCATCATGAAGGATTTCTGGTAAACTCAAATTCACATAAAAGCATGCACAATTTGCATACCTCATAAGTGACAGCCCATTTCCCAGTTCGGAGAGGACGATGTAAGAGATTGAGATTGCCCATATAAAGGGACCTCTTTGGAAAGATGCCCTCAATTTCTTTCAGGACAGCGTCCACCCTAATAAATGTGTCATCATCACATTTCATGATGTAAGCAGCTGTCACATTCTGAACCTGTGCAGGGAAACTTGGCTATTTAACAACTATGGATCAAACTCAGCATGGAGCAGAACATAATAATCTAGAATACATGTGTAGTAATGACTTAAACAAGATTAGGTATTTAAAAACAAAAAGGATTCAAAATATGCAGAAATAAAATTTGACTCACCCCAAACTCACAAATCGCAATGGTTTTCAGGACCACAAGCTCATAGCGGTCCATAAATGGCAAAATAACAATGTCTCCAAAGAAGGCAGCTTCCTTCTTCAGCACAGCATTGACCTCCTTTCTCGGATTCTATAAGGCGATATCATGAATGAACATAAAAACCAAACCAGAATACATATATAATAAGAATTCAACAGCCATTGGACAATGTCATAAATGAAATTAAGTGAAGAAGACGACAGAGAATGACCGTCACTTAATATGTCAGTAAGTTAAGGCTCAAATCTCACTCCAATCCTCAATAGAGAGAGAAGAGAATATCATACCAGTGCAACAAAGAAACGAGCAACCACATTGGAAGACCTAATTTTTGAAGATTGCATCCAAGTTTTCCTAATTGCCATGCGCTCTGCAAAGTGATTGGTTGCAGAAAGAACTCCAATAAAAAGATGGACTGGCCTAGCAGGTAGAGGCTCAGCTTTCCACTTTGATGACATTTCTAATACTCTTTGAAGGGAGAAACTTGGATGAGAGGCTGGAAGATTGGTCGCATAAACTGAATGAATATCGACATCTCCTTTAATTGCTAGACCTGTTGCATCCTCAAGCGTAAACCCCTGAAGGCAGAGCAAAAATATAATCAGAAATGGAAATGCTTTTGCTCAATGCAATCAGAAGAAAATGATTTTTTTATTTACAGGACAAAAACAGAAGTAAAAATGGAAGATCATATTGGCATGACAGATTGAACCAGTATACCAAGGCTATGAGAGGAAACTCACGCAAAATGAAGGCCAGTAATATAAAAGGGTTGTAACAGAAACTCTCATGCCATAATAACTGTTGGGAATAGCAATAACAATCAATTCAAAATGCAAATACTTTCACATCAGTAAACATATTTGCAAAAAGATTACAGAGAGAATGACAACTATTGTAAACAAGGCAAAAAAGAGCAAGCACCAAAAAGTTCTGAACACTTTAAAAAATGCAGCTTTCCCCATAATGGAGAACTATTAAGACACTAGACATGCAATTGAGCAAATTTAGATTCCCCATACGAAAAATACCCGTAGAAAAGAACTGTTGTGGGTTGATATCACGTTTTCATCATCAACAACATACCGTCCGATAAGGAAATGAAGTCACATGCCGACCCCCAACATTAATATGGTATCCTTCAACACCAGCACGTAGGGTCAGGATAAATAATCGACCCTCTACAAAAGGAAATGGCCAAGTAACTTCTGGCTTCTGCTCACGCCCTATGAATCTTTTGAACCAAGAGGCTGTTTTGGAGTCTTTTGAGTCAACAACATCATTGCGCATCCACTTTTCACATCTTAAATTTCCGTCAACTATAAAAATATATCCATTAAAAAACAGTTACAACTCAATTGATATACAGCATAGCCCAAAAGATAAAGACACAAGTTAAACAACATCAGAAATAATTGTATTAGTTTCTAAGGGGTACACAGCAGTCCACATACACAAACAGCACGGTGACCGTTACTCAGCAAGACTTATCTTACATTAGAGTTAAATCAAAATATGAAAAAACAAATGAGAGTAAGCCCTCAATTCAATCATACTCACACATAGCACAGTCTAAGAAATTATACTATGAGGACAATGTGATTGTTTATATTAGCCCAAACAAGATTGAAAAAAGAAGTAATTACTCTTTCAGTTGATATCTAAATTGTATTATAATACTGGGTAGTGCGCGAAACTTACAAAAGAACTAAAGGGAATTATAAGAACAACAATGCTTAAGTCTTTTGAGCACGATAAATCTTACCAAGCATGTCATCATCTTTCTTAGATGATAAACCATCACATCTCTGAGCTGTCCCCCATTGCATTCTATAACATGTGTTGTGTTCAATAACTGGCCGGTGACTCCAGTCTCCTTTTATTCGAGGATTTAAATGTAAAATCTTCGGTGGATCCTCACCATCCACTGACTTTAGTCCTTGCAATTCAACCATAAACTGTGAAACCATAACCAAACTATCACCATTCCTCCTCCTTGTAAGCTGGGGCAAAAACTCCTGATGCGCGTAGTGAGGTGTTCCCACTACTGTAATTGAAGATCCAGCAGCAAGCCCACAAGGAAGAAACATCAACCTATCCCCATTTGCCAACTCTTCTCCACTCATGGACAGCCAAGAAGGACAAGATTCAGGCTTCCCCTCATATACATTGCTAGAAACAGTCTCCTTGACATCAAACTTATCCACTTCGTCCCATGCCTTCAACCCTAACGTCCACGCCTCATCTGCCATTCTTTCAAGCACTGAAAACTCACTAGTCCTATTCCTTCGCCTCATGATCTCACCCGTTATTCGACCATATCGAAACTGGAGTGGCTTTATAGGTCGTGATCCACCATTTCCATTCTTCAAAAGAACCTCCCTAGGCATCAGTGGGGCCTCTTGGTTTTCATTATCTTCTAGCTTCCGATGAAACGTATCCTTATAAACAGAACTAAAGAATGGTTTACTCAGATCCGAATCCCCATTATACCCCACCAATTTCTCATCCAGCCCAATATAATTATCATCTCCGCTTAGCACTGATGCAATCTGCAAGAAATGTGGGAGCTTAAATGCTATGAAAACCAAGTATAATATCCCAATCCCCAACAAGAAATGCGACAACCTAAACCTCCTACCACTACTATACTCGAGTTTAATTCTCTTCATCTTGTAAAACAAACATGAAAACAACATAATATGCTTGGCAATAACTACAAATCTCTTAAACCCATTACTCAACCAATCAGAAGATCAAAAAACAAACTAAATGTACCCAATACTTCAAGACCAAAACCCACTTGTAATGTATCTGTAAAGATCAACAAACCCCGGCAAAATGTAGAAGAGGACTCAACCTCGAAATGCATCAAGTTCAGTGATCAATCCATAAAAATCGCCGACCCAAAACCCTAAGTTTGTCAACATTTCACAAACATCTTTCAGATACTTGATCTTCCAATCAAACTAACTCTGGTGCTTAATGCTAATGAAGAGTCCATTAACTTGATCGCATGAACTAATACAACCCCCGATCGATTGAAGCAGATGGAGAAGTGAATTTGAAGAGAAGGAGATAAGAGTGATGGATTGAATTGTAATTTATGCAGCGTATTTGTATGAAAGCAACTGCGAATGTGATGAAAGTGAATGGGGCGGGGCCGCCTGGCTAGGTGATGTATACCAAATATTAGAAAGTTGAGGGTCTGCAATGTAAAATAAGTAAAATCTATCGTGATTTTACGGGAATCTAGTTAAGTTTATAAAACATATTACTGGAATAAATATATATATATTTCTTATTTTTCAAGTGAGAATGAGATGATTGGCCACTCGCGGCGTTTATAATTTAAGTTTCTGTTTCTTTGAAATTCCCAATTTTTTCCCCCTGTTTAGACAGTTGGGAGCACGTCATCTCATGGGTGTCACGTTTCATTCCTAAAACTTAAAGAATGATTCAAGAAATTGTTAGTAATTTATTATTCTTTTTTATATGAGTCATGTATTAAAAAAAAGTCTTATTTTCAAATATATTGAAGATAAAATTTAAAATATAGATGACGGTTGGGTTCGAGTTCCAACCAACTCTTGTCTCCTCCAAATATATATCCCAAAAGAAAAATTCTAGAATTTAGGTAATAGTTTCTTTTTTTTAAATCTAAATATCTTATAACAAATTAAATATAATTTATTTCAAATATTTTTAACATGAAATTTTTAATACAGTTTTTAGATGAATTTTGTGTAGTACCTAAATACATTTAATTATTTTTTAACGTTAAATAAAGTAATGAATTCATAAACAAATTGTTAATGCTAATTGACACCTCCTCGACTCCTCCCTTATTTTTATAATAGATTATTTGAGTCTATTTCATAATTATCAAATTAAAATAAAAAAAAGAGCAATTATTTAACTTTTCACCTGTGTCAACAAACTTCTTATGGTGAATCATTTATAGAAAATAATGTATTCGTTTTTACCTAATGATTTATAACAGTTGGACTTCAATTTTTTTCCCACCTTTTTAAGAAAGTAATTACTTAATTTTGATACAACTTAATTACACTCGTCAATAACAATAAGATTAGTTAACATATTGAATTAAGGATTATCTTAATTTGAGAGTCATGGTAAGTTATATATACAGTAACTTACAGTCCAATTAAATTAGAAGTTAACCCCACCAATTAGTTCTATTATATTACTTATATTTGCACTAACATGACTGGTTGTGAGTTACTGTAAATGTAACTTAGCAAAAACCTAAATATAAATGTAATAAATATGGTTCCGTTAAGTGAATTACGACTTAGTATATTAGCCCTAATTTTAAAAGGTATAAAATATTATTTAATTGAGACATCGATTTTTTAAGGTGGTGTCAATGGTTCTATTCCTCTTTCTTGGTCAACCTTAGATCTTTAAAAGATATCAATTTTTTTTTAAAGAACTAAATAAATTCAATTATATTTTTTCATATATATGTCTATGAGAATTTGTTTTTGAAAGTATCCCACGTGTAATTTAGGTGGCCGGGGAATTTGCTTTATACATGCTTTCATTCAAATTCAAACAATAATAAAAGGTAATTATTAATTTTTAGTAGATGGAATTTTTCATTCCAATACAAAACATATACAAATTCTTTTTAGTAAATTAGTTTCCATGAATGGAATAACTAATAAAAAGATATTAATTAAATGAGAAATGAGAGTTGATGAGATAAATTGGGATTAAAATTCTCTTCTCATGTCATGAGCAAATAACTCAATTATTGATTGGTAATTAATAAATAAATAAACAAAAGAAATTAAATTTTACCCATACACTATCACTAAAAAGATACATGGCATAAGATTTATAAAAACTCATAAGAGATAAGATCATGAGAGAATTTTTTTTTTTTTGATAAATTGAGGGGATTGAGAAATGAGAGGTCAATTAACCCATTAAAAATTTTAAAATAAATTTTACTTTTCAATATACCCCCACCCAATCCTAATTTACCCTTTACCATCATTTTGATCCACTTTTATAATCCAAAATATTAACTTGGGGGTACCTATTTGAACTCATTAAAATACTTTTTAAACCTATTTACTTAATAAACTCATTTAAAAAATTTTAAAATTTATATTTTTACTCTGCAAGCCCATTTTAATACCCATTATATAAAATTAATGCACATTGTAGATATGTTAAATGAAATGGCCAAGTCCTCTTAACACCCGTTTCTTTATTAAAAAATTAAAATAGTTGAAAAGGGTAATTTGTAGAGACCTCCCTTGAGGTTTGGTGTATTAACATTTAGATAGAATGTATTGCTGTAATTATAGATATCTCCCCTACCGTTAGTATAAAAATACGTAGAGCGTTAATATACAAGGATAAATATGTAAAAGCAAATTTAAAATTAAAAAAAAAATTATCTGAGACCAACTTGCTTTCAAAAAAAAAAACCCAGCATTGACCAGCTGGCCGCGGCTCCACAAGCAGCCAATGGTGGTGCTTTGCCACTGCGGGAGTACCCTCCTCACCCTGGCAACCAACCCCATTCACAGCAGCCTCTGAATTAGCTCCGTCCACCACCAAATATTTACCCAAGAGCACGACTTTTGTCTCACAACAACTAACACGCCACTGTTGCCCCTTTGGCCATCGCCGATGCCACCCAACTGCCGTTGCCATCACCCTTGAGCCATCGATACCATGCAACAACCTCTGAGTCCCAAAACCCAACTGCACAGTCTCTCAAAACCCTTGCTCGTGGCTTGTGATGCTAGATACCACTACTGCAAATTCTGCCGCCTGTGATGGTTCATATCATCGCTGTCCATCTCCCCAACCTCTCCACGTGCAGCCCCAACCTCAATCGCGGCAACACTTTGCTGAGGTACTTGCTTGTGTCACTTAGCCAAGCCATTGGAGCTACGACCCCATTCTTTGACGCAATTTCCACTTTTCTTCTTACTTGCAAGAAAGAATTTGCCGAGGTTCATTGTGCATTGATGCCAATTGTGTCTGTTATTGTGTTGGCTAGCAACAACGAGCCCCTATTTTATTTACTTGGGTTTTTGGTTTGTATTGGATCCACAGCTAGGCGTGCTTTGAAATCCGTTGTTCAATGAATCATGTTAACGTCAAAGACTGATAAATTAAATTCTATGAATTCGTTGGTTTATATGGCACCCATGGTTGCATCGATCTTTCTTCCACTTACCCTCTACAACCATTTTCATTTTGAGGCCTGTTGCGTAAATTAGCAAGTGTACTAGTCGGCACAAGTAATATAATGA
>MKYO02007054.1:1713-23655 GCA_002013955.2 Citrus medica
AAGTGTAAGCATTTGAAGCCTTGGAGGCTTGCTTAGTGGAATCCTCAAGCCCGGAAAGCTTGGAGGCGTGGACGTAGGCAAGGTTGGCCGAACCACGTAAAAATCTCGTGTTTGAATCTCTCTTCCCTTATCTTCTTATATTGTGATCATCTTAATTGTTATTGCTTTGAATTTGAGCTATAATTGCATTTAGATTTTCTTTAATATTGAATAATTTTTAGAATCCCAATTCACCCCCCCTCTTGGGTTGCTTACTTGTTTTTCACCATTTAGGCGTATAGGGGTTTTAGATATTGAGAGTTTTTCCTACTTTTATAAATTCCTATTTATTAGAAAAAATTATCTTCTATTCATTTTCTGTGGGCGTAGATGTTACATCGGACCACATAAATTATTGTATCTTATTTTTTCTGTATTTTTTTTATCACCACATTTATATTTCTCCAAATGTCTCAACTCACAAAATATTGATAATTGCTCAACCCACACTTCCACAATAATTGGTATCAGAGCCAATAGTTTGTACTTGGGAGTATTAGGAGCCAACATTGTAATTATGTGGATAAATGCATGTTTAGAAAAGTTTTGTCAACAAGACGATAAAAGTCTTAGGAGTCTGGATTTTAAGTGGGACTGTTATGATCTCTCCATTCTCCTGAGAACTTTCTTGGTGTATTATCCATACAAATAAAGACATAGACATTGATTTTCTTAAGTAATTAAAAAAGGATGGCTAAGATGTCGTCGTCATCTTTGTCGACAAGGACTATTGTGATGAATGCAAAATTTGAAGAGGAGAAATTTGACGGTACCAATAATTTTAGTATGTGGCAATGTGAAGTATTGGATGTCTTATGTCAGCAATAGTTGGACCTCGCCCTTGACGAAAAGCCTAACAAAATGGATGACAAGGAGTGGATATAGATCAATAGACAAGCACATGGTACTATTTGCCTATCTCTGGCTAAAGATTAGAAATACTCTATCATGAGGGAGACATCAGCAAAGAAATTATAGAAGACGCTGGAAGAAAAGTACATGGAGTGAAGCCTTGAAAATAGGCTTTATACGAAGAAAAAACTCTATCGATTCATGTATACACCTGGCATGTCTATTGATGACCATGTAAATTCATTCAACAAGATATTTGCTAAATTTGGATGTGAAATTTGAAGATGAAGATAAAGCTTTATTACTATTAAATTTCCTTCCTGATGAATATGTCTATCTTACCATTGCTTTGCTTCGTGGAAGGACAATATCATATTTGATGTTATATATAGTGCGTTGTATAACTCTGAAACTAGAAAGAAAAACAAAAAAGATCATAGAGATACAATTATAGAAGCATTGACAAGGAGAGGTTGTTCACAAAGTTGCAAACCTGAAAAACGAAGCAAGTCTAAAGGGAAGCTTCCCAAGGATGAATGTATTTTTTATCGCGAGAAATAGCATTGGAAAAAGAATTGTCCTAAATTACAAAAGGTAAGTCTATTTATGATGTATGTTCAGCAGAGCATAATGAGGAGTCAGAATTTAGTTTGGTTGGTATGATGTTGACATGTCACTCGGATGAGTGGATTTTAAATTCAGGTTATACTTATCATATGTGTCCTAACAAGGGTTGATTTTCTAGCTTCAAGGAGCTAGACGGTGGAGTTATTTTTATGGGCAACAACAATTCTTGTAAAACCATGGGAATAAGTTTAATCCAATTGAGGAATCATGATGGCTCAATCCAAGTCTTGACAGACGTCTATCTATGTACCAAGTTTAAAGAAAAATCTCATCTCGTTAGGGGTCCCAGAATCTGAAGGGATGACAATCACTCTGAGAGATGGATTTTTGAAAGTAATAGCTAGGGCACTGACTATGATGAAAAGCACAAGAAGAGATAACTTGTACTATTTCCAAGGGAGTACAATTATTGGATCAACATTCATAATTTCTAAAAAAGATGCAGATTTAGAAGCAATCAAGTTGTGGCATATGTGTTTACAACATGTTGGTGAAAATGCTTTGCAGACTTTAATGCAACAGGGCTTATTGAAATGCTTAAATTCTTGCAAATTGAAAATTTGTAAATATTCTGTTATGGGCAAGCAGACAAGGGTAAAGTTTGGTTTAATAATTCAAGATACAAAAAGAATTCTAGATTATGTTCATAGTGATGAGTGAGGACCTCCAAAATAGCTTCTTTAGGAGCTAGGCACAATTTTGTTACTTTTGTTGATGATTATTCAAGAAAAGTGTGTGGGTATATTTGATGAAGAACAAAAATAAAGTTTTGAGTACATTTTTGGAATGGAAGTAGATGGTCGAGACACAAATTGGTCGAAAGGTCAAAAGATTTCGCTCAGACAATTATGCCGAAGTGAGGGCATTGTGCAACACTTCACTATTCGAGGTACACCACAGTAGAATGGGGTGGCAGAATGCATGAACCAAACTATACTAGAGAAATTTTGGTGTATGTTGTCTAATGCTGGATTGGACAGAGTTTTGGGCTAAGGTAGTCGTATATGCGTGCCGTCTGATCAATCGTTTGCCATTAGTAGCAATTGAGGGTAAAACACCCATGGAGATGTAGATTGTTAAACCTATTACTGATTATGATTTTTTAGATGTTTTTGGTTTTACTACTTATTATCATGTAAACAAAATCTAAGTTAGATCCATGAGTAAAGAAAACATTGTTCATTGGGATAACTGGTGGAGTAAAAGTATATCGTCTTTGGTATCCTATTATAAAGAAGATTATTTTCAGTATAAATTTCACTTTTGATGAGTCAGCTATGTTGAAACAAAAAGATTATTAAGAAGATGACAAGACCAGTAACACTTTGCAGCAGGTGGAGTTTGAAAAACTTAAAGATGATCCAGTTAGTGTTAAAGAGGCGGATAATGATTCTTTATTGACTAAGGATAAAGAAAAAGTTTTGACCTAAGAACCTTTATATCAACAAGATTCAGTTCCATATAGAAGGCCACGAAGAGAGATTTGTAAACCTGTTTGCTTTGTTGATATAGTGGCTTGTACACTTCCAGTTGTACATAATGATGTTCCTTCCACTTACAAAGAAGTTGTAAGTAACCCCAAAAGTGTACAGTGGAAGCTAGCAATGGATGAAAAAATGTAGTCTCGTTATAAAAATGGAATTTGGGAGTTAGTTACATTACCAAAGGAAAAGAATACAATTGGGTGCAAATAGGTATATGCAAAGAAGAAATGATTTCTTTGTAAAAATAAAATTCGATATAAGGTTAGGGTGCTAGCGAAGGGGTATGCTCAAAAGGAAGGAATATACTGCAATGCGGTATTTTCTCTAGTTGTGAGACATTTGTCTATTTAAATTTTGCTAGCCATGGTTGCACAATTTGATTTTGAACTAGTTCATCTTAATATAAAAATAACATTTTTACACGATGATTTGGATGAAGAAATCTACATGACTCAGCCAAAAGAATTCAAGGTTGCTGGAAAAGAAAATTGGGTTTACAAATTGATAAAGTCACTTTATAGATTGAAACAATCTCTGAGGCAATGGTACAAGTGATTTAATCAGTTTATGAAAGAGCAAAAGTACACAAGAAATAAATTTAATCATTGTGTATATTTTCGTAAGTTACAAAAGGAATCCTTCATATATTTGCTCATGTATATTGATGATATGCTAATAGCATCCAAGAGCAAAGATGAGATTGAGAAGTTAAAGACTTAACTCAATTAAGAAATTAAGATGACAGATCTGAGTGAAGTTGAGAAGATTTCTAGCATGGAGATATGCAAAGATACAGCTCGTGGCAAAGTCAACTTGTCTAAGAAGTAATATTTGAAGAAGGTACTATAACAATTTGGCACGACTAAGCAGATAGAACCTATGAGTACCCTATTAGCTGCTCATTTCAAGATTTCTGCACAATTATCTCCTTCGACAGATGCAAAATGAGAATACATTTTATAAGTTTCGTATTCAAATGCAATTGGTAGCTTCATGCATGTAATGGTGTGTAAAATGCCTTACATTTCACATGCAATTGTATAGTGAGCAGGTATATGCATAATCTTGGCAAAAGACATTGACAAGCTATGAGATGGATTCTATGGTACATTCAGAAGACCGTGGTTGTTGGTTTGCTATTTGAACGAGATGATACTCTTGGTCGAGGTTTGATTGGGTACGTATATTCTGATTAAATGCTTCTGATTTGGACAAACAACAGTCAACCACCAGATATGTATTTACTTTTGCTGAATGGTCAATCAGTTGGAAGTCTGCACTACAGTTACAATTGCTCTGTCAACCATAGAGGCTGAGTACATGGCAATTACAAAGGCTGTTAGAGAAGATATTTTGTTACAAGGCTTACTTGAAAACTTGGGATTGGTATAGGAACATGTTAACGTGCATTACGATAGTCAAGGTGCTATTCACTTGGCAAAGACTCAAGTTTATTATGCACATAGGAAACATATTGACTTACGATTTTAGTTTTTGTAGGAAATTATTAATGAGGGAAAGATTCTTCTTCAGAAAATCAAGACTGCAAAGAATCTCGTAGATATGTTGACCAAGGTGGTAACAACAATCAAGTTTGAGCAATGTCTAAACTTGATCAATATCCTACAAGTTTGAAAGCAATCGGATAAGGTAGAGACTGGAGGATTATTTTTTGATAGTCGGCTCAGATTTAGATCACGTTCGCCAAGGTGGAGGATTGTTGAAAAAAATCAAATTTTGTAAAGTTGAACAAAATTTGCCAATTTGGGAAATTCAAGCCAAATTAAAACTTGTGGTAGGTGGGCAATGCTCCCTATAAATAGAATGGGAATCCTTCATTTGTTTTACACCTCAAATTATGAGAATTGAGAGCAATTGCAAGTAAAACAATTTAATAGATTTGAGAGTGCTTCTACTTAAGTGTTCTAGTGAGGATCCATTTTGGTATATTGGGGTTTTGGGTGTCGAGATTTTTTCCCACTATTGTAAATTTCTTTTTATTAATGAAATTATCTTCTAGTTTTTGTCTATTGAGGTAGAATTTACGCTAAACCACGTAAATTATTGTATCATATTTTCTCTGCATTTGTTTATCGTCACATTTATATTTCTCCAAAAGTCGCAGTCACTAGAATAATGATAATTGCCAATCGCGCTTCTACAGCAATGTCAACAAGTCTTTAAAAGTTTAGGAGAACTAAGAGAGAAAATGCCTAGGAGAGGATGAAGATCTGTTTGTAAAATTGTAATTGTCTTGCAAGTTGTTATTCTTATGCTTTTCAGAATTTTTATTTTATTCATTTTAGCCCAAGCCCGATGAGTTTTTCATTGGACAATCATAAAAATATTCGTTTATTTATATACCTATTTTGCCATATTAAATTAAAAAGTCAATTTCACTTGTATAAAGGTAAGTTTCCAGGAAGAATGTTTAGCTAATTAGATAGTATCAATATCAACGGATGATTATATTGTGTCACCATCGATGTCGTTCCTACTAAAATAGACAAATCTTTTATTGACATTGATGTACAAATGCATATATGTTCCAGAACACAAGAGTAAAAGAGAAATAGTGATAAAGATTAAAAACCATGGCCATCGGTATCCATTAACACTCTGTGAGATTGAGCTTGATGGTAAGCATGTCTGCTACCGATGTTGCAGCCCTTTCTTAGATAACAACTAGAGTTGTAGCGACTATTTTTCCTAGGAATGCCATGCCTGTGGCTCTGAACTCTTAGGTAGTTACTATAGTTGTAAAATATACTGGCCAAATTCTTTATCTTTCTACAAATTATGCGTTAAATTGTCGAGAAATATCGGAATCTCCTCTTACCCACATAGGTCTCTCAAGGTCGAGGTAAAAAATGACACAGGTGGTTTTTGTGACAAAATTCCTGAAGAGAACCGGTACACATTTCGCCGATTCAAGTTTGATTTCAAGATTAATTTTAGATGTGGGGCATTGATTGTGAATTACCATGAACGTCGAGAACACATTGAATATTTTGGTTACAAGCATCCCTTGACCCTGTTGGATTTTGCTGACAAAAATTCTGGCCAGGTATGCTACAAGATATCATGGTCCGAACTATGGCTGCGCTCCATGTGAGTTTTATGTTCACGATTCTTGTCGGGAACTGGATCGAGAAATTCAACATCCTTTACATTCTCTTTACAGTTTGACACTCAGGGAAACTGATGATGAATCTTCTGAAACATGTAGCAGTTGTAATGCTAGTGGATTTGATGTTAAAGGCTTTCACTACTGCTGAGATGAATGCAAATTTGTACTGCATCTAGGGTATGCGTTTCTATGAACATAAAACTCACAAGGGACACAAACCATAGCTTGGACCATGGATGTTTTTTTAGCATAACTGGGAATAACGTTTATCAGATAACTTTGATTATTCAATAGGGTCAATAAGGCATGCTTTTGATTAAAATATTCAATGTGTAATTATCATAAGCATTGTAAAAGCAGTTAAAGCTAATCTTGAAATCGCTCTGGAATTGATAGGTTTTGTTTTCTGGTGGCCATGCTCTGCCTCATTGTCATGCACCACTTAGAGAAAATAAAAAAAGCCAAACATGTTTAGGAAAATAAGCGACCAGCTGCCCATTGCATGCAATACAAGCTGCTTGCTTCACCTCTTTGCTTGGCACGCGCATGTTCCTCCCATTTGCTTGAGGCAGTGATTATATATTTAAAATAAAGTGAGAGCTGCTTGCTTGCATTCAGTGGCCCAGTTAGTGGCCATATAAAATGAAACATTTTGAGAATTGTTTCATTTACTAAATTTGAGTACCGAGAGCAAAAACAAAGCAAGACCAAGAGAAGAAAAGAAGAGAAACCGAGAGAAAAGAGAAGGAAAAGAAAAAGAAATAGAAACAAGTTGAGCTTGGGAAATAAAGTGGAATTAACAGGAAATATTACATAAATTAAAACTGGATAGTTAGATTAAATCCAGTTGAATCAATAAGTAATAGATTTATGAAATTTGAGTAATTATGTTACAGTTTACATGATACGTATAAGTTTTTATATCAGTTCTAATAGTTAATTATCAAACCCTGTATTTTAGGAGGAACTCAAGAATCTAGGAACCTACAAGAGCCCTAACGAACCCCAGAGTGAAATATGATCTGTGAGTGGATACTATTATTACTATTATATATTTCGTGAAGCATTTACGTTTGATATCGTGATTTAATATCATATTATGATTACATGTATGCATATTATATGTTTGATTGAGTCACGAGATGTGATTGCGAGTCACCATAAATGTACCCTTCCCCGTAAACTCTGCGCATGCGTATTGAGAGTTATGTTACTCCATCTGAGCAATGTAGCTAAACTTCGCTGGTAATTGAGAGGTTTTTTTTTCCCCCGCTCTACTTGTGCAATGATGATCCCGATGAGTATTGAGAGTTACTTCCCTTGGGTACTATTTGGTACAGTTTGTGATGTATGTATGTATGAAATCCATGTTTGCTGATGTGTGGTATTTAATGTGGAGTTATGTTACATGATTATGTATAAGCACTAGTACACACACTTTATCATAATTATTACTATTAATATTTTGAGCGATGTAGCTAAACTTCGCTGGGTATTAAGAGGTTTTTTTCCCCCGCTCTACTCGTGCAATGATGATCCCGATGAGTATTGAGAGTTATTTCCCTTGGGTACTATTTGGTGCAGTTTGTGATGTATGTATGTATGAAATCCATGTTTACTGATGTGTGGTATTTAATGTGGAGTTATGTTACATGATTATGTATAAGCACTAGTACTGTAGTACACATACCTTATCATAATTATTACTATTAATATTTTTAATATAATATTACATTCACTCACTAAGCCGCAAGCTCATTATTTTCCTATTTACCCATTTCCTCCCAGGATTTCGTGCAGATAAGTTCTAGTTAATTGATGTTGGGCCACGAGACGCATTGCTGCATTTCTTTCATTTTGAACACATTTATGTTGCTTATGTTTTATACGTAAATATATATGTAATGTCAGTATGTACAATGAGACATAAGTTATGCAAGTTTTGAATTCATATATGATTTCAGAAAAGGCACAGAGTTTTTTATATGTTTATAGAAAAGACCATATTATATACAAATTTTCATTAACTAAATTTGTGCCACAAGTTTTAATTATTAGTCTGCACAATTCGCCTCAAATCAGACATGTAGGTCGGCGTGGGTCGTGTCATTTTGGTATCAGAGTCTAGGTTATAGATTCTGCAGACTATTACATGATGCATATATATTTATATTTCATATAATAATATCATGATATTTTATAGATATCAATATGCGTTGACGTGCTCGACCTCGCACGAGATCTGTAGCGGATCTGGGCTCACCTCCACAACTGGAGAATTAAGTGGAACCCTTGAAAGAGACTGTAAGCGAATCAGTATTACATGCACATGAGCCACAACCACAACCCAGTAAAACCCAGATATTCATCATGAGCCAGTAGCAAGACTTACGGTGGATCAGTTTATGGATAGATTTGAAGGGTTTGTTGCTAATGTTGCTCGGAGAGAGGCTGAAGTTCATATAGGTACACAAAACACCGTTGAGCGTGCTCATAATTTGGGGGCTATGACTTTTGAGGGCACAACCGACCTAGTGAGTTCAGAGTCATGGTTAATTAGATTGCGGAGGATTTTTGATGTGATGAGGTGTACTAATGAAGAAATATTATCCTATGTCGAGTTTATGTTAGAGGGTAATACGTATCACTGGTAAATGTCTGTATTACGTCGATATGGGGGATATGGAACTGTTACTTGGGCAAATTTTCAGAGAGAGTTCACTAATAAATTCTTTCCATTTGTTTATCAGGAAGACAGAATGAATGAGTTTATGACGCTTGTATTGGGATCTATAACAGTAAAAGAGTACGATCATAAATTTTCTAAGTTATTAAGATTTGCCCAATTACATAAAGACTATAGTAATTGGAATAGAATGTATAAGTTTTGGCACCCTAGTTAGAGTTGCTACGAGAATCGAGAGGAGTCGTAGAGAAGCACAAAGGGCTGAGCCACAACAGCATAAGCGGGGCCCTACTTGGCCAGTCAGTGGACCTATTAGCAAAACCCAAAGGAGAGAGGTAGAGCATAGAGATTTCTCAACTAGTCAATAGTATAACCAACGACCAGAGTTTCTCGGAGGGAAGAGACCTTTTAGTAGCCATGACAATATTCAGCAAAGTCCCAATGTAGACTGAGGCAATTATCCTCAGTGTAATGTTTGTGGGAAACTTAATAGGGGATAATGATTGAGTGGTTCGTCATATTACTTCCAGTTATGACAACCGAGACACTTGAAGAGGGATTGTCCAAACTTGACATCAAGCAGCAGTTTTGTGCTAGGTCGAGACCCTCGCTACCCTCAGAGTGGCAGTAGTCAGTTTTGAGGGTGCAGAGGTTTCCAAAGAGGAGGACATACATTTTCTGGCAAGTCCCAGTCCAATGCAGGAGAGACTAGTGGTAGTTGACAGAGGAGCCAGTCAAGCAGACCACTTACTCAGGCACGTGTATTTGCTCTGACCCAACATGAGGCACATGCCACACCAAATGTTGTGACAGATATTTTGACTATTTTTTGTCGTGATACATTTTTTAATTGATTTGGGGTCTACATATTCTTTTATTTCTCGCACATTTTCCATCCATGCAGATAGAGAGATGAGGCCATTAGATTGTACTTTATTAGTGGCTATACCAGTTGGTAATTCTTTGTTGGCTGAGAGTGTATTTCAAGATTGTGCAGTAAAATTGGGTAATAAAGATATGGTACCAGACCTAATTCTGTTAGACATTAATGATTTCGATACTATACTGGGTATGGAATGGTTAGCAAATCATCGTGCTACAGTGGACTGCTTTCGGAAATAGGTAAGTTTCAGGAAATCTAGAGAATCTGATATCCTTTTCTATGGAGAACAACGAATCCTACATTCTTCTGTAATATAAGCTATTTATGTTAGACGATTACTAAGAAAATGTTGTTTTGCTTATTTGGCTCATGTTATTAATAACCAAGTCAGTGATGTGAAACTAGAAGATATTCATGTGGTGAAAGAATTTTTTAATGTGTTTCCTGATGACCTTCCTAGTTTGCCACCTGATAGAGATGTAGAGTTTACTATTGATTTGGTTCCAGACACAACCCCTATATCTATGGCCCCATAGAGGATAGCTCCATTAAAGTTACGAGAGTTAAAAGTACAGTTACAAGAATTAGTCGATAAGGGTTTCATCCGACCTAGTGTATCTCCGTGGGGGGCACTAACGTTATTTGTGAAGAAGGACGAAACTATGAGATTGTGAATAGATTACATGCAATTAAATAAAGCCATTATTCATAACAACTATCTGCTTCCTCAGATTGATGATTTGTTTTATCAGCTACAGGGTGCGACAGTTTTCTTGAAGATAGATTCACGTTCGGGTTATCATCAATTGAAGATTAGAGATGCTGATGTACCCAAAACCGCATCCAGGACTCGTTATGGACATTATGAGTTTTTTGTGATGCCATTTGGGTTAACTAATGCTCTCACAACATTTATGGATCTCATGAACAAGGTGTTTCATCCTTATTTAGACCTGTTTATTATTGTATTTATTGATGACATCCTAATATATTCACACAACAAAGAGGAACATGCAGAACACTTGAGGATTGCTTTGCAAACCTTGAGACATTGGCGGCTTTATGCTAAATTCAGTAAATGCCAGTTCTGGTTAGATATAATTACATTCTTGGGCCATGTGATTTCCGTTGTTGGTATTTATGTAGATCCCCAGAAAATAAAAGCTGTAGTGAATTAGGAGCATCAGTGTATCTGAGATTAGAAGTTTTTTTTGACTTGGTAGGTTATCACCGCAAATTCATTTAGGGTTTTTCCAAGATGGCTTTACCTCTAACGAAACTGATAAGGAAGAAAGCGAAATTTTAATGGACAGATGATTGTGAACAGAGTTTCCAAGGATTGACTTCAGCTCCAATTTTTACACTTCCATCAGGTACAGAAGGGTTCATAGTTTACAGTGATGCATCCAAACAGGGACTAGGTTGTGTATTGATGCAGCATAGAAAGGTAATTGCTTATGCTTCCCGACACTCAAGCAAAATGAACTGAATTATCCGACACATGAATTAGAGCTTGCAGCAGTAGTATTTGCATTAAAAACCTGGAGACATTATTTATATAAACTACATGTGAGATTTATACATACTACAAAAGCCTGAAATACTTGTACACAAAGAAGGAATTAAATCTGAAATAACGTAGATGGGTTGAGTTGATTGCAGATTATGATTGTACTATTGATTACCATCCAGGCAAGGCGAATGTGGTAGCTGATGCTCTCAGTCGGAAGTCTTCGAGTTTGATCTCCCACATAAATGTATCATACTTTTCGTTATTGATTGATTTGAGACCTTTCGGTACATAATTGGCAGTGAATCATAATGGAGCACTTATAGCATACTTTCAGGTTAGGCCTATTTTGATTGATCAGATTTAAGAGATGCAGGGTCAAGACCCAAAGTTGATTGAACGAAACGAAGATGTGAAGAACAGACTGCGGACTGACTTTTCACTGAGAGATGATGGCACTTTAGTTATGGGGAGTAGGCTCTGTGTGCCGAATAATTCAGATTTGAAGAACCAGATTTTAGAAAAAGCATATAGTTCAGCATATGTTATGCATCCAGCATGCTACGAAGATGTATCATATTTTGAGGGAGCATTATTGGTGGCAAGGGATAAAGAGAGAAATAGCAGAATTTGTAGCACGTTGTTTAACTTGTCAGTAAGTTAAGGTAGAACATCAGAGACCTGTAGGGAATCTCAACCATTATCTATTGCTGAGTGGAAAGGGGAGCACACAAAGTTTGCTCACTTTCTGCCTCACAAGAGCACGTACTCTTATGATAGGATGGCGAATTTTTATGTAAGAGAAATAGTACGTTTGCATGGAGCTCCTGTCCATTATTTCAGATAGAGACCCACGGCTTGCTTCTAGATTTTGGCCATCCTTACAGCATGCTATGGGTAATAAATTAAATTTTAGTACAGCTTTTCATCCACAGACAGACGGGCAATCAGAGAGGGTTATTCAGATTTTGGAAGATATGCTTCGAGCATGTATCATGCAGTTTCGAGGTAATTGGGATACATACCTACCTTTGATGGAGTTTGCTTATAATAATAGCTATCAATCTAGTATTCAGATGGCATCATTTGAGGCTTTATACGGAAGGAAATGCAAGACTCCAATTTGTTGGGATGAAGTCGGGGAAAGACAATTGTTAGGGCCAGAAATTGTCCAAAGTACTAATGAGAAGAATAATGTCATCAGAGAAAAGTTAAAGGCAGCGTAAAATAGACAGAAGAGTTACGCAGATAAGCATCGGATACCACTTGAGTTTGCAGTGGGTAATAAAGTTTTCTTACAGATTTCTCCTTGGAAGAGCATACTTCGATTTGGGAAACGTGGAAAGTTAAGCCCTCGTTACATAGGCCCATATGAGATTATTCAGTGCGTTGGTCCGGTTGCTTACCGTTTGGCTTTAGCTCTAGAGTTATCACGAGTCCATGATGTTTTTCATGTTTCGATGCTACGCAAGTATATTCTTGACCCTTCTCATGTCTTAGATGTAGAACCGGCTCAGATGACGGCGGATTTGACTTACGAAATGGAACCCATTCAAATACTTGATCGGAAACAACATGTGTTACGTAATAAGACGATCTCACTAGTTAAAGTGATGTGGAAAGGTCACACTGCAGAGGAAGCCACTTGGGAGCGTGAGGAACAGATGAGGACACATCATCCATATTTATTTCAGTCAAGTATGTAAATTTCGAGGATGAATTTTTTGTAAGTTGGGAGGAATTGTCATGCACCACTTGGAGGAAAAAAAAAAAGCCAAACGTGTTTAGGAAAATAAGTGGCCAGCTACCCATTGCATGCAATACAAGCTGCTTGCTTTACCTCTTTGCTTGGCACGTGCATGTTCCTCCCATTTGCTTGAGGTGGTGATTATATATTTAAAATAAAGTCAGAGTTGCTTGCTTGCATTTGGTGGCCCAGTCAGTGGCTATATAAAATGAAACATTTTGAGAATTACTTCATTTACTAAATTTGAGAACCGAGAGAAGAAAAGAAGAGAAACCGAGAGAAAAGAGAAGGAAAAGATAAAGAAAAGAAGAAAAGAAATAGATACAAGTTGAGCTTGGGAAATAAAGTGGAATTAAGAGGAAATATTACGGAAATTAGAATTGGATAGTTAGATTAAATCCAGTTGAACCAGTAGGTAATAGATTTATGAAATTTGAGCAATTATGTTACAGTTTGCATGATACGTATAAGTTTTTATATCAGTTTTAACAATTAATTATCGCACCCTGTATTTTATAAGGAACTCAAGAATCCAGGAACCTACAAGAGCCCCAACGAACCCAGAGTGAAACATAATCTGTGAGTGGATTCTATTATTACTATTATGTATTCCGTGAAGCATTTACGTTTGATATTGTAATTTAATATCATGTTATGATTACATGTATGCATATTATATATTTGATTGAGTCATGAGATGTGATTGCGAGTCACCATATATGTAACCTTCCCTGTAGACTCTGCTCATGGGTATTGAGAGTTAGGTTACTCTATCCAAGCGATGTAGCTAAACTTCGTTGGGTATTGAGAAGTTTTTTGCCCCGCTCTACTCGTGCGATGATGATCCCGACAAGTATTGAGAGTTATTTCCCCTAGGTATTATTTGGTGCAGTTTGTGATGTATGTATGTATGAATTCCATGTTTACTGATGTGTGGTATTCAATGTAGAGTTATGTTACATGATTATGTATAAGCACTAGAACACATACTTTATTATAATTATTACTTTTAATATTTTTAATATAATATTACATTCACTCACTGAGCCACAAGCTCACTATTTTCCTATTTACCTATTTTCTCTTAGGATTTCGTAGGATTTCTAATTGAGATTGAGCCACAAGACGCATTGCTGCATGTCTTGCATTTTGAGCACGTTTATGTTGCTTATGTTTTATATGTAAATATACATGTAATGTCAGTATGTACAATGAGACATAAGCTATACAAGTTTTGAATTCATTTATGATTTTAGAAAAGGCACAGAGGTTGTTATATGTTTATAGAAAAGGCCATATTATATACATATTTTCATGATTTAAATTTGTGCCACAAGTTTTAGTTATTAGTCTGCACGATTCGCCTCAAATCAGACATGTAGGTCACAAGTTTTAGTTATTAGTCTACACGATTCGCCTCAAATCAGACATGTAGGTCGGGGCAGGTCGTGTCACTAATATTGGTCATTTTTCTTGTATGAGCTCTCTTGATTGTACATGAACCTTTGTTAATGAGGTTGTGGCGGATAGAAAGAATAAAAAAATTGAACAGTGTAAAAACTATAATATGAAATTAATTAATTGGGTCCGAACTTATAAATTATGATAGTTTAATCCAGAGATCTACTGAGATCTATACCTATTAGGTAGAACATCCATATCCATTTGTAAATCTTCTAATATTTTGCATGATGGATAAATATCATATCTAATTTTAGATGTTGGATGTGGATATGGATTTTATCTACTTGGATATGTAATATCCACGGATGTCCATAGTGGTCAATAAAAAATTAATATAACATATTAATATAATAAAAGCTAATTACTAATGTATTACATTAAAAAGTCCTTATTTATCTTGAATTATATTTCCTAAAATCATTAGTTAGCTAATTAAGTTCATGTATAAAAATATAATAAGAAAATAAATATCACTGGCATTACTGTTCTGTAGTCGATGGCAAAATATTGAACAAATGATGGCAAATCCTTTATCATCAGACTCAAATTTCGCGATTTACATAATGGTATTGAATTGGATGGCAAAAAATAAATGATGGCAGTGAAAATACCACCCAAAAGGATAAAGGAAACTTTATAACTATGAAATAAAGTTGATGTACGGTATGAGAAATATAACTCAGAAGATATATATATATATATATAAATAAAGATATTAAAGAAATCAATTATTTTATTAAAGTAATAAATAAATTGAAAGATAAAAAAATATACACACTAAGATTCTTGTGTAATATATTGCATTCTGTTTTTTAATCTTTTCAATTTTTTCTTACTTTATAAAAACAAATAATTCTATATCATAAAATTACTAAAAATATATTGCTTCGTTATTTTATACATTTACTTCTTATGATTTTTGGGCCTTCGCAATTCAAATCACATCCTTTATTTAGAACAACTTTTTAAGGTGATTATTATGTACATGGATCTTTTTTTTTTTTTATTCAAATATCACATCCTAGAATATCAGATTTCATATGCGGACAATATAAATTCAATATTGAACCAAATAGAGTTGGCTTTTCATACCCGGTTTAATTAACCACTACCTTTTCAGTAAAACACATCACAAAATTCACCTCCCAATTATATTTTAGAAATGAATAATGAGATTGAATGGCAAGTGATTTATTAATACGAGAATAATTGCAATAAGGAATTGAAACAAAGGAAAGGTGTGTATTTATTTATTTTTAATCATCAGAGATAAAGCTACTTGAAATTAAGGAATGTAACAAAAGATACACGTATGCAATCACCTTAAGGGTGCATTTGGGAGCTTGTAGTACATTGTAGTAAAATACTATTTTTATGCTAACTTATTTTTGGCTGTAATTTCAAGTTGCATATTGCACTGCATTAAAAAGGTGGCTAATACAATAAAAGGTGTTTAAAAAAGCACTATACATATTTTAAATATAATCATTAAAATTTTATTATTTAATAAGTTATAACAAATTTAAATTTATTAAATATTAATTTATAATTATGTTTAAAAATTTAATTAAAATAATATAAGATAATAATAAACAAAAGTATTCAATAAATAAATGATAATACATTATTTTACATTATTTTTTTTACTTTAAATACATAAAAAGTATTTTAATTTTATTTAATCTTTTATTATTTACCAAAAATACTGAAATTTAAAAAAGTTAAATTAAACAACTATATTCAACATTAATAATAAAAATCAATTTAAATATTATATTTTTATAATATAGTATTAAATTAATAATAATATATAGAAATAAATTATATTATAATATAATATCATTAATAATATAACATAATATTGTAATATTATTTAACAATAACATATTATTAAATCATCTTTATATTTATAAAATTTAATATATAAAATTAATTATTTAATGCTTAATTTCAAAAATTAATAATAAAACCCTAAAATATTAATAAATCTTAAATTATATTAAGTCAATTTTAACGTTAATATAAAAAAAATTAATAACATCCTTACTAGACCAAACATAGCAATACATTACAACCCAATAGAATGCAACCTAATGCAATAAAACATGATGTAATACAACTAATACATTATAACATAATAAAACGTACTCTTAACACTACACACCATAATGTAAAACAAGTAATACAATATAACGTGATAGAGTGTGCCAAATACACACTAAATTTAGTTTACGAGTAGTACTGGTAACTGTCCTAGAGGCAAATTCTGACACATCTTTTGGACTTATTAACTCGAATTTAAGGCAAATGCTGCTTTAACACATTAAGGGTCGTGGATATCTTTATTTGTAGAGCTCGGAGTTAGCTAATCTTGGTGTTGGAACTGCAACCAAAGGTTTCTTTTTCTTGATAACTAGTCCATACTTATAAGACAAATCAAGCTTCTCACCATAAGGCAATCTCCAATCAAATGAGTGCAATAAGGAAGCCAGAACAAACATCACAAGCCTCTCAGCTAGTGGAAGCCCAGCACATATCCTTCTACCAGAACCAAATGGCATGTATTGAAAGTTGTTACCCGTGTAATCAAATTTATCAGGATCATTCAAGAATCTCTCAGGCCTAAATTCTAAGGGATTGTCCCAAAGTTGAGGGTCTGTGTGAATGGTGCCAAGATTCAAAATGACAGTTGCACCCTTCGGTATTGTATAACCACCAAGCGTTGTGGTTTGACTTGGAGTACGGGGTGGCAGTAGCTTAGACGGAGTATGGAGGCGAAACGTTTCTTTCACTGTAGCATCTAAGTACTTTAGTTTAGGCAAGTGAGACTCTTCAACACTGTTGTTCAGACCCACAACTTCCGCTAATTCGGCTTGAACCTTCTTCATCTCCACTGGATACTGCAACAACTTCGTAAGCGTCCACTCCATTATTGTTGTGGTGGTGTCTGTGCCACCCAAAATTATATCCTGTACGTTTCAAAATAACAAATAATAAACAGCAATCCGTATTAGTTATGTCACAGGAACTGTGTTTGAACCAAGAGCTTAAACTAACCCAAAAGACAAGAGCCCGAAAACGACTCAAAATTGAAGGAATAAACATTTTAGACAAACCTTAGTAATGGCAAAGAGTTTCAGTACAAATCTTTACAACGCTTTCACGTGAACTAAGACTTTAATAAAACATTAGAGTTTTAGCAGCTCCTAAAGTGAAACGTGGACCTTAAAACAAGATTCGTAGATAAGCCTTAAGATTAGAGTCCTAAAGTGAGTCACGAAATGAAGAAAAAATTAATGCAAGGGTTTGTAACTAAGAGGATTCGAGCGTGAGATCTTAATTTGATACTATATTAGAGAAACCACTTGATTTAAAAGGTTAAACTAATAGGCCAAGGCTTAACATTAGTTCTTAGCACAAGTATATACAGGAATATATTAATTTCATATATAGATTTGAGGCTAGGCATACCAAGAGCAAAGCAATAAGCTCGGTCCTATTAAGTGATATTGAGCTATCTTCACCATCCAGCATCTCTATAAAAATCTGCAGGAAGTCCTTGTTGCGTCCATCAAATTTCAATGTGCCTTTGGCTATCAGATTCTTACGCTTCTCAATAGCGGAGTTAAAGAACTTTTCAACCCACAAAGCTATCTCCTTACACTTCCTTTCAACTCCTTGTAAATCAAACCTCGAAAGCACTGGAAAGATGTCCGAAATATTCGGAACTCCTTGCAGCTCCATGATATCATCAAGCAATTGTTTCATCTCAAGATGATGATCATTATGTCCCCCAGAGCCAGTGCCACCTCCCCACAGCATGTTCTCAAGTGCATTGAGTGAAGTTGAAACTGACACTTCACCAATATCTACAGGCTTGCCAATCTTGTTATTATACAAATCTCTAATTGTATTCTTCAGCACTTGTTTCCTTAGATCTGAACAAGAATCAAGGCTCGAATTTGTCATCATCTCACCCACCATTGCTTTTCTTAGTCTCCTCCACTGAGCTCCATACGGGGAAAACACTATATCATTGCCTCCGAGTGTTGGTGTCAGAGTTGCTACCGTTGTTTGACGGTTAGAGAATATTGTGTCTTTGTCACGAACCATTTCTTTCGCTATTGACGATGAGCTCACTACTACAAATAATTTGTTTGCCAGCCAGAACTTGTAGATAGGTCCATAGGCTTCAGCCAATTTCGTAAGTGACTTGTACAGGTCAGTGCCGAGAAATGGAAGGTAACCCACCAACGGCAAGCCCCGAGGACCGGGCGGCAGCGGCGGAGCAGTTGCTTTCTTTGCTTTGGTTTTCGTGAGCCGGATGATCACAGCAGCTAATACAACAACGGCTATTGAAGTGACAATTGCAGTAAGATTTTCACATAGCCATGACAACATAACAAAGGCCATATTGTTTTTTAGCATTTACTTCTTGTATGTGTGATGCGTGTGTATATATATGTAATTTAGTATTAGAAACTCGAATAACAAGATTCTACTAAGCAGCCTTTTACCATTCTAGTCAATAGACGACAGTATAATATATGTATATATTGTTTTAAGTCAAGAAACGCTAGCTAAATAGCTTTCTTTCAAGTCAATTATAGACCATATGATAAGGTGTAGCCCTGTGAGACGGAACTCATAATTCTAAAGAACATAGCTGTTTGTTATTAGGAAGAAATTCTACAGAATTGTTTAGGATAAATTGAATAATGAAAATAAAAAAAAAGTTGTGTCATTTCATTTTCTGTTGCACACTGACTTGTGTAGTAGGTGATGAATTGCACTTCGATTTTAAAAAAAAAAGAGAAATTATAAATTTTCCACATAAATTCAGGTGAAAGATCAATTCACATAAACAAGAAACATCTAACTATTCATTTTTTCCCCCCATCAATTTACAGCAAATCGTTAAAAATAACGGAACCTTTAACATATTTTATAGTAAAAACTAATTTACCCCTAAAACTGTTTTTGTGGATAAAAAGACGAACTTAATCCTCTGAAAAAATTATACAATCAATTATTTAAAAAAATTCCATAAAATAATTAAGAAAATAAAATAAGTTGGAATTAAAAGGGTTAATTGAATGGGTACAAAGGAGATTAAAAAAATAAAAATAATTGAGTCATAAATTCAATAGACTTATTAATTCGAATAAATTGAAATTAAGAAAGTAAATTGAGCGGGTACCAAATGCTTGGGAAAGCTGTATTTGATAAGTTCTTATTTCCGACATGAGTGTCGTTTTGGCCCAAAGTAACAAAATTAATGAAATAAACCAAAGTTGGTTGGTGTGAGTGGTTCGCCACTCTCACTTCTTAAGAGAAGTTAGGGGTTCAACCCCTACTCTCGTATGCGGTCATCACTTTGGCCATCACTTTACCTCTTATGGGCCGACCTGATATGAGCGGAGATTAGTCTGGGTCGTCGTACAGACTTGAATGTGCCTCCCACGGTTGGGGTCCACTCAGGACCACCTCGTGGTTCAGACAAAAAAAAATAAAATTAATAAATACCTCAAATACTCCTATGGGCTATGACGTCAACATTTCATTAACTATGTTGAGTATTAGCTATTTGGTAGTAAATTGATAAAAATTAAAAAGTTAGGTGGTTTTGAACTATTGTTCAATTTAATTCCTTGTCGTGAATGATGATTTCACACGCCTTTTATTGCACTAACGTTCATCGTAAGGACAACAAAGTTGCAGATTTGCTAGCCAACATTAGATTCAGTTGTCAAATTTTCTTGATTTGATTATCCTCCTTTTCAAGGATAAATGGGTTTATTTTAAAAAGAAAAAGGGTAGGAAATTGATAACTTTCAAAAAATAAATAGGGCTTGTTGATGATTATTTTAGTAATATTTTCACTGCAACGTGTTCGCAATATTATTATCAACGGTCGTGCTTGTTGACAGTCAAATGGTCATTCTTTGGCCTGTTGAGTAGAGGCTATCATGCAAGCAAATTTTCCTGCCATCTTTAATGAGGTTTTTTAAATGCTATTTTGTTTAATTCATATTTTTCATGCTATACATATACTTATCATTGACCGTGTTTCGTATGTCTTTATTGACTGCCGCTGCGAACATCACATGCTTGTGTAGAGGCTTTCAGACTTTAATGAGATTTTTTGGATACTATACATATATTTATTTGAGTCATATTTCTTGCTTAGCTAGTGATAGTGAGAGCTCACAAGTACCCACTATTTGTTTGCAAGCCCGAAGCTAGTACTGTAAATAGCTTGAGGCCAGAGATCAAAATGATTGAAGACAAAAAAAATTTGGTTGCATGGCTTTTATTTTATGCATGCAGGTGCGAATAAGGCCACCGTCTAACTTGATTGCTTTTTGGCAAATGTTATGTTACAATTAATGTACCATACACACTCAACAACAACCACATAAATTGTGTGGGCTCATTATTTGTGTGGTTATTGTTGAGTATGTATGTTACATTAATTGTAACATAGGAGCTCCCTTAATTTTTATTAATGCGATGGTACCTTAATTTCTTTCTCACTAATTATGAACGAAATTTGAACTACAAAACACAAAAGGTACTTTTAACTCAACAATTAAGTTGACACCGTCGTCCAAATTAATTATCAACCAGTAATGTTGTGGAATTCAATTCTCACGTTATGACCAATTGAATGGATTGGGAATTCATGCTTCATATCTTTTTGGTTCATGATCAGGTAATCAATTAATTACCTGTTACAATTACAATTCCTAAATTTATTTGCTTTTCATATCAGTTAACATATTCTTGATTGTTTTCCATAATAACTAATAAGAATCTTTCGTCTCCACCAATATTCTCCCACATCAATCTAAAATACGACCCCGTAATTGGGTCTTCTCTACAAATAAAACTAAACACTTTTTATTCGGTTTATTATGAATCGTGCTCTTGTATTTTGAATTTTGATGCCAAAATTCAATAAGATTAATTGGTGCTTCAAATTTCAATGTACTTTCATGATTGGATTGATAGCCTTAAATTATTTTGAATTAGTTTGATAGAAATTAGATAAACTGAAATAAAGTTTAGGCAATTACATAATTCCCAAAAAAAAAACTTTCAATAACAAAAAATAATCTGAAGATGCCAAAATTAGTCCCAAAAAGACTAAAACTACGAGTGGCACTACTCCCCTTTATAACTCTTTTAAAACCCTTTTTATCCGTTTTTACATTTTTACCCTTAATTGAAAGCAACTTCTTAATCCTTTAGTATGATCTTTCTCCCACTATAAAAACTATACACACCCATTTAGATATTTCTTTCTTTAATTGTGAAGCTTGTATATGAAAAAAATCAACAAAAACTTAGCTAATTTTTAATTTTGCATATCCTTCATTATTTTCAAAATTCTTCTACGATTCGGTAAGAAGGACTTCGATGACCTTCTCTACAATTGAGTTTTGAGATTTGACTCTTAGCAAAATTTAACTTAATTTCCATAATTATTGATCAATTATTTTTTTTTTAAAAAAAAA
>MKYO02007065.1:0-13607 GCA_002013955.2 Citrus medica
TGTCACAAGCGACTTATGAAGGAGGACATTCAATCCATAATGCGCAAAACTTGAATCGCCTATCATCTTTAACACATAATCTTTATCCTGCCCATTGAAAAAACATGCAATGTCTAGAAACAAACTCTTTTCTTCCGCCTTTAGTTCATTATAACTGATTTTCAGCACATCGTAGATATCAGGGTCGGAAATCCGTTTTAAGTTATCCAGGGCATTTTCCCAATCTAGCTTGCTCTTCTGACGAAGGAAAGAACCCAACACTCTCACTGCTAACGGATTGCCATTGGCATAATCTAGTATACGCTTTGAGTGCACCAAGAGATCTTCAGGGCAATGGTTTTCTTTAAAGGCACAATTACAGAAGAGCTCGAGAGCTTCACGATATTTCAATCCATTAACCTTATATATATTACCAACTCCGAAATTATCAAGAACTCGTCTATCTCTAGTGGTTACAATGATTCGACTCCCCGGACCAAATCGTTCAAGCCCCCCAATTAAATATTCCAACTGACCAACTTTATTAACATCATCAAGAACTATAAGCACCTTTGTCCGTTGGAGCCTTTCCCTAACATATTCAGGAAGATTGGGGGTTCTTATTCTGAGATTTTCTTCAAATACTTCAGAAAGAACTTGGTCTCGTAGATGTAACAATCCACCTCCTTTCTCTGATTCTTCCCTCACATTCGCCAAGAAGCACTTGCTATCAAATTCCTTAGAAATTTGGTTGAAAATAACGCCAGCAATGGTTGTTTTACCTATACCGCCCATACCCCAAATTCCTACAATTTTGAAATCCAAACGTCCGAGGCATAACAATGATTTAATTTTCTCAATTTGTGAATTTAATCCAACTAGGCCATTGGGGTAGGTAGAGACTGTAATCTTTTCTACCTTCTTCAAAATATCTTTAACAACTACATCTAGCAGGTGTGCCTCAGACCTAGCAAGTGCAAATATGAAGAGCAATGACTCAAATTGGACCAAGTTCGAAACGGAGAAAATAAACATAAACATCAACAGTTCCTTCATATTTCCAATTTCTTATTAATCTTAGATACTAAAGGGTAAATAAAGGCTACCTGATTTCCTTGGAAGCCCATCCCGAGAGATTGGATGCTTCTGTCAACGCATGCCTCCACTTCTGAACCTTTTCTGGCGTCTTCTTGAGCTGTTGTTTCTCATGCTTAGAGAAGGCATCCCTGAAACTTCCGGTTTGCTTCCGCACATCAGATGGATCTACATGGTAAAAAACAGGCACAACCATTTGGCCATTCATTTTACGGCATTCAAGAACCTTGACAAGTTCATCCAAGCACCATTTCGAAGAAGCGTAGTCCTTCGAGAAAATGATAACTGAAATCTTTGATGATTCGATTGCTCTCAAAAGGGCAGGCGAAATCTCGTCTCCTCTCTTAAGTTGTTCATCATCAATGAAGGCTTTAATTTTCTTTCGATACAAAGCAGCATGAAGATGGCTAGTAAAGTTATCGCGGGTATCCTCCCCTCTGAAACTGAGGAAGACGTCATAATTGCTATGAGAAGTTAGACGAGAAGAAGAGGTGGAAGAAGATGAAGCCATAACGGAAGTTTTCTACTCTTTGGAGCTGCATATTTATTGAGAATGTATAAACAAAGTGCAATAAATATGCAGCTGTGCAAGTGCATGTGCATGGAGCTTTCTTTTCTTAACTAGTTTTTATTTTTTATTTTTTTTAAACATATTGTTGACTTTCTGTCTCAGTTCCAGAAGGTTTCCTGTGACTTCTTGAGGCTTTCTTGGTACTCATTATGATTACTTTAATTTAAGGAGGATCCTTCAATCTAGCAGCTCTGACTTTCTGCAGCCGAACATCTAGAAACTATAATAGCATTTGATTATAAAATTAGATGCAAGAATAATGCAACTTCCTTTAATGAAAGTTTTAGCCCTTGCAACCTTGCTAAAGAATAAATATTTAGAAAAATTGAAGTTGAAATCCCTTAATTATTTTTTTTTTCTCTTTTGGTCCCCTTTAACAATTTGGAGAAGACCGAAAATATCCTTCAAGACATGAAAATTTCCCAATAAGGCATGGAGATGAAGGTGAACCCATGAGACAGATCTTGAATCTTGTGATAAGTTCTAACGTCATGTTTATACTTAAAAAGTTCGTGTGTCAAATCATGTGCATTACTACAAACAAGCACGTGTTAATTATTTTATTATCTCACAGCCATCGAATAAATTGTATGATTGATGTACAACTTTGTAGGTGCACCTCTGTTATGAACAACACGGTTTCTCAGGTGTAGATGTAAAACCAAATCAATTTATATATTTTCAACATCAATCCCTTCTTTTCAAGACCAGATCATAAGCATTGTTGAAAGTGAATCAGAAGCAGACTTAAAACGCAGCGTCTTGCTGTTGTTAGTTTACCAGTTTCATCACTTAAGTCCCACGTGCATCACTTAAATTGACTAAGGTCACAAGCAAGGGGACAAGGCTACGTTGCAGACTCTGTATGTAAAAGCTCAGTGCAAACTGGCCTTGTATCAGCTGAGTTCCAACAGCTTTTCCTCTCTCCTGCAACGCGTGGATGTTCCCATTTGCTATGTTACATACAGAGTCTGTAACATAGCAAGCACCCAAGCAAGGCTGTCAAGCCGTTTTTTTTTTACGGGAACTGCACCATTTTCTGGAGAGAGAATTTTTGTGCCTTGCATTAAAAAATCGGTAGAGAAATTGACTTGTTTATGGGATGGGATTGAGTCATATCGGGTGACTGAATCATCACAAATTCTGTTTTGTCGATTGTTCTGGTTTAATCTGTTTTGCAATGTCTTGAGTCTTTCAACTGTGTTCATATTCTTGATCTTGAGGGGGGTTTCTTTTGCAGAGATTAAGGATAATAGGAAAAAGCCTTGAATGAAATGCTTTCCAGATAAAAATGTAAACTAGATACGCTTATACCTGTGAGCTAAGAAAATGGTTCAAGCACACAGAAAGAACTAACTTTTCCCCAGCATAAAACTTTCTCTATTGTTCATTGACATTTATAGTACTATGAGCAGAGATGAAGTATTTTTCTACATCCAGCATCGACAGCTGGTAGTTGATCACACATCATTACAAAACTGACAGTTTGTCTTATTGTTCATGAATCAGGAGTCATCGATCCTTCAGTCCTCATCACCAATGTGTCCTGAATGTTCTTGCTCAACAAGCCAACCAGGGAACTTATTGCTGACCCTTTGATTCATTATTGATCTCGATTCTCTGATTGCTCTAGAATTCAATTGTAATGGTTCCCACCAAAAATGCTTCACTGAGGCATTCGGTCGAACATAATCTGAAAACCAACAAACACCTTCTCATTTTAACTATTCCAAAAGATGCTGCTCTGTTCAGCTCTGCCAGAAGATCATCCGTGTTTACAACTGCTCTCATGGTATAGAAATACAAATGCCATAAAGATATCGTCAGTGTACATGTATCCCAAAAGCCCAGCCATCTTGCAAGCAAAAATAAATACGCATGTGGTCGTACTTGATCAAGCATGAATTAAATTCCATTAATAATTGTCCTCTTTTATGCCTTGGAAGGCACACAAGCATAAGCATTTCGAGGTTTCTAATGGTCTCATAAGTACATAAACCAAAATTACAAAGAAAACTATCTACAAAAATTGAATGACAACCAAAGAAAATAAAGAACAACCCAAAAACAAATGCCAATTTTCCAGAGTCGATGAACGTAATGCTACATAGTTTCACTATTGTATACTCAAAATATGCATCGGAAAGTTCAGGTAGTACCGGATCATGGAAATAAACTGTGAACATATAAGGAAAGACTACACATCTTTTGGTGTAAAAATTATTGCAACAGTAACTTATAACCCAAGAGATTACAATGCAGTTTGATTTGAGCCATTTCCGGAAAAAAATTACAGAAAATGCAAAAAATAAAAAGTAGATAATTGATTAAAAATAATCACATACGATAAAGAAACAGAAATTAATGGGAGCATAGAACTTACATAAGAAAAAATAATATGAGAAACCAACTCCTTCGTTAATCAACGTTGACTTGATCTCTGTGAATTCTCTTGGAACTTGGTTCCAGTTCCCCTTCTTCAGATCTGCCAACACATGTAGAAGGTTTACTGGTGCCGGCAGCCATCTTATAATGACTGGATTCTTCTTTAGTAGTGGCAGCAAATTTCAAAGTGCAAGTGTTGGGTTTTGTCTTATTGGGACTCAAATATACTGGAGACACACCACAACCCTTCAACTCACACCAGATAGATACCGGGAATCCAGCGTTTTTATGTACAACGTCGAAGTCAAATGTGACAACTCCAGGGCGTGGACCATCAGCATCAGGCAGCCCAACACTCCAACAGGAGAAAAAACCAAGCATGACATGATCCGAGTCAAAGAAGACGTCAGGGCCAAAACGCAATTGCTCAGCAAAATGTTTGGTTTCAGAGCGTGTCTTTATTTTAAATCTGTAGCGACATAGGACATCTATTTCACCTCCCTCAATGACAACACAAAAAGCAAATCCAATGAATTTTTTTTTTATGTTAAAATATTGCTGTGGCCAATCAAGTGTTATTGAAGATCCTGAGCTTCGATGAATAAACCAATCGGGAATTTCACTTCCAGGTAAACAAAGGGCAACATCAACTGCGTGAGCAAATTCCTCATCTGAATCCCGGAAGGCTTGTTGACATAGTTTCAGAGATTGAACTATCATATTCTGCATTCTCTCTTTTGAATCTGCCAAAATTTTGATGTTTCTGTTTTCATTCAGTTTCAGGCAGTTGCTAAAATTGAAGTTCATAGATACCCTTGAGCTTGGTTTTAAGGGCATGGGGAGTATTTCCATTACGGATGTATCTAGTTCTTGTGGCCATAAAGGAAGCTTTGGCAAAGATTGAAGCCCCTTGCAATTGCTTGCTATTAACATCTCTAGAAACAATGGAAGCTCTGATAATGACTGAAGCATTTTGCAATTTCCCAAGTGAAGGTATCTCAGCTCTGGTAATGACGGAATATTTTCTATTGCAGTCTCCCGTAAGTCTAGTTTTCTTAGATTTGGGATTTCAGATGGTTGTGGGATCGTGGTGAGAAATTTGGAGTTGCGTAGGTCGATAAATTTTAAATTGAGAGCATCCTGTCAAAAAAAAGATAATTACTATATTAAATTACTATGTATCAATAAAATTGTCAATTAATTAAATCCATATAAAGAAAGAAAAACATATATTTTGGTAATAGTAATACAATATACCTTTTTTCCAGCCCAAATTTGCCTAACTTCACTATAAGGCAAATTCAGTTCAATAAGGTACTCTGGTTCAAAATAAAATGGCAGTATTTTCAAAGGATATTCATGCCAATGAAGATATCTCAATTTCTCAGGAAGATATTTAAGAACTTGATCAAGATGCACTCTAACGCTCATAGTTGAAACATCACAATGCTCTGGAATGTAAAATTTCAGCCATTTGAGATTTGACATATTTGCAAAGGCCTCAAAACTCATATGGATCTCCTTTGTTTTGGACAAATCAAGGAATATGCCTTCAATTACTTCAGTACCCTTTTAAACAAAGCAAAGAATGACAGAATGAGTAAGCATAAATTCTACCAAAGCTTCAGGAAAATTGGTTAAGTGCTTCATAATTGAAGAATAAAATGCGCATAAAATCTACAATCATTAGAGTATAGGTCATTTTACTTAGTTCCTAGTGTCAAAACATTTAAGCAACACGACCACCCGGGGGAAATAATAAAATGATAAATAAAATTAACACTTAACAGAACCGTTATAACATTGAGGGGATTAGAAGGAATTCTTAAAATATGATGGGGGGTTTGTTTGATTTCTTATTTACTTTCTGTGTAAGGAAATGGGTGGGATATTTTGACCCTAAAACTTGTTAAGGAAGCTCATGATGTATGGAAGGATGCAGCACACGTGTGAGTTGAGTACAGCAGCTGAATCAGTTGAAGAGTGAAGTGCCAGTTCAGCTGAAGTTAGTTAGACACGTTAAGTTTCTATTCAGTTAGTTTCTTCATTTTTTGTTAAGCTGTAAAACAGCTTAGTATAAATACAAGCATCTTGTAATCATTTTGTTATTAAGAAAAATGAAATAAAGCATAAGATTCCAGAAGTCTCTTTACAATTTTCTTAGCATTCGAAATATATTTTCTCAGTAACCAAACAGTCTGTTCATTCAAGTTTTTAAGCTTTCAAACGTGGTATCAGAGCCATACAGAGCTAGTTTTAGTAATCAGCAGTCAAGCTTTCGTAATCAATCTGCTCAAATCAACTTCTCTTTTACTAACCCTATCAAGCTAGATCGATCAAATTACTTACTCTGGCGTTCTCAAGTTTTAGCTTCAATAAGAGGCAATCGTTTAGAGGATTTTGTCACAGGAGCCAAATCAGTACCTGATAAGTATCTTCTGTCAACTGAAGCAGGTGGATCTACACAACAAATTGAAAATCCTGAATATCAGATCTGGAGATCACAGGATCAGACACTTCTTGGCTGGCTATTGTCATCATTAAGTGAAGGTATTTTAAGTCTTGTTATCAATTGTGAGCGTTCATTTGATATATGGAGAACTTTGGAAAAGAAATTTGGAGTTCAATATGAAGCTCGAGTTCTTCAGCTTAGATATGAACTAAACACTCTTAAAAATGAAGCTCTTAGTAGTGAAGATTATTGTATTAAAATGAAAGCAATAGTTGATAAGCTGGCCAGTGCTGGTAGTTCAATTACAGAGAAGGATCTTATGTTAACCATTCTTAATGGATTAGGACCAGGATATCATGATATTGCTACATTTATAACTGGTTCACGGATGGAATTTGATGATGCTTATGCGTTATTACTCACTCATGAGACTAGATTAGAGCATGAGCAAGGTGACAAAAATATGTTTAATGCAAACTATGCATATAATAATGCATATTATCTTAGAGCTTATTTTGCACAGCCTAGAGGAAGTTTTAAACGAGGAGGTTATTCTGGTGGTAGAACTCCTTTCTTTGGTAGAGGAAATATGAATTACTCTCCAAGAATGTTTAATAAAGGTTTTAGAAATGGATATGGCAGAGGATTTTTTCCTAGAAATAACTCAACTGATTTCAACCATTTTCCAGCACCTAGGAATCCAGTACTTAGGAACTCATCTTTTCTGGCTAGAAATGGATCTGCTAACATGAGTGGATCACAAGGAATTTTTAATAATGCTAGAGAACTGATATGTCATATTTGCTTTAAAACTGGCCATACTGCTGATGTTTGTTGGCACAGATTTGTTGAAGACAATGTGCATGTTCCAAGAAGTTTTGGCAGAGGAAAAACACTAAGAGCAGCATATTTTTCAAACTTTGATGGCTCTACTTCTAATCTAGATTTTAGCTATGAAAATCTTAATAGTATGTTTTCAGGTTATGATTATATATTTGGCAATAGTTATTATTCTGGAATGGATGGATATACTCCTGGAACAGCTTTCATGGCTAATTTTGAAGGGATTGCTGATGATGGATGGTATTTGGATAGTGGAGCAACTCACCATCTAACCAACAACATTGAGAATTTCCATATCAATGAAGAATTTAAAGGTACTAATCAGCTTATTATTGGAAATGGTCAAGGTTTGTCTATTACTCATGTTGGACATGCATTTCTGGTATTAAGAGCTTTTAAATCTTTACTTACACATGCTAGAATAACACTTAAAGATATGTTACTTGTTCCTTCAATTACCAAAAATAAATCTATTGAGCATTTCCAAACTCATATATGATAATCTTGTATCTGTTGAATTTTGTGGAAATGTTTGTTTTGTGAAGGACATGAAGGGTCAAGTTCTTCTACAGGGTATTGCTGAAAAAAGGCCTTTACAAGCTACTGCTGAACTCTAATTCTCTTTCTTCATCACCTACATCTTATCTTTGTAAATCTCAGTCAAACAAACCAGTTTCTATGCTGTCTGTTTTCAAACACTGTGATAATGATACTCGAGCTTGCTATCATTCTATTTCAAATAAGTGTAATGCCAAACCTGATATAATAACTTTGTTACATAGAAAGTTTGGTCATCCAAGCTCAATGACATTGGTGCATTTGCTCAAATCATGTAAACAATTTAAAGTCTCTCAAAATGATATGTTGTCTTCTGCAAATACTTTATGTAAAGCATGTCAGCTAGGCAAAGTCCATAAGCAACATTTCTTAATAACCGAAACAAAAACAAAAGGGGTGTTAGAATTGATTCATACTGATCTTTGGGGGCCTTCACCCACTGTGTCTAGAGATGGATACAAATACTACATTAGTTTTGTAGATGATTATACTAGGTACTTCTGGATTTATCCTCTTAAGCTCAAATCACAAGCATTGAAGTCTTTAAATTGTTTAAAACTCAAGTTGAGAATCAATTTGATACCAAAATTAAGATGATACAATCTGACATTGGGGGAGAGTTTAGAACATTTACTGATTTTCTTAATCAAAATGGAATAATCTTTAGACACTCATGTCCTTACACCCATCACCAAAATGGTCTTGTTGAAAGGAAACACAAGCATATAGTTGAGCTAGGCTTAACTCTCATGGCTCAAGCAAATCTCTCTCTTCAATTCTGGTGGGAAACTGTTCATACAGCAATGTATCATATTAACAGATTGCCTACCCCTGTTCTGAAATTATTATCTCCCTATGAAAAATTGTTCAAACACAAACCAGATTACACATTCCTAAAGTGTTTCAGTTGTCTTTGCTATCCATATTTGAGAGATTTTAACAAACATAAATTTGATTTTCACACTTCTAAATGCATCTTTATTGGATACAGTCCCTTTCATAAAGGATACAAGTGCTTAGCAAGTTCTGGTAAAGTCTATGTTCTTAGACATATCATTTTTTATGAAAACACATTCCCTTACCCAATAAACACTACATCTCACTCATCAGAAAACCTCATATCTTCTGAAACCTCAGTGTCTAATTTCTCTCAACAGCACATTTATCATCTTTCTACAATGTCCTTATCCAACATTAGCTTTGAAGGTCTTCAGTCATCAGGCTCAGTAAGAAATGAACAAATGTCCTTTGTTCCCACACATACAAATATTCTGAATCAACAAGAACATCCATCACATACATCCTTAGAGTTATCATCCTCAACCTCACCATTACCAAACACATTACCAATACAATCATCCATTCCACATAACATAGACCAAAATCAAATCAGAAATCATTCTCAACCATCCTCTCATCCAATGATTACCAGATCAAAATCTGGAATATTCAAACCAAAGGTCTATACAGTCACCTTAGCCAACAAAGAACCTAGTATAGTTCAAGAAACTCTTAGTAGTTAGAATTGGCATCAAGCCATGGTAGATGAGTATGAAGCCTTGATAAAGAATGAGACTTGGTCATTGGTACCATTTTCAAATGCATACAAAGTGGTTGAAAACAAATAGGTGTTCAGACTCAAGCAAAATACTGATCGAAGCATAGCTAAACACAAGGTCAGGTTGGTTGCCAAAGGTTTTTAGTAAACTGAATGTGTGGATTACTTTGAGACCTTTAGCCTGGTTGTAAAAGCTTCAACCGTAAGGGTTGTTTTGAGTTTAGCTATAATGCATAAATGGAAAATAAGACAAGTGGATGTGAATAATGCCTTTTTTGAATGGTGAATTGACAGAGGATGTCTATATGTATCAGCCTGAAGGATTTGTTGATCAACGAAAACCCAATCATATATGTAAGCTGAAGAAGGCCTTGTATAGCTTGAAACAAGTTCCTAGAGATTGGTATGACAAGCTTAAGAACTGTCTGATTGTTAATTGGGAATTTCAGAATTCAAAGGCTGATACCTCTTTCTTCTTCAAAGAAGTGCAAGGCTCAATGATACTCATCTTAATCTATGTTGATGACATTCTAATTACAAGACCTGACAATGGAGAGCTGGAGAAATTCATCTCAGAATTCAGTAAGACTTTTGCCTTAAAAGACTTGGGAATTTTGTCATATTTTCTGGGGATAGAAGTTTCCTATGCTGAAGACTGCATCTATCTATCTATCTCAGAAGAAATATATTTTGGATTTGTTATCCAAAGCTGATATGCAAAATTGTAAAGGTTGTGACACTCCTATAGTTACTGGATCAAAGCTTCATAAAGAAGTAAAAGGCTGTTTGGGTTAATACATTGAGGATGCAACAAGTTATAGAAGCTTAGTTGGACGTTTACAATAACTGGTATTAACCAGACCATAGATAACATTTGCTGTGCATAAATTGAGTTAGTATGTGACAACTCCAACACTCCAGCATGTTATGGCTTGTAAAAGAGTTCTTAGATACCTTAAGGAAACTGCAGATTATGGTTTGAAGTTTTCAGCAGGTGGGGAAATGAAGATCACAGGATTTACAGATGCAGATTGGGCATGTGATGTTGATGATAGAAAATCAATAGGAGCATATTGCATTTATTTTGGAAACAATCTAATTTCATGGTCATCCAAGAAGTAGGCTGTGGTTACACGATCTAGTGCAGAGAGTGAATATCGAGCTCTGGCTTCTGCAAGTGCAGAGATAACATGGATCCAGTCATTATTTAGTGAACTCAGCATTAAGTGTACTTCATTATCAACTATCTGGTGTGATAATATAAGTGCAACAGAGTTGGCCAAGAATCCAGTTTATCATTCAAGAACTAAACACATTGAACTGGATATGCACTTTATTAGAGACAAAGTTTTGGCAAAGGTGTTGGAGATTAACTATATCCCTAGTGAGGAGCAAATTGTTGATGCTTTGACAAAGCCTCTGACTTTCATTCATTTCAATTATTTCAGGGCCAAACTCAATGTGCAACCATGTCCCTTGAGTTTGAGGAGGGCTGTTAAAGAAGCTCATAATGTATGGAAAGATGCAGCACACGTGTGAGTTGAGTATAGTCAGCTGAATCAGTTGAAGAGTGAAGTGCTAGTTCAACTGAAGTTAGTTAGACACGTTAAGTTTCTATTCGGTTAGTTTCTTCATTTTCTGTTAAGCTGTAAAACAATTGAGTGTAAATACAAGCATCTTGTAATCATTTTGTTATTAAGAAAAATGAAATAAAGCATAAGATTCCAGAAGTCTCTTTACAATTTTCTTAGCATTCAAAATATATTTTCTCAATAACCAAACAGTATGTTCATTCAAGTTTTTAAGTTTTCAAACAAAACTGACCAATGTTTTTAAGTAAAAGTTTCAAACAAAATGAGAGTATAGCGAATGGGATTATATTATATATTATTTAAGGGTTTACGTTGTTTTGTTCGTACAAGTAACTTAGACTAAGGACGTATAGAGAGAAAAATTATGTCAAATAGGTTGATCCGTACCTTATTTTTTGTTAGCACGTCATAGACATCTTCGTGATCCCATAGCCTGCTCCGTTTGCCTGGTTCTTCAGATTCTTCGCGAACAATCGTTTGACCCATTTCTTGCAATAAATCATGCATTTGCAACCTGTTATGCGATATTGTAATGAGTGACTTGTCAACAAGGAATTCCAGTTCATAGCACAGAGACGTAGGCTTGTCTTGTATCCTTGTCACATTGTCCACTTGTTCTCCTTTGAAGAAACATGCAATGTCAAGAAATATTTTCCTATGTTTCGGACTTAGCTCATCATAACTGATTTTCAGCACTTTATAAATTCTGGGTTCAGAAATCAGTGTCAAGTCATGCAATTTATTGTACCATTGTTCTTTGCTCTTTTGTCTCAGGGAAGAACCCAATACTTCAAGAGCTAACGGATTGCCATCAGCATAACATGCTACTTTCTTTGAGAGCTCCAGAAGATCATCAGAGCGGTTTTTTCGACTTAAAGCTTTTCTACAAAAGAGCTCACAAGCTTTATGGTGTTCCAATCCCTTGACCTTGTACACAATACTATTGACTCCAAGTACTCTTCTATTTCTAGTGGTTATAATAATTCTACTTCCAGGCCTATATAGATTTAGCTGTCCAACTAAACTTTCTAATTCTTGGATGAAGTTGTCATCAACATCATCAAGAACGATCAACACTTTACTCCGCCGAAGCCTTTTCCATATATATGAGTTGATAGTGAGAGTTCCTATTTTGAGATTACTTTCTCCTAATGCTCGAGAAATGGCCTCATCTCTAACAAAAAGTGCTCCCAATTTTCTTGATTCTTCTCTGACGTTTCTCATGAAGCACTTGCCGTCAAAGTGGTTTGAATATTCTCTAGAAGAAATTTGGTGGAAAACAGCTTCAGCAATGGCTGTTTTGCCAATACCGCCCATGCCCCAGATTCCTACGATTCGAACATCATCCAATTCCAGACACAGCAGCGATTTGATTCTCTCAATTTGTGAATTGAATCCGACGAAGCCATCAAAATTAGGTGGGTCTGCCATGTCTTCCAATTTCTTAGAAATATCTTCAGCAATCTTTTCCACAAGTTCCGCATCATTCCTAGCAAGTGTTGTTCAAGATATAAATACAATGATGATGAGTCAAAACAGACCAAGCTAGGCCTATAAAGCATTAATGTTCTTTCTTTCATTGATAAAAACAAAAGGAAGAGTTAAAAGAGTTACCTGAATGACCTGGAATCATGAAATCCAGATATATTTGAAGCTTGGGTCAATGAATCCCTCCATTTCTGAACCCGGACCTCACCTGGAAAGTTCCTTTCGTGGTGAACAAAAGCTTCTCCAAAACTCCCCATCTGCTTTCGCACATCAGATGGATCTACTTTGTAGAAAACCGGTACCACAATTTGGCCATTCCTCTTCTTGCAATCAAGAATCCTGACAAGTTCATCGAGGCACCACGTTGAAGAAGCATAGTTTTTTGAGAAGATGATTATCGAAATATCTGATGTTTCGATTGCATTCAAAAGGGCAGGCGAGATCTCTCCTCCTCTCTGAAGTTCTTCATCATCTATGAAGAACTGTATTTGTTTCCGACGTAAAGCTTCAACTACATGGCTGGTGAAGCCCGTACGGGTATCCTCCCCGCGGAAACTGAGGAAGACATCAAATTTGCTTTGAGCATTGAGGTTAGTAGAAGATGAAGCCATGGATGAAGAAACAGAGCTTCAAGGTAGATGATGGATCGGGTCAATATGCTTTATTATTATTATTCAGAGTAAGAAGACCATAAAGAAAAGGCGAAGTGAAATAATGAGAGTGCAGTATTTGTCACGCGTGTGTAAATGTTATAATCAACACCCCAAAGCTTTTTCCATTCGAAAGAGATAACGAGAGTGAACGGGCGGCCTGGTCTTATATTTACTGGAGCGAGTCAGCATTTCTCATAGCAAAGCCATCGATTGGATTATGCAACCATATTTTAACTGAATTATATCTAAGGCAGAGCTATAAATGTGGGATAAACGGTTTGAATTTCTAATCGCATTTGTTCTGATAGAGCTTGAATATCTAAATTCATCACAACTTTTCATCTTCTATTTCTAATGAACATAACTTTACGATTCTTAGGATTCATTGAATCAAAGAGATACAACCATTACAAAGCAGAGTTTTTTTTTTTTT
>MKYO02007076.1:0-19220 GCA_002013955.2 Citrus medica
GTCAAGTCGTACGATGCATTCAGACAGCCATCATGAAAAACGACGTCCGCATCCTACATGAAAAACGACGCATTGGTGGAAACGCATTATTCATAATAGTAATCATTAAAATTATACTCATAGAATAAACAAAATTTACTAAGAGAAATCATTATTTTATATTTATACTCATGCAAAATTAGGTAATATTTTTTAGGAAAATTAGGCTTTATTTTTTGGGCAAGTTAAATATACAGCTAATTTGTAGTTTTTCCAAAAATAAATAAATAAAGTAAAAAATAATTGGCTGCATTAACAATCGACGCATTTTGAGAAACAACCAATCTAAAATTCACTTCAGAGATGTGTATTTTTCATTGACATTACATCGAATACTTTAAATTTTAATTGGCATGTAGGGCGTAGATGATGTGTCATTTACAAACCAAGAAGAGACAAAACATGACAAACGTGAAAGAAATAAACGGAAGCCATGTCGTTTGAAGTGTTCATACAGTCAACAAGCATAAATAGTATACTTCGGTGCATATTGTTGTTGACTCATTGTTTGCATTTTGAACACGGACGATGAGTCAATGGTGTAAATCACAGAAAAACGATGAGATGTCCATCTTGTACATATGAAACGACGAGTCATCTGGCGTGTTGATTTCTAAAGGATTTGAATAAATGTAAGAGACCTTTTTTTTTTCCCCTGATGATTACGTGAAATAATAATCATTAAAATTATAATTGCAGAAAAAAACTAATAATAAAAATCGTCGATTGCAATACAATTTTTAATTACTGACAACTAAAAGTATGTATATATATACACACTCCTTTAATATTTTGTGGTTTACATATTTTATCATCAAAAGAATGAAGTAAAAATAATAGAATTTGGATATAGGAAACAACCATTGACAACAACTTGCAGTTTGTACTCTGTACTATTATTATATACTCACGCAAAATCAGGTTTTATTTTTTACAAAAATTAGGTTTTATTATTTAGGCAAGATAACGTGTAGCTTTTCTAAAAATAAATAAATAAAGTAAAAAAATTAGCCAGATTAGCAATAGGCGTACTTGAAGAAACAACCAACATAAAATTTGCTTCAAAGATGTGTATTTGTTGGTGATATTTCATCGAATACATTAAATTTAATCAACACGCACGGCATAGATGACTGCGTATTTGTGGACTAGGATTAGAAATGACATGATGAACATCCATAAAAGAGGATGATGTCATGTCATTCAAACCATTCAGACAACCAATAAGCATAAATAGTATGAGTGGTTGCATGCTATAGCTGGCTCGTCATTCATATTTTGAATACTGATGATGTATCAATGGTGTAAATGAAAAATAAACAACGAAATATCCACCTTGCACATGAGAAATGACGCGTCATCAGCTGTGTTGATTTCCAAAGGATTTGAATAAGTGTAAGAGACTTTTTTTTTTCTCTAATGATTACATGGTTCATGTATTTTATTATCACAAAAAAAATTGGATATTGAAAGCAACCATTGGCATCAGTTTGCAGTTTGTATTAAGTAAATAAGAGCATCAGCTCAGCCATGTCATTATCCCTACCTCGGGGTGGATCACCTCAGTCGAATGGTACGAGTAGAATATTGATAATGAGCCTTCTACAATTATGGGCCGACCAAAGACATATACCGGGCAAATACCCATTCCCCAAAGAGCAGGAACACAGTTGCGCTTTTCCCAGAACCAATGAGGGAGACACGGTGTCCCACGTTTGCCCACAATGTAGCAGTTGGAGTCTCATGAGGGGCTGCCACTACCCGATAAAGAGGGGATGAAGGGTGAACGGAAACGTGGGACAACGACTATAAAAAGAGGAAGAAACAAATGAAGATGGGAAAAAAAAGGAGGAGAAAAGGGAAAACTCTGACAAATTAAAACTATATTGTTTTTCTGCATAAACTGAGAGTGAATCGTAAGCCATTCCAAAATCTAAATTGAACCGTTTTCCCGTAAACACTTTGTGCTAACTTAGGTATCGAATGGTTTACGCTGGTAAAATCATCGGCATCTCTGATCTATTTTTTGTGAACGCATGCTTAGCAAGATAAAAAGGGATGATTCCAACCCAATGACATAAGTGATCGTTAAGGAAATGAGATAGTGACATCGTTCCCATTAAGCATATAAGCGTTGGTGGAAGAATCTGGTCGGGTAAAGGGCGAGCAGATTTCAGCATCAACAGTTTGTACTTTGTATCATTATTATATATATTATACTCATGCAAGATCAAGTTTTATTTTTTAGGATAATCAAGTTTTATTTTTTAGGATAATCAAGTTTTATTTTTGGGCAAGTTAAAAATAAAAGTAACATGTAGTTTTTCTAAAATTAAAAAAATAATTGGCCAGATTTGCAATCAATGCATTTTAAGAAACAACCAATACAAAATTTGCTTTAGAGACATGCATTTTTCCGCAACATTATGTTGAATACATTAAATTTTAATTGGCATGCACGACGCACATGACCCGTCATTTACGGTCCTGGACAAAAAATGACCTGACACACCTAAAAAAAAAAAAGATGTGAGAAAGATGTTATGTCAATTGTAGTTTTCAGGCAGTCGACAAACGTAATAGTATGTAGGGTTGGCAGAAAAGCCCGGATCGGCCCAGGCTTGTGTAGGCCCGGCCCGTGGCTTGAAAGTATGGATAAGGGCTCATAATTAATAAAGTTCATAACATGTGGGCTCAGTCAAGGGCCTAAATGAAAAGCCCGGACTTAAGCCCGGGCTTTATAATAAATAATATATATATATATATATATATATATATATTAAAAAATGTATAATATATTATAAAATTGAAAAAAAAAATTAAACAAAACAATAAAAAAATCGGGCAAAGGGAAAGGGCAAAGGTTTTGTCACAAAATGTCAAAATTCCTAAATCGGTAAATCTCTATTAGTTTTTTTTTATATTAGTTGTTAATTTGTATGTTATGTACGGTACTTGTATTGTTAGTATTTTTATATTTTGTGTTGGCTAATCATGTATTAGAGAATTATATTTAAGTTTTTAGCCTATTGTAGTATTATGTATTGGATAATTATGTTTTGAAAATTTATAGTTTTATTTTTAAAAAAAATTTGAAAATTCGTAAAAGCCCGGGCTCGGCCCGAGGCCCAACCCAAGCCTGTCAAGGCCCGGCCCGCCCAAAGCCCGCCCAACTTGGATGGGCTTTGAGAGGGCATGGACTTATTTAACATTATATGGGCCTGGTCCTGGGCTTGGCAAAGCCCGGCCCAGACCCTTAAATTGCCAACCCTAATAGTATGTGCCGGCAACACATACTATTACTAAATCGTTGCTTGTATTCGGTCACTAACAATGCGTCAATGGTTTAAATCACAACGAAACGACGAAACGTCCTCCTTGTACATGTGAAACGATGCATTCTCTGGCATGTTGATTTCCAAAGGATTTGAATAAATGGAATGGATCTTCTTTTTCTTTTCTTTGATGATTACGTAAAATTTTATATATATATATATAGCTTTAATATTCTGTGATTTAGTATTTTATTATCACAAGATTGAAGAAGAAAACAATAAAAATTTGCATTGAGATCAATCATTAGCAGCAAGTAGCTGTTTGTTTCTGTATCTTTATTATATATTTAAACTCATGCAAAATCACCAACAAAGTGTTGGCTCTACTGGCAATGGAGTCTCCTTAAGTGGCTTGACTGTGTTTGCTTCTCAATTCGAGTCGCATGGAAGTCGCCTTTGTTGGGAGAACATGTGCCTCTCGATTCGAGCGGGGACTTCTAGTCTGGGTTGTGGTACGGGTTTAAAGGTGCCTCCCACAGTTGGGGCCCTCCCCAAGATACCTCGTGGTCAAAAAAAAAAACTCATGCAAAATCAAGTTTTATTTTTTGGGCAAGTTAACATGTAGTTTTCCTAAAAATAAATAAATAAAGTAAAACAATAATTGGCCAAATTAGCAATCGACATATTTTGAGAGACAACCAATATAAAATTTGCTTCAAACACATGTATTTTTTTTAGCAATATTACATTGAATACATTAAATTTTACGGTATGCACGGCGTAGATAACTCATCGTTTATAGACTAGGAGGGCAAATGTCTTAATGTACTTACACAAAATATATGGATGTCATGTCATTTGCTTCCACAAGCGTAAACATTATGACCCGTCGTTTATGGTTTGCGTCGATGAGCGACCTATTGTAAGAGTTCAAAAAAAAATGTGGATGGCAAAAAGTGGATGGAATGTCGTACCACTGCATTAAGACTGACAACGAGTGTAAATAGCATGCACTTGCACATATTATAGATGACTCGTTGTTCACATATTGATTGTGGACTAGCGGAAATGTAGTCATTAATAGGCAAATGATTGGATAACTTACATATATATTTTATTTATCCTTAGGTATAATTTTAGGGGAAAAAAGACCTTTTTTTTTAAAGGATATTGAAGGGTGTTTTGAGTGATAACAATAGTAGTTAGGATTTATAAGTTTTCATATATTCATAAGTTTTAATACTGCATTTGATCATTAGTGTTAAAATGGTTAAAAAAAAATCATTTGAAGGTAGATATGACATTTTCACTTAAAAATTGAGTATTTGATACGGTTATGATTTAAAATTAGTTAATTTATTTGCAAAAGATTATGCTTACCTTTTAACAATGTGTTTTAACTGTGATTGTTTTAACAACAAGGATAAAACATTAGATATAAAAAATTAATCAAAGACTTAAATGATAAAAGTAAATTTTAAAAGTAACCCAAGTGTCTCTTCTCCTAACCTTTTTTTTTTAAAGATACACTATATGTATATTACAATAAAAAATCTAATCATACCTAAAGTTTAAAATTTATTGAGATTTCACAACTATCATATATTAAGTATATTACGACACATTCTAAATTTTACCTCACTTAATATCAGGGAATATCTTATTCCACCTACATTAATAACGAAACCAATTAAACCAGAATAAGAAATGAGTCCCATTAATTGTTATGACATTTGTTGATGGTCTATGAGCACATAATTTGATATAAAATGATTTATTTTCTCCAACTCGAAAGAGAATATAAATATGTCCCCAACTCGGTGACTCACATGTTCAGTACTTTGAAGGGCAATTTGGTCATTCCTTAAGTAGAGGCCCTTTTTTTTTTTAACAAGCGACCTAATTTGATACAAATGGATAAAAAAAATGTCTTCATTTGATTAAAAAACATGCAAGGATCTAATTATAAATACATAATCCAAGAAAATAGTAATAATAATGAATGTCGTAAACAGTAATTAAATAATAGCAATAATAAGTGGACAAAGCTAAGTTCGAGAGGTGAGATAGAAAATTCTCCCGCACGACACAGCACAAACAAACTTTCCCTTTCATTTTCTTTTTCTCTTACTCGCTCTCCAAACAGAGCAAAAGGACCGTCGCAAGATCCTTTACTTCCATCCAAAATCATGAGCAACGAATAGTGAGCCTCCGTGTTTCCTTCCTTTTTTAAAAATTAACATTATTAACATCTACTCATTTTCATTTGACAAACTTCAATTTTTTTTTACTTTTCATTTTTTTTTGTTAAAGCGATTATCTGTTCAAGCTGTTGCTTATCGGAGACTCGTCCGTCGGGAAGTCCTGTCTGCTGCTCCGATTTGCTGTCTGTTGACTTTTCCTTTCCCTTTTTATTTCTTTTTTTATATTAATTACTTTCTATTTTAGCTTTTTGTTCTCTGAATTTGTGTTAATCATTTAGATGGTAAATAATTGTTATTCTTGGAAATTTCAGTCTTCATTACGTTAATTACTAGTTTTTAGGTTTATTAATGTAATTTTTTTTAAAATTTTTTAGGATGATTCTTATGTTGACAGCTACATCAGTACCATTGGAGTTGATTTTGTGAGTCTCTCTTCTATATATATGTATATATGTGTATAAGTTATAATATGAGTCTATGTACGTGTATGTATGTATGTGTATGCGTATGTGGAAGGAAATGTTGGCAGACTTCAGCATTTTACTTTTTTTTTTAATTTTTGGCAGAAAATAAGAACTGTGGAGCTGGATGGGAAGACGATCAAACTGCAGATTGTGAGTCAAAATTTCCTTTTATCTTGTATTGAGAGAAATTCGATTTGTCTTATTTAGTGAAGGTTATGTTCAAGAACCTTGTCTTATTTTCTTTGTTTCAAGAGTGATATGTTGAAATGAGTGTATTTGTCTTATAAACATCATTTAGGTAATGTCTGATGTTTGATTGTTTTTCATCTGTTTAGTGGGACACTGCTGGACAGGAGCGATTCAGGGCTATAACTAGCAGTTATTACCGAGGAGCCCATGGAATCATAGTAAGGAGCCTTCCCGGTTCTTGGTTTAAATCAGAAAGTTTGTGATTTACATGTGACATCTTAACAGCATTGTATGTGTTTATTAACTTATTTTTCATCTTTCATTAAGCAGTACATTTTCCAATAAATCTGTATACAAGATGATGTAGTCCAAGAATGGGAGCGATGATATGATGCAAATTGTCTAATAAATTCTTATGACATATGATGTTGTCGGAAGTAAAAGTCTTGCAATGCTGTATTCTCTTTTAAGAAAGAATAAGTGGTAATTTTGTTTTTCCAATTTTTTAATTGAGCAACTGTGTGAGATTAATTAAATGTGTTGGGATTTCAACAGATTGTCTATGATGTAACTGAGATGGAGAGCTTCAATAATGTCAAGCAGTGGTTGAATGAGATTGACAGATACGCAAATGACAGTGTATGCAAGCTTCTAGTTGGGAACAAATGCGATTTAGTTGTGAACAAGGTTGTGGACACACAGACAGCCAAGGTATATTCATGACTTTTGTTATCATGAACCGATGTGTGGTTGTGGTGTCAAATCTTGGTGAAACCTGTTGTCATCTGCAGGTTAACATAGCTAGTCTCTGAAATAATTTCTTGATTCACTAATTATGAGTTCAAATTTGATGCAGAATGGGCAACCAGCCTACTGCAAACAAATCTTCAGGAACAGTTCAGATGAAGGGACAGCCAATCCAGCAAAACAGCAACTGCTGTGGTTAGCCGAGCATGTTATTTTACTACTACATGTTAGCTGACTGATTGTGGACAGTTTTAACTATGTTGACTGCATTATCTTATGAATCTTTTAATATGTCAAATATTTATTTCCTGCTTTAAGTTCTTTCCATTTATAACAAATCTAATTTCTTGCTTCATTGCATTCCAAATTCCTGTAAATTTACGAGGGAAAAAGAAAAGAGACGAAATCGGAGAAAATGGTCAAATTTGTTAGGGGGAGAGAGCTGTTCAAGTAGTTTCTGTTCTTGTTTATTGTCGTGACCCTCTTGTAGCTTGTCTATGACCTGGAAGTCCGGTCATATCGGATGGGTGAAGTAACCAAAACGGCATCATTTTGGGTGAACTATCATATTTATGTAACACTTCTGATAATATTTTTATGCAACGACAAAATGTTCGCGGGTACCCTTTTCACATTATGAAGCGCATGATCGGATGAGAGCAGTCTGGATTCTGGCATCACAAGCTAATGCTTTGATTTGCTTAGTTTGTTTTTTGTTTCTGATATTTTCTTGGCAGTGGGTGGGACGTGGGATGTTGTTTCTCTTTTGAGTTTTCCTTTTTTTTTTTTTTTCGATTATGGAATTTGGAGATAGTGTGCATGTATGAAGATGACGTAATCAAGTTGTTTTGATAAATTCCCCTGGTCGGTTTACTTCATTAACCATTAATGCGCAAAACCTCTTAATGACCCTCAAAAATCCCGTACATAATTAAAGAATTTCAATTTTATATGTACAAAAATGAATAACTCTCAAATATATTATTTGATAATTCCAAAAACAACAATTCGCTCTAATAAATCTTGTAGGAAATACATCGTCTATATTGTAAGTCTTTTCGAGACTAATTCAAGAGAAAATACGAAGGATATATAATTGACCTTTATCTGTCATAAAGAACTCTAAATAAATTCATATACGCATCGCAACTAATTACAGCCTTGATACTTCATTTGGTTTTTGTTAATTTTCTATACAGTTGTGCTGTGCATAAAAGTTTTGTTAAATGAAATCTGTAGGTGAGGATTAATTAATCAATTAATTAAGATCCAGTTAATGTAATTAATTTTATTTGATTTTTTTAATTCGAGTTCTAAATTAATCAATTAATTTAGATTCATGTGAAATTGAAGTGAATTAGTTTCGATCTGTTTTTCGTCCTATGTTTGTCTGTGTTTACTCTTACTTTTTCTTTTTGGTTTAAATTTTCATTTTCTTATTGTTTACTGAATAAATTTCTGAGCTTTATTTGAGTATGATGATTGATTTGTGATTTTAATTTGTGACTTTTTTTTTTGGAATTTAAATCTGAATGCTTTTTAAGTTGAATCTGAATGTGTTGGGCTGCGATTTAATTGAGTGATGTGTGAGCGCCAAATATTCAATAACTGATAAATTATATTTATAAATATTAATGGGGATGGCACATAAACAATTAATTTAAGAACTCCAGATCCATAATCGCAAAAGTGAGGAAGGCAGTCATCATCTGTTCAGTCACTAAAAACCAATTTACCATCAATTTCAACGCCTAATTTGAAAAAAGAAAATAATAATAATAATAAAATATTCCAATCGTCCATCCTTTCACAAATCAAAAATATCACCCAAAACCAATTTCCAATCTATTTCAAAACAATTTTTGCCAAAGTCCTCCTCTGCTGAATAATGCAAACCCGTTACGTTATTCTACCATTTCTTTTTAAAGCATTCCACCATTTAATAAAAAAATTCGAAAACCCATTATATACAATACAAAATACCCACCGACACCAAACCATATTAATTTAAAATAGTTTTCAATTGAGTTTTAAATTTTAAAATTACATACACAAACACACCCGATTTTAAAAAAATAATAATAATGCTAACAATAAAATATTTCAGGCGTCCTATGTGTTATCGCCAAAAACGGATTTCCAATCTATTTCAACGCGAGGTATATGGGTTAACAAGTCCCAATATTGTCCTCCATTCTTTCTGCACTTCTCTGCTATCAACGGACATTCCACGATCTGTAATTCCAAAAGTGAGGAAGGCAGGCCCTTCTCCGGAAAGTATTTGAGCTTGGGACAATTATGGAGCCGCAATTCAGTGAGGTTTTGAAGATCAACAATTGAAGAAGATAGGCGTTCCAGATTTGGAAAATTGAAAATCTCCAGAGACGTTAGAGAGGCAGGAAGAGGAAGCGCGGTCCCTAATCTTTTGTCCTCTAGTGGAAATGACACCATGTCCTCATCGCATCTGCTGATTGTAAGACGTCGCAGAGAGAAGAATCTGTGAAATCCCCGTCCCCGCTCAATCATTGACTTCCAAATCTCCATATTACCCCAAATATCAAGTGACTGAAGGTTGGTGGGAAGGCCATCATCTTCTTCAAGGCTTGGAAGCCCACCTCCTTTTCCTATTGTTAATTCTTGAAGAGAGCTCAGATTGTGCAATCCCTTGGGTAAGGCCTCTAGTCTCTTACAATTAGATATCGCCAGCGTCCTGAGTTTCGCACAAGGCAATCCCCCTTCGGGAAAGGACACCAGATTTTTACAACTATCTATACTGATTGTTTCAAGAGATGTGTTGTTGTCCAACCTTTCTGCTATTGACTCCAGCTTTGAACATCCCCAAACAACGAGGGACTTAAGAGACGAAGGTAGATTGCCAACTTCAAGGGACTCAAGCGTGGCAGGTAACTCGTTTTTTGAAAATATAAATGTCAGAGATGGACAACTAATAATTTCTAAGTGCTCGAGAAGAGATGAGATGTACCTTCTGCTGCTGCTGCTACACTGGATGCCCTCTTCCACTGTCAAAGTCCTTATATTATCACAATCGCTGATGCTCAGCTGCTTGAGGCTCGGTGGCAGCTGGACAGCAGCAATATATGTCAACGAACGGCAACCATGAATACTCAAGATCTCGAGAGACGAATTGGTGTCGCACATCCATGCCTCTGGTAACGATTTCAGTGCATCACATTCTCTAATCTGAATTTTCTTCAACTTGGAAGGCAGAGCAACCTCAGGAAAGGAAACAAGGGAACTGCACTTGCAGATTTCTATCTCTCTCAAGGAACTGAGGCTGAACGATGATTGTGGCAGCTTCACAAGGCCTTCGCAATAACTCAATCTTAGATATTCAAGTCTGCATGACAACTCGCCGAGCTGCTGTTGTTGGTCTTTCTCTTCCTCCGCGACCAAGGATTGAAGTTTGGGACAACTTGTAATCAGCAGTCTTTTGAGAGAGCAAATGTCTTGCAGTAATTCGTTATGACTCTTCCATATATATGTTTCATTTTTAATATTTTTTATCTCCAATTCTTCCAGTTTTGGTATTCGCAGCTTCAATGGCCCTGCGAGAAACACTTGATTTGATGTATCTCTACAAACCACTGAATTCTGTGAGCCGAGATGATCAGTTGAACTTCTCCACACAATCTTTTTACATCCACCAATTTCAAATTTGCAAAGAGCTGGAAGACTCGTAACTGAAACTGACAATTCTTCACATTCTTCAATTACAAGCATCTCCAATGCAGGAAGGTGTTCTGGAAATGTTCCTTGCAGCTTAGAACACCTTATAATATAAAGCTCTCTCAATTTAGGAAACCCTTCAACTCCCTGACCAGATCTAAGAGGAATCCAGTCTTCCCATTCTTGCATGTTTTCAAATCGAAGAGTCTCCAAGCAAGGATAAGGAATCGGGGAATCATTCCCATAGAACTCTGAACCCAAACTCTTTACTCTACTCATTCCACGCACTTCAAGATGCTTTAAAGAGGGTAGTTGCCCGACTGACGGCAGGGCAGTACACATGCCGCAATCTTCAAATTTAAGTGTTACTAAATTTGAGAATGAGGAATCTCCTAACCATGTTGGAAATTTTGTACCTCCATAGCCACAGATACCAAATTGTTCCAGATTTTTATGGGGTTTGAGCATGTCAAGCACACCCATTTCAGTTTCTGCCTCCCTTGAAGATGAACCATCGGTACTGCGTGTCCATCGAAGCAATAATTCTCTAAGATTCTCCTTTACATCCAATTGAGCCTCCTTCGCATTACCAACGTCTTTTACGTTCTCCAATTTTGAAATTTCAAGTGCCCCACGAAGATGCATCAACAACTTTAGCTCTGATAACCCCGAACCACTGTCTTTTCCCACAACAAAATTACACAACGTCTGAAGACTAGTCAATCTACCAATTCCTACTGGCATTTCCTCCAACGACTTCGTATTTGAATTCTTAAGATGATGCAATTTGGTGAGGTTTCCCATGTCTGCACACAACTTCTTCAGCCGATCACAATCTTCCAACAAAAGACTATGCAAATTGTAAAGCTTGTTGACTGATTCAGGCAGAGTTCTAATCATAGTTCCAGATAGGTTGAGGTACCTTAAATACCTCAAATCACCAATTGAATCCGTTAGCTCATACATGCAATATCCACGCAAAGAAAAGACCCTCAACCGTTGGAGTTTGAACAACTTGGGGAGAATGCTACGAGCCAAGTATCCATGCCACCTATTTGACAATGCTACTGGTAAAAAAGTTCGCAAATGGTGGATATCATGCAAGTCCTCAAACCTTTGAACGCCATCACAATATCCACGAATGTATGACAGGTGACGAAAATTTTTGGAAAAACTTTGTTGCTTGTTAACCTCTGAGTTATACTCCATTGTGAAGTATATCTCCCCCGCAGCCCATTGAGCAAGGTCGTTGACAAGGTCGTGCATCACAAATCGTGATTTATTGTTGCTTGATTGCTGGAAAAAAGATCTTGAACGTAGCTCTTGAAAGAACTTTCGACCTAGATCTTCATTAGGATTCCCACTCTCTTTGTGATCCAAGAAACCCGAGGCACACCATAATAAAATTATCTCCTCCTCTTCAAATTCATAATCCTTTGGAAACAATGAGCAGTATGCAAAGCATTGTTTCAAAGGCGCCGAAAGATAATAGTAGCTCACTGCAAGGGCTGGTATAATACCACATCTCTCTTCTGGTAATTCCCATATCTTGCTACTGAGCACATCTTCCCACTCACTTCTGTCATGATTCCCACGTAAAAGTCCTCCAAGTGTTTGTGCTGCCAAGGGCAAGCCATCGCATTTGGTCACTATCTTCTTGCCGATTTCCTCCAGTGACTTATGTGAACTGAAATCTCTCGTCCCCAATGAATGTTGAACGAATACAGCTAGACAATCATTATCTGACAACTTCTTTAATTGATAAGCCGGAACAGTACCCATAATTTTAGCAACCTCTTGATTGCGAGTAGTGACAATAATTTTACTTCCCGGTGCGCCAAGTTCAAAGGGACGTCTGAGTTGATCCCAATCATCGTAATTCCGGTTCCACACGTCATCTAAAAGAAGCAAAAACTTCTTTCCAGATAGTTGCTTATTCAGTTTCTCTTGAAGTGAATTCAAGTTGAGATTATCTACGTTCTGGTCAGCAACAATGGATGTTAAGATTGTTTTTGTTAGCCTGATAACGTCGAAATCGTCAGAGACACAAGTCCATGCCTTGAGATCAAAATGATCCAGCACTTGCTTATCATTGTAGACAAGCTGAGCAAGAGTGGTTTTGCCCAGCCCACCCATACCTACAATAGGTATAACGGAGAATCCACCATCGTTGCTTAAATCATCCCTCAACAGCAGTTCAACAACATCCTTCTTTTCGATTTCCCTGCCATATACTTTGGCTTCCTTCACCAAAGAGGTTGTCTCTCGCCTTTTCCTGTCTTTTGTGGTCCTCCCACCCGAACTTACATTCAAACCCAGCGAGTCCTTCTGTGTTACAATATCTTGAAATCTGCCATTGATCTCTTTGATTTTGGACATCATGGCGTAATCGAACTGAATCGATTGTGGAGTAAAAGTGGTGCAGCAAGTAGGAATGAGCTTCCGATACTTACTTGTTCTTGTACGACTGCTACTGGGTTGATCATGAGCCGCAGCTGGATCTCCATTTCCAAGCAGCAACTTCCTCCGGAAAGCCTCAGTTTGAAACTCATCCAGCAAGTCTTCAACATCAAAAGCCAAGTTCTGAAGCTCGCCAAGCCACAACTTCACAGACTGATCAGTCTTCTTCTCCTCAGCATCAGCAAGCACCGCCTTGATTATCAACAACATATTCTTCCACTTCTTTAGGTCGGCTTGGATTTGCTCTTGGCGTGCAAACAGCCGAATCCCCTCCGAAGCTAACTTATTGACCAGCAAATCAACGGACGCCGTAAGGATTGCCTCTCCGATGAATGACATTTTTTTCTTCTTTTTCTTTTTTTTGGTTTTGCAAAGAAAGAAAGGAGCAAAATTATGGGTTATGGAAAGCAGAATGAGAAAATGGATAATTAAGCAGAATGAGTGTGTGATTGTGAAGGGTCTGGCCCAGCAAGCTTAGTAGAAATCACGCGTTGATACTTTATTGACCAATGACTAATAATTTGGCAATTCACTCATCACCACCACTTGGTAAAGCAAAATGAAAATGCTTAGTAATTAAGTGTCAAGGGTCAAGCAAATACGGCGTTAATCCAGTGTCTATTTCCTAGAACCTTCATCTCATAAACCAAGTTCAATCAAAACGTTCCTCTCTCGCTATTTTTTTTTTTTTATCAAAACTCCTAAAACGATTCTTTTTAGAAATATTTTACTTTATTCATCTAATATATTATCTAACAAATAGACACAATTGAAATCACTCTAAAGTGGAAGATGAAAGGGGAAAAAAAATAACCTTCCAACCACCAGTAATTTAGCAAGCTTCACTTTATTCCACCAAAGTGTAAATAAAGCCAGCCCGCACCACCATCAATAATTTTGCAAGCTTCACACGCTTGTTGTCTTTTCCTTGACGAACTGGACATGAGTGGACCAAGAATAATCAATGACAGAATTTTAAAAATAATAATAAGAGAAAAACCTACACATTTTCGACTTAGAGTAGAACCTTAATTAATGCTAAAATCTACTCAGCTAATTTTCAAAACCGTGATTAGGGTTCATCTCAAATGTTTGAAGAGAGTCTATCAGTTCTTCTACGTTAAGAATATCAAAATTCTTGCTTTTTTCTTCAAACGTTGAATAATGAAAAAAAAAAGTTGAATATGGAGGAAAATAGAATGCATCCATCTTCGCTGTAGAAGTCTTCTATTTATAAAAGCAAGTTAGAATAAACTATTTTAATCTCTCTTTTTATTCTTGTAAGTGCACTACATTTTTTTTTTAATCTCAATGCGAAATCATATCATAATGTTATATTCATGTTGTAAAACGAAATTTTAGATAAAATAAATTCGACTCAATTTTTAAAGGTATATATTTAATAGGTTACTAACATAACTAACAAAACGTGATTATTACACTAAATGAAAAAAAAGACAGTTCTATCACGGTATCACCAATAATTTAGCAAGTTTCGCATGCACGTGTTTCTAAAAACATTACATGGAATCAAACAACAGTGATACAAAGAGAAAAGTGGAAATCCTCTGATTGTATTTTTTTTTTCTTTTTCAAAAGAAATGGTGGGGTTGGTTTGTTTGCAAAGTTATTAGCGTGGGCCTATTTGTTTTTTTTTTAACTTTATTAATCAATAAGCAAACATGTAATGATTTGTATATATCACTAGCATCACATTATTGGGAGGTATTGCGCTTAGTATTCACAATTTTTGTAAGATGAATTTGTAAGACTAGTTGATTTTGATGAAAATGTATCGTTACTAAGATATTATTTAATTCATTAAGTTAACTTGAGGTATTAATATTCACTAATTGTGGTGCTGATTAATTTACTTAACTTGTCACTATTTACAATTAAGAATGAAGTTCAATCAATTTATTGAGAAAAAAAAATAAAGATATCTTTTTTTTTAGATTTTAATTTTTAAGATTTGATTTCACGCTTTTTTATTTTTTTACGTTGCTAAAGAGGCAGTAAAATTTTTTTAGTAAGGATTGCCTCTCCGATGATTGACATTTTTTTTTTTTTTGCAAAGAAAGAAACAGAATTTTGAGTTTTGAAAAGCAAAATGAGAAAATTGAACAGTAAGTGTCATCAAATACTTCTTGTTTATTCCAAGAAAGTGCAAATAAAAACAGAGCCCACCACCCATTAATAATTGAGCAATTCACCAATCACGAGTCACCACCACTCGTTACCATGAATATAATAAATTGCACCTTGATATTTGCAGGGTCCAGCAACATTGACCCAGTGTCTGGGTAAATGCTGAATAAAGAGGAAAATGGAATGTATCCACTCCGAACCTTCGCTTTACAACAATTTTTTAGAATCACAATGGTAAAATAATAATCATGTTATCTACCATCATGTTATCTTAATGTCGTGTCAAAATAAACTACAATAAAAAAATTTCCATATAAACACCCTTTTTATTTATAAATTTTTTAATTTCTAATATTTTTCTTATTTTTTTAGTCTTAATATTTGTATGCCTCTCTTCAAACTTTCTTTATCATTTAATTTTTAAAAAAAATCTATAAAAAAAAGTAACAAAAACATTATACTTAGAAAATAATGAATATTTTATGGTCTAATACAATTTTATCTCACCTATAAATTTTTTGTTTAGCAATTAGTTTGAGAATCTTAAAAAATTATTTGCAGTAGGATAAAATTTTATTTAACTTATTTTTTCACTGTATTGTATCTTAATTAATTAAGTTGTTATGTTTATTACAAGAATTTTGTTTTGGCTTAGAGGATTACTTCTTAAATTCATATTATTTTAATGATAATAAAAGATATTTATATTGTGCAAGCAAAAAAAAAATTGAAGAGAGAAAGAAAATATAAATGACTTAATTTTATTTATATTTGTCCTTAAATGTAATTGTAGTATAACAGAGGTTTTATAAGATTGATGAAGGGGTGCCAATAGACATACTCTTATAGAAAATGGCAATAAAAATATTGGAAATTTAGTGTAATAAAAAGGATAAACCATAAGAAATTAATGTTTACTTCAAGATACGTTATAAATATTATTTTTCTTAAGATGTTATTTGCCTCCACCAATCGAATGATGCACATAGATTAAGCAAATATGCTTCCATGATACAATAAAGCGCTTATTTATTTGTTTACGTTGTATGTCGACGAAGCAAACTTGAATACTTTTGAATCTTGTAAACCTGCCAAGAATCAATATATTATTTCTACAAAAAAAACAATATATTAGATATTTAAAGCATAAAAAATAGATGTTAATTGATGAAATTTGATTTAGGAAAGACGGCTAAGAAAAGAGTGGTGTAACGTCATTTTATTAATGTCTAAATAGCCTAAACATGACCTTTATTTGTACATACACTTATGCCCTATTATTTGGATTATCATTTTTTTATAATACTCCTTGATTCATGGTCATTAGATCAAACAATTGAATCCCTACTATAGCTAATTAACTTATTGACCATTAAAGGATGCCATAAGGATTGCCTCTCAGATGATTGACATTTTTTTCTCTTTTTTTATAGTTTTTTTTGGTGTGTTGGGGGGGGGGGGGAGTTTATGAAAATTAAAGCAAATAAGTGAATTACAGCAGAATGAGTTTGTGATTGTGAAAGGTCGAGCAAGTCTACAAATCAATTAGACAAAACCCACCACGAGAGATAAAAAGGAAAAATAGCGCCCACCACAAATATAAAATTGGGGGAGCTCAAGATCCTGCCTTTGCTTTACATATTAAATTAAATAAAAGCCAAACCAATAACCTTGCCTTTGCTTAACATGATTAATTAGGCACTACTTCAGAAAGAACACAAAAGTAATGAACCTTGTATTAATCTTAAATTTTAGGAATAAAGCTACATTTTCTCCTCTTACCATCTTTTCATGTTCATTTCAAAAGTTTGAAGAGAGTTTATCCATTCTTCTTCTAAACTAAGAAAATCAACATTCTTACTTTCTTCAAATGTTGAATAAAGAAAAAATAAATTGTTGAATAAGGAGGAAATTAGAATGTATCTACCTTCGCTAACCTAAAATAAAAAAAATTTTAATCTCTCTTTTATTACAAAGTACACTATTTTTTTAATAATTGTATTGACAATGACAATATGTATCATCGATTATATTCTTGTTGTGTTGAAATAAGGTATAAAAATTTTTGGATCAAACTCATTTGTTAAAGGTACATATTTAATATACTAAAAACAAAAATTAACATAAACATGATTATTACACTAAAGTGAAATGAAAGCCAGTACCCACCAGTTCACCAACAGTAATTTAGCGAACTTTGCATTCTAGGAAATGGACATTGGTGAATTAACCAAAGGAAGACGTTCTTTTATAATTCGGGTAACGCCGGTCTGTCCTGGAAGAAGCTAAAGACACGACAGTCTTTTGGTAAAACTGGAATTTTCTGGACCGTTAGATTTCTTTATCGTGGGTCCATAGATAGTGACGTTTAGTTGACTATTTTGACACCTACCAGCCCGTGGCGTCTTGTTTTCGTTCGCTCTGTCGTCTTCGATCTTTATGGCGACATGGGTATATGTGTATGGTAAACTGTGCGGGTGAAGAGTGTCGACATGATGCTGTCACCTTGCTTTAATTAATTGCGGTGACGTTTAAAGTAATCCTCAAAAATTTAAAATCGTGGGCCTGGCCCTTTTGCTTCTTTGTTTCTTTCATGCATTAGGTTCATTAACAAATTCAACATACCGGGAACGAGGGATGCAAGGAAACAATTATTTGGTTTGAGTGTTTGGTATTTTCTCGATTTATTCTGAAGATTCAGAATTTGATGAGTCTTTCTGTTTAAATTGTGCGTATAATTTTTTTAATTTTATTTTTTGATGTTGATATCTTTAGTATGGGCTTTATCTTATTATTTAGAATTTATATTTTTGAACTAAACTTTTAATACAATATGTCGAGACAGATCCTCGTGATGCACATACATTTTCGCTTTTAGCCGTGCTGCATGCTCTCAAATGTACACTTATGAACTCCACGAAACTAATAACATCAAATGCTACGGTAACAATGTTATTATCCAAGTGATGATGAAAAGATAAAGTGCATCCGTTACATCAATTATACGATTAAACTTATCTTAAAATTAGGCAACAAGATTATGAAAAGGATAACTTATAAGACTATTAGTACAGAAACAGAGGAAAAATAAGATGCTGAAGCAGCGAGTTAATTATTTTTTAGTTTAATATGTGCATTTATGGCGTTAATTAATATTTGAGGTTTGACTGGGGAAGTGGACGTCTCTTCTGATCTGAAGAATATGGAAACTACCCGTGCGGATTTTTTTTTTCCCTTCTTCTGATTAGCAGAATTCGCCAGCGAAAATGATATTCTAATATGTGCATTTATGGATAAGTTTTCTTATCCAAATTCCTGCTCTACATTGGATTGAATATATACAAATAATATTTTATATATAAAAAATTTTGAAAATTCCAAATGAAAAGATATTTTGAAATTGCGCAGCTCTGGCCAGGGATCACCTTTTTTCCTTGCTATTATCTACAATGCTTATTCTTGCAATCCGCGATTAGGACCGCATGCATGCTTCCTTCTTTGCAATTATCCACAATGCTTAATTACTTCATTCTATTTGTTTATACATATGAATCATTAATCATATCAAACCAGAAGCAAGACATCGCAAAAGCAACTTGATTACTTCTTGAGTTTTGATTTGGGAAGTGGAGGTTTCTTCTGATTTGAACAATATGGAAACTACCTGTGCAAGTTTTTTTTGGGCGAATTTCAGTTGAATATCATTTATAATTCTTATTTCAATATATTTATAAATAAGTTTTAATAATATTAAATTTTCAGTTAAGAATGACCGGTGGGAGGGTCAAGCAGATATGCCTGATTTGGGTGTGGGAATATTTATAGTGGCCCATGTGCCACATTATTGAATTAGTAATAATTTAAAATTTAAATAATAAAATAAATAATGGGCCAAAATCTTATTGGTCAATTGGGAAAATCTAATTGGATGGAAAGTGGAAATAAGAGTTTTATTGAAATTGTTCCTCTCCCCACACACACACATGTATATATATATATATATATAT
>MKYO02007087.1:0-23594 GCA_002013955.2 Citrus medica
TAAGGCTAGCTATTTGAAGAGATGAAAATCCGCCAAACATCGTTTCCTCTATAAATAGGAACTTTTAAAATCATATGCATCCGAAAATTTATCAAAAATAAACTTTATTATACACTAATTATTCCGTGCCATTTTCCTGAATACTTTTTGTATATTTTAGAGACACATACTTAAACAATCTGATCAAGCATGAAATCATTTTCGATTCATGGAAGACAACAACTTTGGGGATGATATTTTGCTCTTGTGGTAATTGAAGATGCATACTTACTGAAATATTCAGAGAATAGTAAGTAGGTTTCGCCCTTTATTTGAGTTCACTCAATGAATCTTTGAGGTTGTGGTTCCTCATCACCTCAACATATGCAGTAAGGCTTCGCCTTGACGTTGTTGCTACAACCATCTTTGATGAAACAAAATTTTTTGGGGGTTCATTCAGATTATAAGTGGGTAAAGCGACTTCATATAAACTATATCATACCTCTCACCTCCGATCCTGGTCAAAATACACCCCTGAGAAGGTACAAATTTTATGAAGACACGCAACCCTAAATTTATATTATTGAATCACACTCAACAGCTTACGAAATTGACCTTGTTGATTGATTGCTTTTGGTTTGGAAATCGTAGTGGTGGCGCAACGGATATCATCTTCTCTTTGTTCAACACTTCAGTTGGGAATTGGGATGGCATGGTTCCTACTTGGGCATTTTATCAAACATGTTCTGGGCATGGGTATCATACAATTACTCCTCAAACACATTATATCAAATCTGCATAATTTAACTCAAATAATATTTAAAAAATGTGTCATGTAATTTAAGTGAATGATTGAAATTTAAAAATTTATCATTTATCGATTTTTTTCAATTTACGAGTAGGGAAAAAAGGGAATATTATTTTGAATTTTTAAAATAACAAAACAATATAATTTTATTTTTTTATTAACACATTTATTGAAATTCAAATTTAAAACCTGTCTTTAAAAATATAAAAAAAAAACAAAAAGAAAAAAGGAGGATTTATGATAAGATTGGGGTGGGGTTTGCAAATAGTCCAACTCCGTAAAAAATATAAACAAATAGTTCAACAAAATTCAGAAAGTACAAATTAAATAAGCAAGGTTAAATTCAACAAGCCCATAAAGGCCTACAAAATTCCAACATCAAAATGGATGGGAAGGGCACTTGATGAAACTTTATTTTACAATGAAGACAACCTGTCAGTGGCTATGAACAATAATTGTTTGCCAAAATTATTTTTGGTCAAATATGTGGTATGATCCTTATTAATAAATGATAATTTACTTCATCAAAATAAATTTTATCGATACATTTGCATTTAATTTCATTTTTCTCTATAAATTATTGTGCTTTCAAGTTTCTTTAATTTGCAGCATTTTATTAGAAATTTATTAGGGCCAATTTGAGATTGATGAAGTAAATAATTTCTGCCATGCGGATAAAATAAACTGCTTACTTAAAAAAAAGTTTAATGTTTGCTAAATTGTTTTGTTGCAGTTGCTATAAGTTTAAAAACCAAAGTATATGCATTTGATAAATTTTATTATGAAAGTGTTATTTAATTATATAATTATCAAAGTAGATATAAGTTTAAATTGTTTTTTATTTGTATATTAGAGTGATTTCATTGAAAAATAAGATATAATTATCATTGTTTTTAAAATGTTAAGGATATAACAAGAACTTTAATAAGGGCAACGACTTATTTAGTAATGGAAAATTAATACTTCTATCCTATTTCGAAAAACTGTTGACATAATGGAAAATTTTATGAAATAAGCCGTTTTAAAAATATTACTAAACACTACTTTTATTAAAATTTATGAATTAAGCCATTCCAAACGGGATTTGTACCAGGAATAACTAGAACTCTTAAGGCGCTAATGCTATTTATGTAAAATCTATACAAATTCAATGAAAATCTCAACGAGCGAAAATCCTTATCAGCTTCAAGTACTATTTATAATTTACGATAAGCTTATTGAACAACCGAAGATATATGCAAAAAAGAATAAAAAAATAAAAAATAGTATACTCAACCAGATTGCAATGAGCTAATTAGTTTATTGAAGATATTAATTAATTAATTTATAAAGAAAGTTAATAATCAAAATAAGCTCAAAGGTAAAGTAAAAATGAATATAATTTTAATTTTAATTTTGGGATTAATTTGGTAAATTAATTTTTTAAATAATTATTAGAAAGACTATAATTGTAAGGGTATTAAATATTGCTTTAAGTTAGTTAGTATTAATTTTATTTTAAATCATTAGAAGATTATTGTAAGAGTATGAAAAATACCAATTCATTCATACTGATAATAATTGGTTAATTTGCTAATAAATAATTATGGGTAAATTTGTTAATTAACATTTTTCATAGATTAATTAATTAATGTCTCTAAAATTGTAGTAAGTGTATTATTGTAAAACAAAAGAAAACAAAAGGCAAGAGTGCATATATTCAATAACTAGGGTGTCTTGAGATATTTTTTAAATATAAATACTAAACAGATATTCAATCTAAAATATAAAGACTATTTAAACATTTACCCTCACAACTTTTGACACGAATCATAAAGAATAATCGCATATTAAAAAAGTAATTTCTAGTTAAATTTATAATAGTCATTCAAAATAGAGAAACTTTGTTATAGTGAATGATAAAATAAATATTAAGATACGTGCGTATGAGAATATGAGATTATTATAGAACGAACCTGCTATCAAACCCGAAGCTTGATCCTAAGCTGAGGTTTGTATTGTACAACTCCTATCATTGTCTAAATCCAGATTCCATAAAATCCAAACGTTGATAAAAAGTTCTCCGAACATCAGTTGCTAGGTGGCTGGACCCGGCTAATGGACTGTTTAAATACACTTCTAACTTTTTTTTTTATCCGTCCGTGAAAATCACAACAAAAATAAAATTTGTTTTATTGTACATTCATTATTGAATGCGCCAATCATTTTTTAAAAAAAATCCATCTGTGTAAATCATAATACAAGTAATTTTTTTTTTTTGTTTGAATCACGAGATAGTCTTAGGTGAGTCCCAATTGTGGGAGGCACCTTTAAACCCGTACCACAACCCAGATTAATCCCCGCTCGCACTAGGTCGGCCCATGAGGGGCAACGTGTTGGCCAAAGTGATGACTCCATACGAAAGCGGAGCTTGAACCCCTGACCTTTCTTAAAGAGTGAGAGTGCCGAACCACTCACACCAATCAACATTGGTTACAATACAAGTAAATTTTATATTGTACAGTTATTATTCAAATTTATTTTTCTGCAAAAAAATTAATTTGGTATGCACATTTGTTCAACTTTGTGGCATGCACATAAAGTAGAGCTCGAATCTAAAACTTGAGTCGTAGAAAGGCTTCCCTTATAATTGGAGCTAAATCTAGCCTCTAACATAGTACGTGCCCTTTCTTCAAGTAAATTCATGTAAAGCAAACCCTGAGATGCAAGTAAAATTGAAAATGTAAGAAAATTAACTTACATGTTTGAGCTTATTGGAAGCAATCAAAGATGATAAATCTTTACTGTCGCATGGGATCAAAGATATGGCCGACATGATGTCTTCAATGTAATAGCATTTAATAGGGCCAAGTGAATAAAATATTCTTTTAGAAAAATTCCACTTTAATCTTTTAANAAAAAAGAGTTCTCCGAAAGTCGGAAATGCCTTGCAAAAGTTGTTAAAAAAAAGTAGCTGGACCCAGCTAATGGACTGTTTAAATACACTTATAATCCCTTTTTTCTTTTTTGTTCGTCCGTGAAAATCACAACAAAAGTAATTTTTTATTTATTTATTGTACATTCATTATTCAATACGCCAATCATTTTTTTTAATCCTTCTGTGAAAATCACAACGCATGGAAATTTTTTATTGTACATTTATTATTCAATTCCATTTTCCTCCAAAAAAATTTAGTATGCACATTTGTTCAAATTTGTGGCATGCACATCAAGTAGAGCTCGAATCTAAAACTTGAGTCTTAGAAAGGCTTCCCTTATAATTGCAGCTAAATCTAGCCTCTAACATAGTACGTGCCCTTTCTTATTGATTCCACAGCCAGGCTCTAAAATCAAGTAAATGCTACAGTCGTATGCAATTGATGAATATAGATAAGCAAATCCAAAAATTGTTGATAATATTACATAATAAGGTTACGAATCCATCTGCAAGACAGCTGTAAATAATCATATAGCCTCACGTCTGAACTTTTTATATGATTAATAAAGAATAACAGCATATTCAAAAATCAATTTCTACTTAAATTTATAGTAGTTATGCAAAACAGAGATAGTGAATGTGTATATCACTGTGCAGAAGTAAACAAAGTATGCAAGCATGATGAAATTATTATAGATCATGATATGTGCCTATGAGATTATTATAGAACGAACCTGCCATACAAAATGATGCAGAGACTAACCCGGAAGAAAAGGCCACCTAAGATGTGAATTTGCTGTTATTTGATTCAACTCTTCGGCATGGCTCTTGAGGTTTGAATCAGCCTATGGCAGGCAAGTGAGCAAGCAGATATTGCTGTTGTAGATAGCTTGATGCCCTTATCAACATTCTTTTTCCATGAATCTGAATCTTTCTGTCGAACAGCATTGATAAGAATTTCCATAGAAGTAATACAGTACTGCATGTTATAAAGGAAATTATTAATTTTGTAAAGTACCTTAGCAATTCTGCTTTTGCTAACTTTGTTACTGTCTAGACTGCACTCTGTTCCACAGTCGAAATCATTCTGCATTTTGGCACAATTCTAACAGGACAATCTAACTTCCAAACTTTCAACTTTCCCCAAGGTCTCTGGCACATTTTTTAGTTCGGAGCAGCCAGAGAGATGCAACATTCTAAGAGATCTCAAACCATTTATAGTACTTGGAAGACTCTTGAGATTCTTGCAATCTTTCAAATTCAACAAGACATTGCCAGAAAGAAGTTCAATAGATGCTAGCAATCCTCTTATAGCAGTTCCTTCCAGATGAATCTCCAAGAGCTGATCCTTGCTTGAAGTTTTCTCTGGGAACTCTCTGAATTTCAAAAGGCTAGAAAGATTCAAAGTTGATAGATATTTTAGAGCACTTGTTGTGAGTTTCAGAGAAAAAGAGTTATTCTCATTACTTATTATTCCAATGAACTACATGAGGATACATATATATATTAAGGTGGCCTCAGAAGTAAATTCCTTCAAATTAGGAATCCTACTAATATTAGGAGACTAATATTAGGTATCCTACTAATATTAGGAGACTAACTAAAATTAGAATTAGTCAACAACTAAATCTCCTTATTAGGTAATAAATAAATAAAATCTAAATGCTAATATGTACAGTGATTCTACACTTGTGGTCCTTGGAAGACGCTCAAGATTTTTGCAGCCATTCAGAGTCACCTTAACAAGTCTAAATAGAAGTTCAATTGCGAATGATAGTTCTCTAATGTCAGTTCCATCCCAAAGAACTTGCACAATGTCTGGAAATTTCTTCAATTTCAAGCAACCAGAAAGAACAATGTCTGCAAGTTTTCAGCTTCAGTAAACATTTACACTGTTTTGTGATAATACATGACATACATCTGCTTCCTCCCACAATCTACTGCAGTTTCCAGGCTCCTGAGGGGATTGCCTCCTAACAATTTGTCTACCCCATTTCTTGTAACAACTCATGCATCCACTGTCCACTAAAATCATCTATAGTCAATAGAGATTTTTCAACAAGACTAACAATTCCGATAATTGGTTCAAAATCACAGTATTTGAGAATTTTTTTCACATAATCTCTATGCTTCCCTTCATAGAAACACACAATAGCAAGAAATATCTTTTTCTCTATTCCTTTTGACCCATCAAAACTCATTTGAAGTGCATCAAGAATCTCACTTTCAGGATCTCTATATAGTCATTGTAGTGCACCTTCCCGTTCAGCTATGGTTCTACCAAACAAAAATGAGCCCAAAACCTTGAGACTAACGGAAGACCACCAGCATACTTTAAAATACTTTTTGGTGTTTAATGAATGAGGTTTCTCATCTCATCTCTACCTTATGGCGAAAAAAATAAAACTAAACTAAACTAAACTAAAACTAAAATTAATCAAGAGTTGTTGACGCAAATATTTCTCAAAGACCAAAGTTTACAAGTACAAGAAATTATGAAACTTGATAATGATTCTGTTTTGGAAATAAATGACGTTTTTCTTCATATTAGTTCTGAAAATTCAAAAACAAAATTGAAAATAAAGAGAACTGCATAGCATAAAACTTACAGCTTCGATTACACCAGGTGGGATGCACGTTCCTTAGAGGACATATTATCGAACACGTCCTAGGCACGAGAATTATACCGCAATTCCGCCCTTGAACTTGGCCTGCAAGTTCCACATAATCATTCCTTTGTCTATTTTTCGTTTGTTCAGAGCCTAAAATCCTCAATTCATATTCATATAGATACTTGTCTTTCTTCCTAAGCATTGTCGCCTCAAAATTCACAGAGGAAATGACAAGGAAGAGTGTGAGCTCAATAAACACTCTCTAACTCTTCGCTCTGCCTTACAAACGGACGAATTAAAGATTGCCAATAAACCAGACCCTGTGTTTGTTTATAGCTGCTGCTAAAGTGCTAACCACGGCTAACAAACTCGGACACCAATCTAAAGATTGCCACGTCACTACCCCTCAACTGATTTATAACAGATTTTTGAATAAATAGAATGCAAAATAGGATTTGAATTTGAGATGCATGTTTAGTGATAAAGTCAGATTATATAGTAAATAGCTTTTCCCCATTATCTGAGTTCATCTTTGAGGTTGTGGTTCCTCATCACCACAGCAGCCATTCCCCTGGCTTCTATCCCAAAAACATATTTAGTTTATTCATATTAATAATATTGTTATTTTTATTTTTAAAATATAATATCAATTTTGGGGTCAAGGGTATAATTGGGAGAAAAAAACGCAAAATTAAATAAGCATGTCAAAGTTAAGTCAATTATTATGTGATCTGACTATTCATTTTCTTTCTCTTTTGTATTTTTCTTTCTCTGTCTCTTCTTCTTGTTCTTTAGTAGATGACACAACGTTTCATTTTGTTTATTCAATTTGCTATTGGAGCATCTTCCAGGAAAGTATATATGAAACAGAAATGTAAATACAGGTAGTATTTTACTGTACCTATAAATAAAATAAGAATAATGATATAGCCACAAACTTTTGTACAAATTTATTTTGTACAAACTTATGTGGCATGATAAGATTGGTTGAATTAAATATTACTTGGCTCACATGATTTATTTTTATTATTTTATATTTTTATTCAGCCAATGAATTAATGACACATTAGTTTGTACAAAATAAATTTGTACAAGAGTTTGTGGCTGTATCATCACTCATAAAATAATTCATAAATATAATATTAAGTAACTAAAATAAGACAAATGAAATAATAAAAATATAAATGTCAACGAGATAAGATCAAATATATGATATGATGATACTACGTAAACAAAATTGTTTATGGTACGGTAGCTATTTGACCAAATGAGAAAATCCTCTAAAATATTGTTGCTGTTGGAGCATCTTCCAGGAAATTATGTACGAAACAGAAATGTAAGCACAGCAGTAATATAATATTATACATATATATAAATATTATGTCCAGAAATACAAAGTAAATAGAAAAAAGATTAGTGAAATAATAAAAAACATAAATATAAATGATAGATCAAATATATCATATGATCCCAATTTAATAAATTAGAAATGCCTTAGTACACAATATAGTTTATGATATATCCTGTTAGGAATTTGATGAGTGAAGTAAACACGCAGCTAAAATAAAATTAGAGAAAATAAAGAACAAGTACAAAAGAGGACACCAAAAATTACGTGGTTCAGCTTTTAGTCTACGTCCACGGGCGAAAACAGTAGGAAAATATTTTACTAGTAAAAAAGAGTTACAAGTATTGTAGTATTTTACCTCACTACCCAAAACCCAATACACTCAAACTCTCAAATCACTAGAATAAGAGTTTATAATTTCAAGCTCTCTAAACTCTCTCAAGAAAACTCTTCTCAAAATTGGATGATTAAAACCAAATGCTCTTTATATAGCCAAAATTGGCTATTAAAATATTATTATATTTTTAAACCGCCTTTGATTTTCTTCATTCTTCTTCCTTCTTTCTTGTCAAAGCCGTGTGCTTCCGTTTTCTTTCAAACTTTGCTGCCAAATTCTTCTTCAAACAAAGTTGTTGCCGACTATCTAGATGGCCACTTTGTTTGACACTTCTCCCACTTGGAGATTTGATTAAGAATCAATCAATCTCCACATCATTCTTTCTACTTCGCCATTGTCACGTTGCTTACATTTTTGCTAGGCCACAAAAGGATCTACTCCAGATAAACTTGTCAGCATTGATTGGCTTGGTTAAAACAACTGCTAGGTTTTCCTTCGTATGGATTTTCTATAAATCAACATCTTCGTCTTCCACTACTTCTTGAACAAAGTGATACTGAACTCCTATGTGTTTTGTCCTGGAATGAAAGGCTGGATTCCTTGCAATATGTAAGACACTGTGACTGTCACAAAACACAGAAATTTTCTCTTGTTTGTGCTCGAGCTCCTCCAATAACCTTTGTAACCAAATAGCTTCCTTGCAAGCTTGTGTAGCTGTCATGTATTCAGCTTCTATTATAGACAGAGCCACAACTGTCTATAGTTTTGAAACCTAGCTTACAGTTGCTCCCGCAAGTGTAAACACATAGCCAATAATGGATTTCCTTTTATCAAGATCTCCTACAAAATCTGAATCCACATAGTCCCTGACAGTAAACTCCGATCCTCCATAACATAATGCAACATCTGAGGTTCCTCTGATGTATCTCATAATCCTCTTCACAACTATCCAATGCACTCCACCAGGATTCGCCATGTATCGACTGACTACTCCCACTACTTGTGCAATGTCTGGTCTAGTACATATCATAGCGAACATCAAACTTCTCACTGCTGATGCATACGGTACTCAAGACATCTCCTTCCTTTCTACTTCATTGTTAGGACACATACTTGAGGATAATTTGAAATTAACTGGAAGTGGGGTAGATATTGGCTTACAATCGTGCATGTTGAAACGTCGCAAGATTTTCTTCAAGTAGTTTTTCTGAGAAAGCCAAATCTTCCTGTTATTTCTGTCTCGGTGAATTTGTATCCCTTGAATCTTGTTTGCTGGTCCTAAGTCCTTCATTTTAAATTCCCTAGCCAACTGTGCCTTCAATTCTTGGATTTGATCTTTGTTGGGGCCTACTACCAATATATCATCCACATACAACAGCAAAATAATGAATTTATTATCTTCAAACCTTTTGTAATATGCACAATGGTCTGAACTGAGTCTGTTGTATCAAAGGCTCATAATGAAGGAATCAAATCTCTTATACCAACACCTCGGCACCTGTTTGAGACCTTATAGAGATTTGTTCAACCTGCAAACTAAGTTCTCCTATCTTGTTTCTGCAAAACTTTCTGGTTGGAGCATATATATTTCTTCTTCAAGTTCTCCATTAAGAAATGCAGTTTTCACATCTAACAGCTCAAGATGTAAATCAAATATAGCACGCATCGCCAAGACTATTTTGACTATTATGAGTCGAACCACTGGAGAAAATATCTTGTTGAAGTCAATACCTTCTTTCTGAGCATATCCTTTCACCACTAATCTTGCACGATACCGCTCACTTGGTCATTGCCATCACGCTTGATCTTGTAGACCCATTTGTTTTTAGTGGCTTTTCTTCCATGTGGCAGTGATACAAGTTCTCATGTCTTGTTCTTGTATAGAGTTTCAATTTATTCCTGCATTGCTGTCATCCACAAAGTAACATCGTGGCTGTTTAAAGCTTCATAGAAAGTTGATAGTTCTCCATCCTCTATTAGAAGACAATATGCAATATTGATTTCTGTGACATACTCCGAGTACCACGCTGGTGATCGTCTCTCAGGAGTTAACCGACGAACTTCTAGAGCCTCAGACTCGACTGGTTCTTGTTCCTCATGCTCTGGTACTGCTTCAAAAGAATCTGAATCTTCTGGATTATTTTCCACATATACCGGCACAGTATCTGACTTTTCTTTTACAGTGCCATAATATCCATCTTTCCTTTGTAGTTGATCTTCTATAAAAATAACATCTCTGCTGATGACGATCTTGTGGGTAGTGAGGTCCCACAGACAATACCTCTTTACTCCATCAGCATATCCCAATAAGATACATCTTCTAGATTTTTGATCCAGCTTTATTCTTTCTTGGGCATTATACATCGCGTACACAGGACATCTAAATACATGTAAGTAGGAGTAATCAGCTGACTTTCCAATCCACATCTCTATCGCTGTCTTCAACCCAAAAGCTGTAGATGGCGACCGATTTACTATATACCAGGCAGTTTTGGCTGCTTCTGCCCAGAATGAATTAGGTAGACCAGCAGTCCTCAACATAGCTCTTATCCTTTCTGTAAGAGTTCTGTTCATCCGCTCCGCCACTCTGTTTTGTTAAGGAGTGTATGCTACCGTGAACTGCCTTTGAATACCTTATTGCTTACAGAAAGCAAGATACTCACCGTTTGTATACTCTCCACCATTATCTGTCCTCAAGCACTTGATCATTTTATTAAATTCAAGTTCCACCCACGCTTTGTATTCTTTCAACACTGGAAATACATCCGACTTTTTCTTAATTGGATACACCCAACATCTCCTGGAATAATTATCAATGAAAGTCACCATGTACTTTGCACCTCCCATGGACATATCCGGCGATTCCCAAACATCAGAATGAATCAAGTCTAGAATGCATTTACTTATAGCAATAGATCTACTGAACTTTAATCTATGCTGTTTACTTGTAACACAATGCTCGCAAAATGGCAAACTTACCGATTTGAGCCCATGAAGTAATTTTCGTTCAGAGAGAATCTCCAAACCTTGTTCTGACATGTGGCCAAGTTTGAGATGCCACATGATCGTTGACTCTTTTCCATTTGATGCGACACACGCATCAGCCTCCTGTAGTGTTTCTCCTTTAAGCATGAATAGATTAGCACCGATCTTTTCTGCCTTCATCAATACAAGCGCGCCTTTAACGATCTTCATAATTCCATTTTCCACATGAGTTTTATACCCATGACTATCCATTTGTCCCAAAGATAATAGATTTTTCTTCAGGCTGTTGACATATCGTACCTCCCCAATTGTGCGAATTGTACCTTCAAATATTTTTATTTTGATAGTACCAATACCAGCGATTTCCAAGGCATGATCATTACCCATATATATAGATCCTCCTGAGATAGGTTCATATGTGTGGAACCATTCTCTCCGAGAGGTCATGTGCCAAGTAGCTCCTGAGTCTATAAACCCGACATCAAACAATCATTTTCTACCTTCTGAAACAGTCGTTACCTCGCTGTAGAGAATTTCGCCATCATCTAAGGTACTTGCTACACACCCTTGAGCATTTGATGACTCAGGTTCTTTGCCCTCTTTTCTCTTTTGGTTACTCCAACACTCTTTCTTGACGTGCCCTTTCTTGCCATAGTTGTAGCATTTAACATTCGTCTTACTTCTGGATTTTGATCTATCATGATTTTAACTCCCACTGGGGCCACGTTCCAGTGATCTCCCTCTCGTCACCGATAGTGTCTCTACTTGCTGCGAACTTGCTTGTCTATTCTCTTTATTTTTCCGCCTGCTCTCTTCATTTAATACGGAGGCTGTAACATTGTCGAAAACTAGTCTGTCCGCTGGATTATTGTTCGTCAGGTTGATGATGAGTTGATCATATAAATCTGGTAGACTTTGAAGTAGAAGCTCTGCACGTTCATTCTCCTCTATATTATGACCTAAGGTGTTGATGTGATCGGTCACCATTGTAAATTCCGCCATTCAAAGAGTATAGAGTTTCCTCTTCAAGAAGATTTTGTTGTGTAGTGACTTAGCCTCGTACAATTTTATGAGAGTATCACATATTTCCTTTGCTGTATTTTTCTCTGCCACACTGGATAATACTCCATCCGCAAGTGCCAAGTGTAGATCAGAAATGGCGTTGCCATTTATTTCATTCCACTTGTCATCAGTTATCTCCATGGGCCTTTCTCCAATTGCTGCCAAGCAATTATTTTTCCTTAATACAGTTTTCATCTTCATTTTCCATAACGAAAAATTATTTCCGTTAAACTTCTCAATTTCATAATTTGCCGTCATTTTGTTGATAAATACCACACACAAGCTAGTGTACCACCTTGAATAATTGTGAGTATGTGTGAGAATGCACACCAGGAAAGTTCCCAAAAAAGACTGGAGGGGTCACAATGGTCTTACTTAAAACCTAGATTCCTTAAGCTCTTATCGTCTTTGTGACAGAACTTTCCTAGACATGTACAAAACCACACAGTTTCTTTACTCACACCACTATTCCCTACTTTGCACTGCAAAATTCTTGGATCGCTCCCATCGTTTCTCGTGAACAATCCCGTATATATGAATAGTACCATATATGTGAACAGTGCCATATACGTGAAGAGTACCCGACTCCAAAAAATACAACCAATAGCTCTGATACCACTGTTAGGAATTTGATGGGTGAAGCAGACACGCAACTAAAATGAAATTGGAAGAAAATAAAGAACAAGCACAAAAAAGAACACCAGAAACTACATGCTTCGACTTTTAGCCTATGTCCACGGGCGAAAACAGTATGAAAATATTTTACTAGTGAAAAGGAGTTACAAGTATTGTAGCATTTTACCTCACTACCCAAAACCCAATACACCCAAACTCTCAAATCACTATAATAAGAGCTTATAATTTCAAGCTCTCTAAACTCTCTCTAAATACAAGAAAACTCTTCTCAAAATTGGATGATTAAAACCAAATGAAGAGCTCCCTTTATATAGCCAAAATTGGCTATTAAAATATTATTATATTTTTAAACCGCCTTTGATTTTTCTTCATTCTTCTTCCTTCTTTCTTGTCAAAGCCGTGTGCTTCCGTTTTCTTTCAAACTTTGCTGCCAAATTCTTCTTCAAACAAAGTTGTTGCCGACCATCTAGATGGTCACTTTGTTTGACATATCCTATGTATAGCTTATTTGAATAGATGAATATCCTCTAAACATCGTTTCCTCAATAAACACATTTGAAAACTTTCAAAGCCACAATTGCACTCCATACACCTCAAAACTCCACTCCCCACCCCCCTCCCCCAAAAAAAAATATACACATTAATTATTCATGCCATTTTCCTTAGTAAATTAATTTAGTTTGTATATTTTCAGACACGCATATTTAACAATCATGTGAACTGTTTTTTCCGTCTAAGGTAGTGTTTGATTGGGAGGAGAGAATCAAGGAGAGGAAAGTAATTTGAATTCTATTTTTATTTTCATTGTTTGGTTGGACAAAACATATAAGAATTTAATTTCTATTAGAATTTAATATTCACCATAGCACAGAATTTGAATTACACACCGAGAAGTGAAGAATTTAAATTCCTCTTATGTTGGAAACTAAAGCTTTCAAAATTACTTTTCAACTTTTTAACTTGTTTAATGCTATTAATAATTATTATTTATAATTTTATTTTATCAATCTAATATTATAAATAATTTATATTAACTAAATTTAATGAATGATTTAAGAAACTTGACAAAATAAATAACTTATATGTTTATTCATTTAATATGAAAATATAGAAATATAAATTAACTGTCGCCGGATAGTCGCCAAACTTTTGCCAGAACTCTGCCAGACTGCCATTTTATACATATACATACATATATAATTCCAACAAATCATGAATAGTTTTATAACTTTTTGACATTAAAATGTTTGATATTGATATTAAATTATATTTCGTTACTAATATAAATAGTTTAATATTTAAGGCAACTAATAAATTTGTCTGAAGAAAAAAATTGTAATTCCTTTTCTCATAAATTTTATATCAAACCAAACAATGAAATTTAGTTTCATTATTCTCTCCACTTCTTTCTTCTCTCTTCCCCTTCATTCCACTCTTTTCCTCTCAAAATTGTAATTCCTTTCCCTATTAAATTTTATATCAAACCAAAAAATGAAATTTAGTTTCATTATTCTCTCCACTCCTTTCTTCTCCCTTCCCCTCCATTCCACTATTTTCCTCTCCTTCACTTTCTTCAAACCAAACATGGCCTAAATTTAATTTAAATAATCCAGCAGGGGAGATAATCTCATCGAGCATGAATGCAATTTTGATTCAAGGAGGGTAGCAAGTTTGGAGATAATCCTTACTTTTGATCGAAAAATTGGTAAAGAATATTACTCTTATTAACATTAAAAATCCATCTGCAATTAATAAAGGATCACAGCGTATACAAAAAGCGATTAAAAGAAATAGAGAAACTTCGTTGTAGTGAATGTGTATCGCACTGTGGCAGAAGTGAACAAAGGATACAAGCATGATAAATTAAGATCAAGATGTGTGCGTCTGAGATTATTATAAGGACTTTTGAGGAGTGTCAAAAGCTTGACTCTTCTTGATTGAATGGATGTCGAGCATGCTTGTGGAACTTGTGATGCTATGAGCATCCCTTTATCATCTTTAAACAACCACATTTCAAATAAAATTATTTTTTTCCCTGCAAATTACTTGTATCCATAATCAACCCTTTTTTTTTTGTTTCTTTATCATTCATGACTTCCTATCTATCCAAAATAAATTTGCTTAAATTTGAAATATTATATTATTTTTTTTCCTAATTCTTATTGATTGAACTTTTTTTACTTAAGATTACTTTCAAATTATAATTTAAAATATATGTAATTTAAGTCAAAGTTATATTTTAAAGTATTTGTAATTTATGTTAATACTTTACGTTAAAAAATTCATCACTGATAATATGTGTGTAGGATGGATTGCAAATTACAAGAATGTTAAATAAAAGAAAATTTGGAAGAGTGTATTAAAAAAAAGGATGTTTCTGGAATTAAAAGTAAGAATAGCTGAAAGGAAAAAAAAGAAAAAAAAAAGAGATCTTATGAGGATATTGAGGGGGCAATAATCCAACTCCGTGAAAAGGATCAACAAGAAAATAATAAAAGTCATTTTTAAAATTAAGTCACGCCTCCATTGAAGTTCGAACCTAAGACCTAAATCTTAGAAAAGTTGAGTAGTGAAGTTAGATCTCAACTTCAATAAGAGAATAATATTAAAAATTAGATGAGTGATTAAAAAAGGGACATTTTTTGGAATTCAAAGTAAGAATAACTGGAAAAAATAAAAAAAGGATTAATGAAAAGATTAAAGGGGCATCAATAATCCAATATAAAAAGAATTAATAAGGTTCAGCAAAAGTCAGAAAGCCCAAAATAAATAAGCACAGTTAAGTTCAACGAAACCATGAAGGCCAAAAAAATTCGAACATCAAAATAAAAGGGATAAGAATCACAAATGTTCACACTGAAGACAACCATGAACAAAAATTATTTTTTTTTGGCAAAAAACTTTTTGGTCAAATATATGATATGATCCTTGTACAGAAAAAATATATGATATGATCTTTATATATAAATGATAATGTTACTTCATCAAACTACATTTGTCGTTCAATTTCATTTTTCTCTATAAATTGTTATAGTTTGTACAGTTTCTTTAATTCGCAACTTTTTGTGAGACATTAAATTGCTTAATGTTTGTAATGTTTACTCAGAAGGCGCTATTGTTATTCTAAGTAAATTCTATGCAAATTCAGTGAGAATCTCAACAAGCGAAAATCCATATCGGCTTCAAGTGCTATATAATTTAGAATAAGCTTAGTTGGCCTACTCAACTAGAACAACCAAAGCCATATGCCAAAAAAGTGGAAAAAAAAAAGGAAGAAAAGAATATATTTAACCAGACTGCAATGAGATACTTATTTTATTGTTCACTCGTAGCAATTTGTATGCAATTCATCAATTATGACCCCAGTACTTAGCCCCTTCAAGTGTACCCTAAAACTCGCACGTTTAATAATGGATACAAAATGACAGAATGCTGCAGTGAAAGAGAGATACAATAAGAATACAAAACAAAGGATTAATTTTCCCTCTTTCTTTAATCTTTAACTCATGAGAAATCAGAAAATTCAAAGCTTCAATTTGGTGGAGCAACACATTCTGATTCTGACCAACTTTTTGATCGAAGTTGAGCATTTATGGTAATTTAACATGAAAATAAATTGCAAGATCAGAATAAATAAGAAGTAAATGAAATACCATGTACAAATTTAAAGAACATAAATTGAAATTGTGATGCGTACTTACACTGTTACACTAGGCTTTGCCCTTCATTTGAGTTGTCTAAATCTTTTAGGTGGTGGTTCCTCATCTTCATCCCAGCAGCCACTGCAACTGGCTTGCTGCCCCAGCATTTTCTGCGAGGCTTCGTTTTGATGTTGTGGCTACTTCCATATTTGATCCAAAAAAATCGTGATCGGATTCATACAGATTATAAGAAGTAAAGTGAGTCCATTGCTTTGTTGTTTGATCCAACTCCTCAACTTCGTGCATATAAACTGGATGGAAGCCACACCTCTTCACCTTCAATCCAGTACCTGACCCAGCCAGATCGTATTTCTCTCTAGCATCATTAAATGACAACTTAAAATGATTAGATTCAAAAATCCACCGACGATCATAGCATTCTCGTCGAGATAAAAAGAGTAGCCAAAGATGGTCTGACCCACTATGACTGAATTTTCCTCCAAAAGTAATAAAAAAACCTCTATCAGAACCATCCATACAGCACTGCAATTCATATGAATGCCGTCGCTTTTTTATACGAGTTGAATGTCTACGGACATGAAAAACACAGCAAATAGCATATCCCACAATCTTATTCATATTATACAAATATGAAGGCCTTGTGACTGTTATTGAAGGACCCTCGTTCTGGTACATGAACCACTTTGGAATTTTACTTTGTGGGACAACAGTGCTGAAATCTTTTAATGGATCCGACACTGCCTGCAAACAAAAAATAAAAAAATGAGGTCGTCCCTACCATTTGCTTGATTGTCAGTCATAATTTTGGCATAGTCGGGAGACTTGAAATGAGAGACTGACCTCGAGGTACTCTCGGAGCATTAAAATTGCCCAACCGTTGTTTCCGAGCAATTTCAAGCTGTCTATGCTTTCAATAACTATGTCGTTGGACTTGCATAGTTTTAATGCACCTAATAATGTCACCAACGAAGAACAACCATTGACTTTAACAAAAATTATGTTGGGTGGAAGTTGTGGCAGAGATTGAAGCCTTTTACAATCTTCCATCTCTAGTTCTTTAAGATTTAAAAGACTGTTAATACTTGCTGGCAGTGTAACAAAATTGTTTTTACTCAGATACAACTCATTTAATGAGTGTAAGTTGCCAATATCACTCGGGATTGCTCCTTCCCCTAGACCACAGTCACTGAGATCTAATTTTGTTAAAGAGCGCAAACCTGACAGAGAAGGCAACATCAAAGCTACAAGACATGAACTCTTTCCCATCAAATTGAAGGGAAGGTGCAAATGCCATGATGCAGATGATGGCGGTCCATTGCACCCAGAAAAAGAGAGTGTTCTAAGATTCTTCATAAGAAAAACGGAGGATGGAGGTCGTCTTACAGCTGTTTCGCTTATATCAAGTTCTTCCAAACATTCTACTTGCCCAAGCGTGTCCGGCACATTTTCAAGTTTGCAGCAGCCTGAGAGATTCAAAATTTTGAGGGATTTTAAACCATTTATACTGCTGGGAACTCTCGCGAGATTTTTGCCATCATTCAAATTCAACAATTCAAGTCCAGGCAAAAGTTCAATAGATGATGGCACTTCTGTAATGGAAGTTCCATCTAGATTGAGCTCTGACAGATCTTTCATAGTTGTCACAATCTGTGGAAACTTCTTCAGTTTCGACCAGCCAGAGAGCTTTAGATTTCTTAGACATTTGAAACTGCTTATAGCAACAGGCAGACTCGATAGATTTTTGCAGTCATTCAAAGTCAACTGAACAAGTCCAAATAAATGTTCAATTGATAGTGGCAGTTCTTTGATATCAGTTCCATCCAAAAGAAGTTCCTGCAGACACTCCATACTTCCCACAACGTGTGGAAATTTCCTTAATTTCAAGCAGCCAGAAAGAATAAGTATTTTAAGCGATTCCATAAAAATCTCGCTCGGAAGAGTTGTAAGACTTGTACAACCTCTCAAATTCAACAAAATCAGCTTGTTGTGAAGCAGCAAAGACGGGTGAACTTTCCGCAATTTTGTACAACCTTCAAGATACAACTCCTCTAGATTCGGGGCCTCTGTGAAGTCAGGTGTCTTAATCAGATTCTCTGAATGGCTGAGTTTCATGACTTTCAACATGTTTAAATGCTGTTGAAAACAAAAGGGAGCTAAAATTATATTTCTTAATTCATATATAGCTATGATAATAAAAGTGTTATCAATAATTATTCACTAAAAAATAAATTAATGACAAAAGCATCGATCTTACTTTGATTCCTTTCCATAATTCTTCAATGGGGCTGTAACACATTTTAAATTCAACAATTTTATCCAATTGCAAATTTGATGTCAATGATTTCAAAGGATATCGATGCCAATCAAGTAACCGTAACTTGTTAGATAGATATTATTGATTTTGAGCAATCCTAGGTTGGTCATCAGCGAAAATGCTTTAGCACTTAAATGCACCTCAATTACAGGAAAGAAATAATCATCAATTATTATTCCTTCAACTACTTCACTTCCCTGAAAATACAAGTAAAGGGTAAGCAAAAGCAAATAAAATAATAATTTGAAAATTCGTCTGGGTAAAAGAAATTAACGAGAACAACATGTTATAACATTTAATAATTCACCTACCGTATTTTTTCTCAACACATGGCGCACTTCTTCTTGCCTCCATAATCTGCTGCGTTTCCCAGGTTCTTCGGGGGATTGTCTCGTAACATTCAGTTGTCCCAATTCCTGTAACGAATTATGCATCCCCAGTGTGTTGCAGTCATCAACCGTTAACAGAGATCTTTCAATAAGAACTTCTATTCCTATGACTGGGGAAAAACCACATCCCTCTAGAATTTTTGCCACGTAATCTCTATCCCAACGTTTAAAGAAACATGCAACATCGAGATATATTTTTTTTTCTGAATTTTGTAGTCCATCAAAACTTATTTGAAGTATATTCATAATCTTATTTGCAGGATCTCTTTTTAGTCTTTCTAGGGCGCTTCTCCATCGATCCAAAGATCTACCAATTAGAAAGGATCCCAAAACTTTTAGAGCTAATGGAAGACCACCGGCCACTTCAGAAAACGTTCAGACAGCTCCACATATTCTCCCACAGGATGATGGGTTTTAAAAGCTTTCATACTACAGAGTTGAAGAGCTTCATCGTTATTTAGTACATCAAAGTTAAGAATATGCTCTTCATTCACTTCATGCGCCACCAACAACTGTCGATCTCTTGTTGTTATTAGAATCCTGCTGCCTGGACCGAACCAATCATGCTTTCCAGCTAAACTTTGTAGTTGTTCAACATCAGCCGCATCATCGATTACGAGAAGAATCTTTTTTCGTCGCAGCCTACTTCCAATTATGTTAATACCATCGTAGACATTCTGTATGCTATAGTCTGAAAGCTTCAGTAAATCGGAAAGGAGTTGCTTTTGTAAAGAGATTTCACTGCCTTCTTTTTTGGATTTTTCTCTAACATTGGCAAGAAAACTTCTACCATCAAACTCATAAGAGATCAAGTCATAAACAACTCTTGCAAGAGTTGTCTTTCCTAGACCTCCCATACCCCATATCCCTATCATACGAACACCTTAGACCCTGTACCCATAAGAAACCTCAGTTTCTCCAAGCGTGATTCCATTCCTACTAGCTCCTCAAGAATCTTCGGTTCTATATGAATTTTACTTGATATCACATTGACAATTTCCTCAATAAATTCTGACTCATTTCTGCAGATTGAAAGCAACAGCAAAAGGTTGGTGTGGTTGAATTAAAGTTACAGCAAACGTAGTAGCAAATCAATTTCATGTATGTATAAAATCCAAACTGTGCAATATTTATTCCATCAAATTGAAGTCACATAATTAAGTAACATGTTATAGTTAAGTCAGAAATAATTGGAATGAGAAAATAAAATTGGTCTGGATTGGGTTGCATTGTGATTTGAGGATTTAAAATTATTTAATTTCTTCTGGTGTTTTTGTCCCATTCATCATTGATAAAATATTTCTTTCTATATATAACAGGATAATTATAGTGAGAGAAATTTTAGACTAGTTTTTGATAAGATCATTTAATACACACATGAAATTAATTAGATTAGCTAAATACGTAATGATATTGATATATCATTGGTGTTGCGACTGTTGTTGTTGTTATTATTAGTATTTAGCAATCTTGCTCAAGAGTCAATCTAAGAATAAAATTTCATTTTTATTTTTTTGAATCTGATTAATAGAGCACAAAGCATCACAATATATTATATGGTCTTCAAAAGTTCAAAATAAAATAATTTAACATATCAATGTCCATATCTCTTCGTTTGCAAATATTTGATTCATTAATAGTACTACTATTATTGAAAACAGTGTTGAATCATGAATACTAAAATCTGTTTGGTAGCTACTTATAATCATGCAAAACCTAAAAAAATAAAATTAATAATTGAGAATAAGAATGATTACTTGTCCTTCAATTCCCAACCAGATTTATTGGCCACCACTTCTAAAGTATCTCTCCACTTTTGCACCCTTTTTATATTACTCTTAAAAGCTTCTTCATTTTTAGCAAAAGCTTCTCCAAAACTTCCTGTTTGTTTCTTACCATATTTGGTAGGACATCATAGAAAATTGGAAAATTTTGATCTTTTTTGTTTTTGCATTCAACAATCTTAACAAGTTCATCCAAGCACCAAGTGGAAGACGCATTGTTTATCGAGAAAACAATAACTAAAATTCTTGATTCTTCAATTGCTTTAAGGAGTCCAGGTGAAATGGATCCTCCTTTCTCAAGTTCTTTGTCATCCCTGAATACATAAATGCCTTAATTTTCCAAAGCCACATAGAGATGACCCGTGAAGCTTTTACGGGTGTCTTCTCTTCTAAAACTTAAGAAGACATCATATTTCCCATGAGAGACATTTTGGATGCTCGTTGAAGCCATTGTCTATTAATTTGTTCCAGAAATTTTAAAAAAACTCAGGTGAAATCCTGGGAACAATATGCCCATTAAAACTATGCAAGCAACAAAACTAATCCAAAATTACGGGCTTCACAAAAATGAAATGTGCATGTCAAAGTTGTAACTAGAAATCAATTATTTAACGTGATCACGTAAGTTTATGTTACATGTGAACTAAATTTCTACTTTTATCTTTGCACAACTTAATGTTATCCTTACTTTACAAAAAGGAAAAATCATAGTAAACAAATCCCAAAAGTTGTAGCAGGTAATTTAAATTTAATTTTTCCGACTCAGAGTGGAGAGTGCACTCAAGGAAATCTTAAATAGAGCAGCTAAGAGAGAGGTCAAAGATTAAAAGGGTGGGGATATTTCCACCCCATTATTTGTGTAAACCCACCCCACTTCTAAGGAATATTTATAATAAAGGCACATTATTTTTAATAAATACAAATCAACAAAAATATATGTATAATTAATCAATTAAATCATTCTCATTTTTTTTATATGAAGATTGCTTTAATATGCGTTTTATTTAATTATATAATCTTTATGACATAAAATCACCTAATTACTTCAAGAATAATGTGTTCTTATATTTAATACATTAGGTACTTAATTTTGTGACTTATTATCTAACATTTTAACTGAAGTGTAATAATTTTTAATATTTTACATGTGAATGACATAAATTTGAGAGCCTAATAATTTAGATGAGTATTGAGTCATACAGGTTAATAATCATACTAATAAAGTAGAATTGACCATTTAGAAACAATGAATTTTCTATAAAATAAGAAAATGTTAAAATTAAAGTAATTTTTTTTTTACTTTTACATTTTAAGGATAAAATAGTCAATTTAAATTTAGGCTGAAGCAATCTTAATAGTCAAATATAACCAAAAAAAGTATAAGTCATAAAAAATAAATTAAGAATTCAAGGAAGATTTAATTTATTAATTCTTCTTTATTTAAAATTTTTAAAAGTAATGTAGATTTTTTATAACCTTTTAGAAGTGGATGGATTTACAAAATTTGTTGTGACATGGATCATGTTGTGTCTTGATGGAGACTTGAGGTAAACTTGGTAGAGCCCTGATGGTGTTGATGCAGGAATCTGATCGATGGAACTACGACCAAGCTATCTGCGCCAACGTTTAAATTTTGTTTGCTAGGGAGCTGATTCAGTGCAACGGCTATCACACTCGAGTAGATAGCTTCAACCAAAACTCGCTAAGTTGGCTCACCTATACTCACAATATCCAATTAGAGGGGCACCAAATTTTTTTTGGCGAAAATCCTCCAACGCCCAAGTCAGTAATTGGGTCTCTTTTACAAAAACTTGTATCACAAACTCATGGCTTAATTATATCAATTGAAAGTTAGAAATCTTAATTCTCAAAATGAAGAAAAATAAATAGAGAGAATTATCGAGAGAGAAAAAGTCAAAGAGAGAGAAAATATGGAAATAAAAAGAAAAATTGTCCAGCCCTTTTTACCTCCATTCTCCGTAGCTTTTGTACCCAACCTGAACCATCGACTCCATCTTCCCCACGATTACTGTTGGCTTGGAAGTGAAAAGGTGCGTGCTGCGTCTTTGAAATCATGGGTCAATGGACAATGTAACCGCCGCTGAATGGGCTTTGTGCCCGAGTTTCTTGGAGACAAACTACGTGTTGGCCTTTGATCAAGCCTTCGATCTGACTCGATTTTGGTCTCTCCTCGCATGCCCTCAGGTCTGCTATATAGTACTCGTACGACCAGTATTCAGATTTTTTTGATACAAGCAGTGGTCAATAGAGTCAACTAAGATAAAACTTAAATTTCCCGCCCAAAAAAAAAAACTAACATACATAAAGAATTTGAATCATCCTTCAATAATAACATAAATAGTTCTACTGAGGGCTAGTAATTTGATCATTTCTGTATTTGTCAATGCATTATGGATTCTAAGACCAGGCTCTAAAATCAGCAAATCCAAAAATTGTTGATAATATTACTTAGTAAGGTTAGGAATCCATCCGCAAGACAGCTGTAAATAGTCATATACCCTGACGTATGAACTTTTTATATGATTAATAAAGGATAAGAGCATATTCAAAAATCAATTTCTACTTAATTTATAGTACTCATCCAAAACAGAGATGGTGAATGTGTATATCACTGTGCAGAAGTAAACAAAGTATGCAAGCATGATAAAACAAAGTTCATGATATGTGCCTGTGAGTTTCAGAGAAAAAGAATTATTCTCATTACTTATTCTTCCAATGAACTACATGAGGATACATATAT
>MKYO02007098.1:0-12813 GCA_002013955.2 Citrus medica
TGGATCGTCGAAGGCATTTTTCTCGAATGCCCCCTCGACCTCACAAGGGCCGTACTGCCAAACAAATTTTTTTTGCCAATGGAGCCTATTTGCGTCGGCAGATGAGACACAGATTACCATCCTCGGCTCCTCTAACACCACCAATGGTGGGTATAATTTAATTAAAATTCAAATTTTTTTTTCTGATTTTCTTTTGAAATGAACTTTTCATTTCTTGATAAAGGCGCAGACCTTTGATATTAACACTGCTGAAGCGTTATCCATCCATTCAGTAAATCTTTCTTCTTCTTCTTTTTGTTTTTTCTTTTATTTTTTGACTGTTTGTTGATATAAGCGCATGCCATTGATATAAACACTCCTGAAGCATCTTCTATCCCTCCAATAAATCTTTCTTACTTCTTTTTTTCTTCATTTCTTTCTTTTGTTTTTTGCTTGATTTATTCTTTTTTCATTTTCCCACTATTTCTTTATATGGGCGCAAGCCTCTGTTATGACAGAAATGACAAAGTTTACTAGGAGACAATATGTGTCGTCACCATATTATGAGTTGTTCGATTTACCTTTTCTTGTTTCATAGTTCATGAGGATATGGATGTCAGTTCACTAATTCCTGCCCTTTATTCATAGTTCATGATGAGATGTGACGAGTTGGTTCTGTCAACACACAAACTACAACTAACCTTTTTTTTCAAATTCCAGGGATTCTCTTAAGAAACGAGAACGGAACCATCCATTTTTGTTTTGGTGGTTATTATAACTTCAACGAAGAGGTGCCCTTTGAAATTTTTTTGACCTTCATTTGGTTTCACTAGTTTCTTTTTGTTTATCAATATTTTTTTTAGGATGTTAGATGGATAAAATGGTATCCATGATACAAATGATACGAATAAGGGAGCAACATAACAGAAGAAAAAGAAAAGGGAAGGATGTTCAAGAAGAGGTATACTTCAAGAGGAGGTATACACTCTTGCTTTATTTTTAACTTTATCGGATGCCCCCTCGACCTCACAAGGGACGTGCTGCCATGCAAATTTTTTTTGCCAATGGAGCCTATTTACGTAGGCTGATGTGACACAGATTACCATCATCGGCTTTTCCAACATTGCTAATGATGGGTATAACTCAATTGAAATTTAATTTTTTTTCTGGTTTTCTTCTGAAATGAACTTTTCATTTCTTGATAAAAGCGCATGCCTTTGATATTAACACTGTTGAAGCGTCATCCATCCATTCAGTAAATCTATCTTCTTTTTTTATTTTCTGAATGTTTGTTGATATGGGCGCATGCCTCTGATATAAACACTCTTGAAGCTTCTTCTATCCCTCCAATAAATCTTTCTTACTTCTTTTTTTCTTTTTTTATTTCTTTTCTTTTTTGCTTGATTTCTTCTTCTTTCATTTTCCCACTTTCTTATACGGGCGCTGGCCTCTATTATGGCAGAAATGGCAAAGTTTACTAGGAGACAATATGTGTTGTCACCATACGGTGAGTTGTTAGATTTACCTTTTCTTGGTTCATAGTTCATGAGGATATGAATGTTAGTTCACTAATTCCTGCCTTTTATTCATAGTTCATGAGGAGATGGGACGAGTTAGTTATGTCAACACACGAATTACAACTAACCTTTATTTTCCTATTCCAGGGATTCTATTAAGAAATGAGGACAAAACCATCCATTTTTGTTTTGGTGGTTATTATAACTTCAACAAAGATGTGCCATTTGAAATTCTTTTGATATTCATTTGGTTTCACTAGATTCTTTTTGTTTATTATTATTTTTTTTAGGATGTTAGATGGATAAAATGGTATCCAGGATACAAATGATACGAAGAAGGGAGCGTCATAACAGAAGAAAAAAAAATGGAAGGATGTTCAAGAAGAGATATACTTCAAGAGGACGTATACTATCTTGCTATATTTCTCACCTTTGTTTTTCAAGAACTTTGAATACACGCTTTTTCTAATTTTGGAAATTGAAATTTACAAAAAAAGAAACGAGCTTTGTGAATTTAACTTGATAACTGTGACATGTTTGTTAGGGGGTTTAATTCTTTTGCTGCATGCCCACTTTTGCCCTCTCAAGGTTATAACTCTAGCCAAATTGCAAAGCCGATTGGTTTTATGAGTTTAACATGTTCGATTTTTAGTGCTAATCCGAACCGAACCGAAAACATAATAAAAATTCGTGTTCGGTTTGGTTCGAACTAACGGTTAATGGTACAAAGTATTTTCCCTTCAATAAAATTTTTTCCTGCATTTATTTAATCTCATTCACTTCGTTCACCATCATTCTTCTATCTGCATTATCCCGATTAAAAGTCTTCAGAATCTTTTCGTCCTCTCTGCATTATCATCGTCCTCTTTGAATTATTATCATTTTTTAAATCTAATATTATTGATCATCGAAGGCATCTCTATCAGATGTCCCCTCGACCTCACAAGGGACGTACTGCCATACGAATTTGTTTTGCCAATGGAACGAATTTCCGTTGGCTGATGTGACACAGATTACCATCATCGGCTCTTCTAACATCGCCAATGATTGGTATAATTCAATTGAAATTCAATTTTTTTTCTGGTTTTCTTCTGAATTGAACTTTTCATTTCTTGATAAAGGTGCATGCCTTTGATATTAACACTGTTGAAGCGTCATCCATCCATTCAGTAAATTTATCTTCCTCTTTTATTTTTCGAATGTTTGTTGATATGGGCGCAGACCTCTGATATAAACACTCTTGAAGGTTCTTCTATCCTTCCAATAAATCTTTCTTACTTCTTTTTTTCTTTTTTTCTTTCTTTTGTTTTTTGCTTGATTTCTTCTTTCATTTTCCCACTTTTTCATTTTCCCACTTTATTTCATTTTCCCACTTTCTTTATACGGGCGCAGGCCTCTGTTATGGCAGAAATGGCAAAGTTTACTAGGAGACAATATGTTTTGTCACCATACGGTGAGTTGTTCGATTTACCTTTTTTTGGTTCATAGTTCATGAGGATATAGATGTTAGTTCACCAATTCCTGCCCTTTATTCATAGTTCATGAGGAGATGGGACGAGTTAGTTATGTCAACACACGAACTACAACTAACTTTTATGTTCCTATTCCAGGGATTCTATTAAGAAACGAGGACAGAGCCATCCATTTTTGTTTTGGTGGTTATTATAACTTCAACGAAGAGGTGCCATCTAAAATTCTTTTGACATTCATTTGGTTTCACTAGATTCTTTTTGTTTATCAATATTTTTTTTAGGATGTTAGATGGATAAAATGGTATTCATAATACAAATGATACGAAGAACGAAGCGGCATAACAAAAGAAAAAGAAAAGGGAAGGATGTTCAAAAAGAGGTATACTTCAAGAAAAGGTATACTTCAAGAGGAGGTATACTATCTTGCTATATTTCTCACCTTTGTTTTTCAAGAACTTTAAATACACGCTTTTGCTAATTTTGGAAATTGAAATTTACTAAAAAAGAAACGAGCTTTGTGAATTTAACTTGATAACTGTGACATGTTTATTAGGGGGTTTAATTCTTTTACTGCGTGCCCATTTTTGCCCTCTCAGGGTTATAACTCGAGCCAAATTGCAAAGCCGATTGGTTTTATGAGTTTAACATGTTCGATTTTTAGTGCTAATCCGAACCGAACCGAAAACGTAATAAAAATTTGGGTTCGATTTAGTTTGAACTAACCGTTAATGGTACAAAGTATTTTTCCTCCAATAAAATTTTGTCCTGTATTTATTCAATCTCATTCACTTCGTTCACCATCATCGTTCTCTCTGCATTATCCCAATTAAAAGTCTTCAGAATCTTTTCGTCCTCTCTGAATTATTATCATTTTTTAAATATAATATTATTGATCGTCGAAGGGATCTCTCTCGGATGCCCCATCGACCTCATAAGGGACGTACTGCCACACAAATTTTTTTTGCCAATGAAGCCTATTTGCGTTGGCAGATGTGACACAGATTACCATCATCGGCTTCTCCAACATCACCAATGGTGGGTATAATTTAATTGAAATTCAATTTTTTCTGGTTTTCTTCTTAAATGAACTTTTCATTTCTCGATAAAGGCACATGCCTTTGATATTATCACTGCTGAAGCGTCATCCATCCATTCAGTAAAGCTATCTTCTTCTTATATTTTCCGAATGTTTGTTGATATGGGTGCAAGCCTTTAATATAAACACTATTGAAGCTTCTTCTATCCCTCCAATAAATCTTTTTTACTCTATCTTTTCTTTTTTTCTTTCTTTTGTTTTTTGCTTGATTTCTTCTTCTTTCATTTTCCCACTTTCTTTATACGGGTGCAGGCCTCTGTTATGGCAGAAATGGCAAAGTTTACTAGGAGACAATATATATTGTCACCATACGGTGAGTTGTTCGATTTACCTTTTCTTGGTTCATAGTTCATGAGGATATGGATGTTAGTTCACCAATTTCTGCCCTTTATTCATAGATCATGAGGAGATGGGACGAGTTAGTTCTGTCAACACACGAACTATAACTAACCTTTATGTTCCTATTTCAGGGATTCTCTTAGGAAACGAGGACGGAACCATCCAATTTTGTTTTGGTGGTTATTATAACTTCAACGAAGAGGTGCCCTTTGAAATTCTTTTGACATTAATTTGGTTTCACTAGATTCTTTTTGTTTATCAATATGTTTTTTAGGACGTTAGATGGATAAAATGGTATCCAGGATACAAATGATACGAACAAGGGAGCAGCATAATGAAAGAAAAAGAAAATGGAAGGATGTTCAAGAGGATGTATATTATCTTGCTCTATTTCTAACCTTTGTTTTTTAAGAACTTTGAATACACGCTTTTACTAATTTTGGAAATTGAAATTTATTAAAAAAGATACGAGCTTTGTGAATTTAGCTTGATAACTGTGACATGTTTGTTAAGGGGTTTAATTCTTTTGATGCGTGCCCATTTTTGCCCTCTCAGGGTTATAACTCGAACCGACTTGCAAAGTTGATTGGTTTTATCATCGTCCTCTTTGAATTATTATCATTTTTTAAATATAATATTATTGATCGTCGAAGGCATCTCTCTCGGATGCCCCCTCGACCTCACAAGGGACGTACTGTCATACACGAATTTGTTTTGCCAATGGAGCTTATTTGCGTTGGCAGATGTGACACATATTACCATCATCGGCTCCTCCAACATCGCCAATGGTGGGTACAATTTAATTGAAATTTAATTTTTTTTCTGGTTTTCTTTTGAAATGAACATTTCATTTCTTGATAAAGGCACATGCCTTTGATATTAACACTGCTGAAGTGTCATCTATCCATTCAGTAAATCTTTTTTCTTCTTTTATTTTTCGACTGTTTGCTGATATGGGCGCAGGCCTCTGATATAAACACTCTTGAAGCTTCTTTTATCCCTCCAATAAATCTTTATTACTTCCTCTTTCTTACAAACAAAGATGAGATGCCGCAAGAGTATCAATTACAAAAAGAGAGCTAGTCAACCATATGACCATGTATCACTATCATCATATGTACATTAAAAGACATATACTTTGGGAAAGCAAGGTCAAGAATACCATATCGTCAAAGGGCTTAAATTACTTGCTAATGTATCCAGAAAGGATCTAATGAAGATAAACAACATGTAAGATAACTTTCATCCAGAGTTGTGAGAATTAAAGCCAATGGTTCTCTCATTTACGGTGACTCCTTTCTAGGTTCATCAAATGACGGGTGGCTCTGTTGAGAAACACTATATGCAGGGTTCTAATCCCCAACATACCTCCTAGTATTTTTCTATGCCTAAACAACATGCTAATTGAAGAGTCAATTTTTCATCTAAACAAATAATCTCTAATTTATCAAAATCAATAAGTCCAAAGCTTCTTAATGCATAATTTGAAAATGATCTGGGTACCTTCTTGTGGCGGTGTTGAGTCATGGTAAGTATAGTCGTCATCTGTGCATGAATCAATGTGGATGTATAAATCACATCTATAGGTATGTTGCAAATTCTGATACCAGCTTGAAGTGCTTCATCAATGCCTTTCTTGGTTAAAGGCACATCAACACATCCTGTGAACAAATTCTTCTCATTCCACAAGGACTCACCATGTCGAATCAATATCAATGCAGATTCAACTGAAACCAAAATCAGGGAACTAATGATAACTAGTGGCACAAAAAGAAACCTCAAACTCTAGGACATTCCAAATAAACAATACAATGAGAGGTGCTACACATCTTATATAAACGAATAAAATGTGCTCATTGTTGATGCTGAAATCTGGTCATCCTTTGCCCGACCTGATTGTTCCACCAGCATTTGTGTTGTCCACGAAAGAAAGGTTGCACTCTCCATGCTCTAGCAATTGCCCGTGTTCCTGGTACCTAAATCACAATTTCTATTCTTTCGAAGCCTGCGCTCACAGAAACAAGTCAGAGACGCCGGTGGTTTTGCCGGCGTAAACCCTCTGATGCTTAAGTTAGAGCAAGGTGTTTACGGGTAAACTATATTATTTAAGAAGATGTATACTTCAAGAGGAGGTATACTATCTTGCTCTATTTCTAACCTTTGTTTTTCAAGAACTTTGAATACACGCTTTTGCTAATTTTGAAAATTGAAATTTACTAAAAAAGAAACAAGCTTTGTGAATTTAGCTTGATAACTGTGACATGTTTGTTAAGTGGTTTAATTCTTTTGATGTGTGCCCATTTTTGCCCTCTCAGGGTTATAACTCGAACCGAATTGCAAAGCCGATTGGTTTTATGAGTTTAACATGTTCGGTTTTTAGTGCTAATCTGAACCAAACTGAAAACAGAATAAAAATTCAGATTCGATTTGGTTCGAACTAACCGTTAATGGTACAAAGTATTTTACCTCCAATAAAATTTTGTCCTGCATTTATTCAATCTCATTCACTTTGTTCACCATCATCGCTCTTTTTGCATTATTCCGATTAAAAGTCTTCAGAATCTTTTCGTCATCTCTGCATTATCATCGTCCTCTCTACATTATCATCGTGCTCTTTGCATTTTTATCATTTTTTAAATCTAATATTATTGATCGTCGAAGGGTTCTCTCCCGGATGCCCCCTTGACCTCATAAGGGCCGTACTGCCAAACAAATTTGTTTTGCAAATGGAGCTTATTTGCGTTGGCAGATGGGACACATATTACCATCATCGGCTCCTCCAACATCGCCAATGGTGAGTATAATTTAATTGAAGTTCAATTTTTTCTAGTTTTCTTTTGATATGAACTTTTCATTTCTTGATAAAGGCGCAAGCCTTTGATATTAACACTACTGAAGCGTCATTCACCCATTCAGTAAATCTTTTTTCTTCTTTTATTTTCCAACTGTTTGTTGATATGGGCGCAAGCCTCTGATATAAACACTCCTGAAGCTTCTTCTATCCCTCAAATAAATCTTTTTTACTTATTCTTTCTTTCTTTCTTTTGTTTTTTTGCTTGATTTCTTCTTCTTTGATTTTCCCACTATTTCCTTATATGGGTGTAGGCCTCTGTTATAGGAGAAATGACAAAGTTTGCTAGAAGACAATATGTGTCGTCACCATATGGTGAGTTGTTCGATTTACCTTTTCTTGATTCATAGTTCATGAGGATATGGATGTCAATTCACCAATTTCTGCTCTTTATTCATAGTTCATGAGGAGATGGGACGAGTTGGTTCTGTCAACACACAAACTACAGCTAATCTTTCTATTCCTATATCAGGGATTCTCTTAAGAAATGAGGACGGAACCATCCATTTTTGTTTTGGCAGTTATTCTAACTTCAAAGGAGAGGTGCCCTTTGAAATTCTTTTGACATTCATTTGGTTTCACTAGGTTCTTTTTGTTTATCAATATTTTTTTTAAGATGTTAGATGGATAAAATGGTATCCAGGATACAAATGATACGAACAAGGGAGCAGCATAATGAAAGAAAAAGAAAATGGAAGGATGTTCAAGAGGATGTATATTATCTTGCTCTATTTCTAACCTTTGTTTTTGAAGAACTTTGAATACACGCTTTTACTAATTTTGGAAATTGAAATTTACTAAAAAAGAAACGAGCTTTGTGAATTTAGCTTGATAACTGTGACATGTTTGTTAAGGGGTTTAATTCTTTTGATGCGTGCCCATTTTTGCCCTCTCAGGGTTATAACTCGAACCGAATTGCAAAGCCGATTGGTTTTATGAGTTTAACATGTTCAGTTTTTAGTGCTAATCCAAACCGAACCGAAAACAGAATAAAAATTTGGGTTCGATTTGGTTCGAACTAACGGTTAATGGTACAAAGTATTTTCCCTCCAATAAAATTTTGTCCTGCATTTATTCAATCGCATTAACTTTGTTCACCATCATCGTTCTCTCTGCATTATCCCGATTAAAAGTCTTCAAAATCTTTTCTTCCTCTCTGCATTATCATCGTCCTCTCTGCATTATCATCATTTTTAAAATCTAATATTATGGATCATCGAAGGCATCTCACTCGGATTCCACCTCGACCTCACAAATGTCGTGCTACCAAACGAATTTTTTTTGGCAATGGAGCCTATTTGTGTTGGCAGATGGGACACAGATTACCATCATCGACTCCTCCAACAGGACCAACACTGCCAATAGTGGGTATAATTTAATTGAAATTCAATTTTTTTGGTTTTTTTTTAAATGAACTTTTCATTTCTTGATAAAGGCGTATGCCTTTGATATTAACACTGCTGAAGCGTCATCCATCCATTCAGTAAATCTTTCTTCTTCTTTTATTTTCTGACTGTTTGTTGATATGAGCGCAGGCCTCTGATATAAACACTCGCGAAGCTTCTTCTATCCCTCTAATAAATCTTTCTTACTTTTTCTCTTTTCTTTCTTTCTTTCTTTTATTTTTTACTTTATTTATTCTTCTTTGATTTTCCCATTATTTCTTTATAAGGGCGCATGCCTCGATTATGGCAGAAATGACAAAGTTTACTAGGAGAGAATATGTGTCGTCACTATATGGTGAGTTGTTTAGTTTACCTTTTTTTGGTTTATAGTTCAAAAGGATATGGATGTCAGTTCACCAATTTATGCCCTTTATTCATAGTTCATGAGGAGATGGGACGAGTTGGGTCTGTCAGCACACGAACTACAACTAACCTTTTTGTTCCTATTCCAGGGATTCTCTTAAGAAACAAGGACGTAACCATCCATTTTTCTTTTGGTGGTTATTATAACTTCAATGAAGAGGTGCACTTTGAAATTCTTTTGACATTCATTTGGTTTCACTAGGTTCTTTTTGTTTATCAATATTTTTTTTAGGATGTTAGATGGATAAAATGGTATTCATGACACAAATGATACGAACAAGGAAGCAGCATAACAGAAGAAAAAGTAAAGGGAATGATGTTCAAGAAGAAGTATACTTCAAGAGAAGGTATACTTTAAGATGAGGTATACTATCTTGCTCTATTTCTAACCTTTGGTTTTTAAGAACTTTGAATACATGCTTTTGCTAATTTTGGAAATTGAAATTTCCTAAAAAAGAAACGAGCTTTATGAATTTAGCTTGATTACTGTGATATGTTTGTTAAGGGGTATAATTCTTTTGCTGCATGCCCATTTTTACCCTCTCAAGGTTATAATTTGAACTGAATTGCAAAGACGATTGGTTTTATGAGTTTAACCTATTCGGTTTTTAGTGCTAATCCGAACCGTAGCGAAAACCGAATAAAAATTAAGGTTCAGTTTGGTTCGAACTAACCGTTACTGGTACAAAGTATTTTCCCTCCAATAAAATGTTGTCAACATTTATTAAATCTCATTCACTTCGTTCACCATCATCGTTCTCTCTGCATTATCTCGATTAAAAGTCTTCAAAATCTTTTCGTCTTCTATGCATTATCACCGTCCTCTTTGTATTATTATCATTTTTAAAATCTAATATTATGTATCGTTGAAGGNCAAATGTCGTGCTACCAAACGAATTTTTTTTGGCAATGGAGCCTATTTGCGTTGGCAGATGGGACACAGATTACCATCATCGACTCCTCCAACAGGACCAACACTGCTAATAGTGGGTATAATTTAATTGAAATTCAATTTTTTTGGTTTTTTTTAAATGAACTTTTCATTTCTTGATAAAGGTGTATGCCTTTGATATTAACACTGCTGAAGCATCATCCATCCATTCAGTAAATCTTTCTTCTTCTTTTATTTTCTGACTGTTTGTTGATATGAGCGCAGGCCTTTGATATAAACACTCCCGAAGCTTCTTCTATCCCTCTAATAAATCTTTCTTACTTTTTCTCTTTTCTTTCTTTCTTTCTTTTATTTTTTACTTTATTTATTCTTCTTTGATTTTCCCACTATTTCTTTATAAGGGCGCATGCCTCGATTATGGCAGAAATGACAAAGTTTACTAGGAGAGAATATGTGTCGTCACTATATGGTGAGTTGTTTAGTTTACCTTTTTTTGGTTTATAGTTCAAAAGGATATGGATGTCAGTTCACCAATTTATGCCCTTTATTCATAGTTCATGAGGAGATGGGACGAGTTGGGTCTGTCAGCACACGAACTACAACTAACCTTTTTGTTCCTATTCCAGGGATTCTCTTAAGAAACAAGGACGTAACCATCCATTTTTCTTTTGGTGGTTATTATAACTTCAATGAAGAGGTGCACTTTGAAATTCTTTTGACATTCATTTGGTTTCACTAGGTTCTTTTTGTTTATCAATATTTTTTTTAGGATGTTAGATGGATAAAATGGTATTCATGACACAAATGATACGAACAAGGAAGCAGCATAACAGAAGAAAAAGTAAAGGGAATGATGTTCAAGAAGAAGTATACTTCAAGAGAAGGTATACTTTAAGATGAGGTATACTATCTTGCTCTATTTCTAACCTTTGGTTTTTAAGAACTTTGAATACATGCTTTTGCTAATTTTGGAAATTGAAATTTCCTAAAAAAGAAACGAGCTTTATGAATTTAGCTTGATTACTGTGATATGTTTGTTAAGGGGTATAATTCTTTTGCTGCATGCCCATTTTTACCCTCTCAAGGTTATAATTTGAACTGAATTGCAAAGACGATTGGTTTTATGAGTTTAACCTATTCGGTTTTTAGTGCTAATCCGAACCGTAGCGAAAACCGAATAAAAATTAAGGTTCAGTTTGGTTCGAACTAACCGTTACTGGTACAAAGTATTTTCCCTCCAATAAAATGTTGTCAACATTTATTAAATCTCATTCACTTCGTTCACCATCATCGTTCTCTCTGCATTATCTCGATTAAAAGTCTTCAAAATCTTTTCGTCTTCTATGCATTATCACCGTCCTCTTTGTATTATTATCATTTTTAAAATCTAATATTATGTATCGTTGAAGGCATCTTTCTCGGATGCCTCCTCGACCTCACAAGGGTCGTACTACCAAATGAATTTTTTTTGGCAATGGAGCCTATTTGCGTTGGTAGATGGGACACATATTACCATCCTCGGCTCCTCCAACACCGCCAATGGTGGGTATAATTTAATTGAAATTTAATTTTTTTCTGGTTTTCTTTTGAAATGAACTTTTCATTTCTTGATAAAGGCGTAGGCCTTTGATATTAACACTGCTGAAGCGTCATCTATCCATTCAGTAAATCTTTTTTTTTGTTCTTCTTTTATTTTCTGACTGTTTATTGATATGGGCACAGGCCTTTGATATAAACACTCCTGAAGCTTATTCTATCCCTCAAATAAATCTTTTTTACTTCTTCTTTCTTTCTTTCTTTTATTTTTTGCTTGATTTCTTCTTCTTTGATTTTCCTACTATTTCTTTATATGGGCGCAGGCCTCTGTTATAGGAGAAATGACAAAGTTTACTAGGAGACAATATGTGTCGTCACCATATGGTGAGTTGTTCGATTTACCTTTTCTTGGTTCATAGTTCATGAGGATATGGATGTTAATTCACCAATTTCTGCCCTTTATTCATAGTTCATGAGGAGATGGGACGAGTTGGTTCTGTCAACACACGAACTACAACTGACCTTTATGTTCTTATTACAGGGATGCTCTTGAGAAATAAAGACGGAACCGTCCATTTTTCTTTTGGTGGTTATTATAACTTCAACGAAGAGGCGCCCTTTGAAATTCTTTTGACATTCATTTGGTTTCACTAGGTTCTTTTTGTTGTCAATATTTTTTTAGGACGTTAGATGGATAAAATGGTATCTAGGAAACAAATGATACGAACAATAGATACTTGTTCCAGTATGAGAAGAATAGAAGGAAAAAAAGCCAGTACAAATTGTATATCATCAAAAATAACTTACAAATTATTGGAAAATCAGATGATATGATATAGTACTTACTAAAATATTAGTTGAATAGAGAAATCAAGGTCAAAGAAGANCCACACCAAGATGATGCTTGTCCTTAAGCATATAACTCAAGACTAATCGCAAATCTCCACTCAATTCTCATCTCAACTCATCCGAAAATAATCTTAAGCAAGCATACTTCAAGAATTTAAGTCGATCAACATTCGAGAGATAAAGATTTTAAAGCATAGGAACTCATAAGGTAATATAAAAGAAAAACATTCAACCACCACGAAGATCCATTCAAAATTCAAGTGCAACAAGATTTAATAGCACTCTCATTGACTTCACTCCATGCACTCAAAGTGTTTAGGGTATCATTTATGCACTCAAATCAAATCAAAGAATGCTATTACCATAAGCTTGCTTATATATCACATCTCAATCAACAAAAAATGAATTAAACGCAAAAATCTAAGGGTATTAAAAAGGTTGTAACGAGGTTAAATGAGTTCAATAAAAAAAAAA
>MKYO02007120.1:0-115093 GCA_002013955.2 Citrus medica
GATCAATCATAACCGCTACCTACATTCCATATAATTGTGCACCACAAATAGGAACTAATAAAGAGACCCGCGATCCCATAGAAGGACATCACGATCCCTTGTGGAAAAAATTTTATTTACTGCAACGGAAATAAAGATAGCAAATTCGTATCAAGATAACTAGAAATTCCAACCACTAAGAATCCTAATGAGCCTAAAAAAAGGATAAAGGCCCAGAAGAAATTGCCTGGTTTGCAAGAGCCCGCTATAAATTCTATCCATATATATTCTAATCGCCAACTCATACATACTAGCTCCAGTTGCATTTTATTGGAATTGAGGAAATAACCAAAACAAAATCCATTTTAGTTTACTTTTTGTATTTCCGAAGTAACTCTCATCAACTAGTACTATTTGGACGTGAGCTCTTAGCAATAATTCATCGAATTGGTGAGGTAGAATAAAATAAGAGTATCCCCTTCATATAAGTCCCTGTAGATTGGTACCATTGACTTTCATTGCAGACATGAGTTCGGATCACAGCCTCTTGTTCAAAATAGATAGAATTTATGTACCTATATATCATGTTTACACATGCATAAGAGCACTTCGTTTACGTTCGGGGAAAGCCGCCTCTTAGTCTTATACACTATTCTACTAAATGGATATCTGTCATCGCTAAATCTTGAAAAAAAACTAGACGAGATTTGACCTTGATCCGATCGGATTTACAAAATCTTATTTTTTCAAGATAAAGAAATAACAAAGCCATTGCCATTGCCGAAAATACTAGGCCCACTAAAGGCACAAAAATAGAGGGAAAGCTGTTGAGAATTGTCATAGAAAGGGTACCTCGATTTAATATTTGTACTTGTTATTGGTATAAGGATGTCCTATAATAATTAGAATTCATATTCTAATTATTATCATATTCTAATTCGTACATAAATGTATATTAAGTATACTTATATTATTGTATATAAGTATACTAAATGAGTATATATACCAAGCGCAAGGAATGTAGAACTACATAAACGGGCCTATGCATCTTTCTACATGAAATATATGTATGATAATCCATTTGCGTTATTATTATTACTTATTTTTATTCTTCTGTTGTTTTTAGCTTCGGATTTCTTTTTTAATATCTAATTTTGTCTTAACAAAATTAGATATTAAAAAAGAAAAGAATTTCTTTCAAATTCCCTTGGGATTCGTTAGAATCCGATCCAACAACAGCGATTCCTAGGAAAATAGTCCTTGTTAGGAGATATAGAAAGATGCAAGAGTTTCGATTTTCTCTATTTGAATTAGATACATATGTAAGAGGGGAACATAAAATTCATTTTATTTGCCCAGCCCCTAATTAATTCTAATTAATTCTAAGGAAGAATGCTTTTTTATGTTATTTTATTGAGAGAGGTTTACTGATTACTAATCCGTCATATCGGTAAAATAATTATCCGTACGATTCTTTCTACAATGAAATTTTATGTCACCAAAGAAAAATCCATTCTTCGGATTTGATTTTATTTTGATTCAGATAAACTAACTAACTAATTGTTCGCCACAAAAAAAAGTTCACTTAAGAACTCTGCTGGAGTTAATTTTGATTCAAAGGAAAACGGTCGTGGAACATAAATAACTCGCTCAGAACACCTTTTAAAGGATTACGTGGTACGATTGGATCGAATAAGCCCTTATCGAATAAATATTCAGCCTCTTGTGAACCTTCAGGTACTGTCTTATTCAATGTTTGTTCAATTACTCTTTTACCTGCAAATGCAATATAGGCATTAGGTTCAGCAATAATGATATCCCCCAACATACCAAAACTAGCTGTCACTCCACCCATAGTAGGGGATGTAAGAATTGATACATAGAATAACTTTTTATTTGATTGATAATCATATAAAGCAGAAGATATTTTAGCCATTTGCATCAAGCTCAAACTTCCTTCATGCATGCGTGCTCCCCCAGAAGCACACACTAGAAGAAGAGGTAAAAATTTATTGGCGGCATACTCAATCAAACAGGTTATTTTCTCGCCTACTACGGATCCCATACTACCCCCCATAAACTGAAAATCCATAACCCCAATTGCAATGGGAATCCCGTTTAGTTGCCCTGTACCTGTTTGAATAGCCTCCGTTAATCCTGTCTTGCTTTGATAAGAATCAATACGATTTTTATAAGGTTCCTCTTTTGAATCAAATTCAATAGGATCTATAGAGACCATGTCGTCATCCATCGGATCCCAAGTACCTGGATCAACCAAAAGGTCGATTCTATCTAAGCTAATCATTTTCAAATGATATATGTATTGTTCACAAAGATACATTTTTTATTTAAGAAATTTCTTATAATTTAATCCATAACAATTTTCGCATTGAACCCATAAATGCCTGTATTTTTTAGTTACATCACTTTCATTAGAACTTTTGCTTTCATTATAACTTTTGCTTATCATTAAATCACTACCATTCGTGCTACTTTATATATTAGAACTCTCACTTTCACTACAAATGAAATTATAAATGTAACTGGCACTATAATTGTCACTACTACTTAAAACGAGACTATCAATATAGATTTGAGAATGAAGATAAGAGTCAATATAGATTTGAGAATGAAGATAAGAGTCAAGGCAATTATGAATGTGATTATTCCAACTCGATTTAATATCATACATGTAACGATCGGAATCAGGATCAGCACTTTTAGATCCATTATTCCTCGAACTATAATTACGAAAGCTATAAAAAGAACTTTCTAGTTCACTCAGAAAAGAATGAGCATTGTCTAGTTCCAAAATTTGATTTTCAATATCAAAATAGATGGAATACCTATCTCTATTACTATCCTTAACAAAAAAAAGTGTCATCCGAGATGAAATTATGAATGTCCCTGACACCAGCTAATTTGCTGTAACTTGAACTGTCACTATCGCTCGAACTATGAATGTTTTTATTCTTATCATTGCTAATCAGTTCCTCACTTACACTGGGATTTTTTATAGGACCAGGGCTCTCCATTGATTTACTTAATCAACACCTATATTCTAATTCCCCCTTACCCTTAGATAACATCGAATTAAACCACCTTTTTTTCATAGAGCTCTCTTGTCCCTATTTACATGAAAATACAATAGATGAATAGTCAATTGAAAGAAATCATTCTTTTTTGTGAGACCCCGGAGTATCACTTCGCTATATACGACCCTTTTCAATTCGAAATAGCGGCGGCTCTCGTATTATGTAAAATTCATATCGAAAAAAAAGAAATATTTGTTCTCTCCTATAAATGAACTTTTTTCGTAAAATCTCGTCTACTAATGGAATAAGTTTCTACTCCAACATGGAACGAAAGGACAATATACAGGATGGGTAGAAGAAGTTGTGATACTTGGGACGAAACTGCGGAATAGAAAAGAATACACCAACCCTAAGAGCCCCTGGGATTAATTGTGGATCCAACGCAATAATAGAAAGAGTTGCGTTTGGTCTTATATTTTGTATTTAAGATCTTGGATATCTAGATAAATATGTAGCTATCCAAAACATCTACAATAGAATCGTTGGGTTCGGCTCAATCCTTTTAGTAAAAGATTGGGCCGAGTTTAATTGAAATTCAACTAATAAACCAAATGGTAATTACTGGATTACAAAGTATCCACTGCGTCAAATTCGAATTTGATCGACTTCCAGATTTCACAAGCAGCAGCCAGTTCAGGACTCCATTTGCTAGCCTCCCGGATAATTTCATTACCTTCACGAACAAGATCGTGTCCTTCATTACAAGCTTGTACACATGCTTCTAGAGCTACTCGATTAGCTACAACGCCGGGTGCATTTCCCTAAGGGTGTCCTAAAGTTCCTCCACCAAATTGTAGTACGGAATCATCTCCAAAGATCTCTGTCAACGCAGGCATATGCCAAACGTGAATACCCCCGAAAGGCACAGGTATAACTCCTGGTATAGAGACCCAATCTTGAGTGAAATAAATACCTCGGCTTCGATCTTTTTCAACAAAATCGTCACGTAGTAAATCAACAAACCCCAAGGTTATTTCTCTTTCCCCCTCAAGTTTACCTACTACTGTACCGGCGTGAATATGATCTCCACCAGACAGACGCAAAGCTTTAGCTAGTACACGAAAGTACATACCATGATTCTTCTGTCTATCAATAACTGCATGCATTGCACGGTGGATGTGAAGAAGTAGACCATTATCTAGGCAATAATGAGCCAAGCTAGTATTTGCGGTGAATCCCCCAGTTAAGTAGTCATGCATTATGATAGGAACTCCTAAGTCTCTGGCAAAGACAGCCCTTTTTAGCATTTCTTCGCATGTCCCTACAGTAGTATTCAAGTAATGACCTTTGATTTCACTTGTTTCAGCTTGCGCTTTATAAAGAGCTTCCACACAAAATAAGAAATGGTCCCTCCAACGCATAAATGGTTGGGAGTTCACGTTCTCATCATCTTTGGTAAAGTCAAGTCCACCACGTAGACATTCATAAACCGCCCTACCATAATTCTTCGCGGATAACCCCAGTTTCGGTTTAATAGTACATCCCAACAGGGGACGGCCATACTTGTTCAATTTATCTCTCTCAACTTGGATGCCGTGAGGCGGGCCTTGGAAAGTTTTAGTATACGCAGGAGGGATTCGTAGATCCTCTAGACGTAGAGCGCGTAGTGCTCTGAAACCAAATACATTACCCACAATGGAAGTAAACATATTAGTAACAGAACCTTCTTCAAAAAGGTCTAACGGGTAAGCTACATAACATATATATTGATTCTCTTCTCCAGCAACGGGCTCAATGTCGTAGCATCACCCTTTGTAACGATCAAGGCTAGTAAGCCCATCAGTCCACACAGTTGTCCAGGTACCAGTAGAAGATTCCGCAGCTACCGCAGCCCCCGCTTCCTCGGGTGGAACTCCGGGCTGAGGAGTTACTCGGAATGCTGCCAAGATATCAGTATCTTTGGTTACATAGTCAGGAGTATAATAAGTCAATTTATAATCTTTAACACCGGCCTTGAATCCAACACTCGCTTTAGTCTCTGTTTGTGGTGACATAAGTCCCTCCCTACAACTCATGAATTAAGAATTCTCGCAAGAACAAGGTCTACTCGACATAAATTAGGAGTTAATGAAACCCCTTCACAGGAATCTTTCACAAGCTTTTCAATTAATATTATCACCTACTCAGAGCGTTTCCTTGTTTTTTTAGACCATGGTATTTGATTCACCAAATACATCATTATTGTATACTCTTTCATATGTATGGCGCAACCCAATCGGCGCCTTTCAAGTTTCTAATCCCTTACCTTTTTTCAATCGAAATTTCTAAATAATAAGAAATTGACTCTTGACAGTAATATGTGTTGTATACGTAAATCCTATATGTGTAAAGAAAATATGCGTAATTCATCCAGTAAAGAAAGGCAGGGTATATATATCAAAAAAAAGAATAGACTAGGCATAAGTCGATATGCTAAAATAAGAAATAAGGTCCAATGAGATAGAAATAATGAATCGACAAAGAGAGTTCATGTTCGAACTCCATAGATAATATGGCGGGTATTGTCTATAATGATAGATATAATGAACGACTTTCTCACGATTTTTATTCACCCACTTGATATTTTGAAAGTCGGTTGGTTGAACTTGAAAATTCCCTCATTGAAATTGCATAAATGCATAAGCATAAGGAAACTATTGAATTGCATTCGGTTGGACGGTACCAACAAAATTGAGCGCAAACTCCCATTTCTTATTGAATTAACCGATCCACGTGCTATCGAAGATTTTTTTGGATGCGATCAAGTTCGAAAAAAATGACATCTTTCACTTTATTATTATGAGAATAAATCCTACTACTTCTGGTCCTGGGGTTTCCATGTTTCCAAACAAAAACCTAGGACATATCGCTCAAATCATTGGTCCGGTACTGGATGTAGCCTTTCCCCCCGGCAAGATGCCTAATATTTACAATGCTCTAGTAGTTAAGGGTCGAGATACTGTCGATCAACCAATTAATGTGACTTGCGAGGTACAGCAATTATTAGGGAATAATCGAGTTAGAGCTGTAGCCATGAGTGCTACAGATGGTCTAACGAGGGGTATGGAAGTAATTGACATGGGAGCTCCTCTAAGTGTTCCAGTCGACGGAGTGACTTTAGGACGAATTTTCAACATGCTTGGAGAGCCCGTTGATAATTTAGGTCCTGTAGATACTCGCACAACATCCCCTATTCATAAATCCGCGCCTGCTTTTATACAGTTAGATACAAGATTATCTATTTTTGAAACAGGAATTAAAGTAGTAGATCTTTTAGCTCCTTATCGTCGGGGAGGAAAAATCGGACTATTTGGGGGAGCTGGGGTGGGTAAAACAGTACTCATTATGGAATTGATCAACAACATTGCCAAAGCCCATGGGGGTGTATCCGTATTTGGCGGAGTCGGTGAACGTACTCGTGAAGGAAATGATCTTTACATGGAAATGAAAGAGTCTGGAGTAATTAATGACCAAAATCTTTCGGAATCAAAAGTGGCTCTAGTCTACGGTCAGATGAATGAACCACCAGGAGCTCGTATGAGAGTTGGTTTGACGGCCCTAACTATGGCGGAATATTTCCGAGATGTTAATGAACAAGACGTACTTCTATTTATCGACAATATCTTCCGTTTCGTCCAAGCGGGATCCGAGGTATCCGCCTTATTGGGTAGAATGCCTTCCGCTGTGGGTTATCAACCTACCCTTAGTACCGAAATGGGTTCTTTACAAGAAAGAATTACTTCTACCAAAGAGGGGTCCATAACTTCTATTCAAGCAGTTTATGTACCCGCGGATGATTTGACTGATCCCGCTCCTGCCACGACATTTGCCCATTTAGATGCTACTACCGTACTATCAAGAGGATTAGCTGCTAAAGGTATCTATCCAGCAGTTGATCCTTTAGACTCAACGTCAACTATGCTGCAACCTCGGATCGTTGGCGAGGAACATTATGAAACGGCGCAAAGAGTTAAGCAAACTTTACAATGTTACAAAGAACTTCAAGACATTATAGCTATCCTTGGGTTGGACGAACTATCCGAAGAGGATCGTTTAACTGTAGCAAGGGCGCAAAAAATTGAGTGTTTCTTATCACAACCCTTTTTCGTAGCCGAAGTATTTACCAGTTCCCCGGGGAAATATGTTGGTCTAGCCGAAACTATTAGAGGGTTTAAATTGAACCTGTCCGGAGAATTAGATGGTCTTCCTGAGCAGGCCTTTTATTTGGTAGGTAACATAGATGAAGTTACTGCGAAGGCTACAAACTTAGAAATGGAGAGTAATTTGAAGAAATGACCTTAAATCTTTGTGTACTGACCCCTAATCGAATTGTTTGGGATTCAGAAGTGAAAGAAATCATTTTATCTACTAATAGTGGACAAATCGGCGTATTACCAAATCACGCGCCTATTGCCACAGCTGTAGATATAGGTATTTTAAGAATCCGCTTTAACGACCAATGGTTAACGATGGCTCTGATGGGTGGTTTTGCTAGAATAGGGAATAATGAGATCAATATTTTAGTAAATGATGTGGAGAAGAGTAATGACATTGATCCCCAAGAAGCCCAGCAAACTCTTGAAATAGCATAAGTTAATTTGAGGAAAGTTGAAAGCAAGAGACAAACAATTGAGGCAAATCTAGCTCTCAGACGAGCTAGGACACGAGTAGAGGTTATCAATGCGATTTCATAACTAGTTGGTGCGCCCGAATAGAATAATCCAACGAATTTCTGTTTATACCCCTATTTTGATTCTGCCAATTGAATCCAATTAAATTCAATCAAGTGGAATCGGATTCTGACGGAAGGAAAAAGGTTTCAATTCGAAAATCAAATTGAATCGGATAGAAAAGATACAAAATCAATAAACAAAGGTGAGTAGAAAAACTTATTAGATACCATTGGCCGTTGTATCTAATAATTTTTACCTACTATTGGATTTGAACCAATGACTCCCGCCGTATGAAAGCAATACTCTAACCACTGAGTTAAGTAGGTCATTTATCATTATAACAAAAAACAAAAAGAGACCCATCACATCCCATCGATGGAGTATAAATCTAATAGGACTTCTAAGCAATACCAATCCAAAAGATCAAAGAGATATGGTGTGGGATCATGGAATATTCATCTTGACAAGAAATTATCTACATAATATGATAAAATATGTATCACAAGGACAAGGGCTATAGCTCAGTTAGGTAGAGCACCTCGTTTACACGTGCGCCAATGTTTTTCAGAGGAGTCCATCATGCAATCAAAAGAATTGATCTTTTTGAGAAATTAATGTCTGACTCCGTGGCTTGTAGGGAACAAAACAAGAGAACAATAGCCTGACAAATGGATCGGTTTGATTCGGGTGCCCTTTTAGGAACCAAATAGAATCCATCATTAATTTGAGAGATTGATAAGGTAAATACCTAGTCTATTCAATGCTAGGCATAATGAGTATAAGGACCTCAAAAATTCTCTTTTCGTTCTATGAACCTTAAGGCGTATGAAGTTTCATATGTGATTCTTTAATCAGGATGATAGAGACTCCATTTCGTTTAGGTTGATCTAGGCCATAAGCAGACCTACGTCAAGATAACCCTTCTTTGAAACACTTTGGGAGTGCTCCTATATCCGAATCCAAATAATGAATTAGAGCACATGGAGCCATTTCCTTATTTTTCTGTCAAGAAAAAAATATGGTAGACTAACTGATATTTCTATCAGTTAATGAAAGAGCCCAATGCAAAAAAAAAAATGCATGTTGGGTCTTTGAAAGAGTTCGAATCATTTTGATAAGAACTAGTTCGATCTGTTTTAGCGAGAAGGTCTACGGTTCAAGTCCGTATAGCCCTATACTAATCTCAAATAATAATAATCAAAATGGAAATACAGAAAAATTGTATAGTTTTCATTTCCTCATTCATTGGATTTTTGTTGTTTGTAACTGGTCGCTGGGGGTTGCTTGTGGTTCATCGAAATCAAATCATTCCCAAAAGCTCGCTCGGAGGGAGCTCGTTCCGAGCAGAACATCAAACTGAAATGAACTGAAATGAAAACAAAAGCGCATTTCAATGGATTTAATCGCTATTTTTTTTTTATAGTTCGATCTGTTTTACCGAGAAGGTCTACGGTTCGAGTCCGTATAGCCCTATACTAATCTCAAATAATAATAATCAAAATGGAAATACAGAAAAATTGTATAGTTTTCATTTCCTCATTCATTGGATTTTTGTTGTTTGTAACTGGTCGCTGGGGGTTGCTTGTGGTTCATCGAAATCAAATCATTCCCAAAAGCTCGCTCGGAGGGAGCTCGTTCCGAGTAGAACATCAAACTGAAATGAAAACAAAAGCGCATTTCAATGGATTTAATCGCTATTTTTTTTTAGAATCTTGGATTCGACTAAACAAACCCATTTTTCTTTCTTCAATAATTAATAATAATAATCTTTGTATGGGAATTCCATATGGATTTGCCTCTTTTCCTGTTCCCATCACAATCAAAGAGTTATTGATACTTCCTTTCTTTGGTATACTCACCTACTTTTGGTGAATTTGCGGAGTCAAAATCATGACACGAATCCGGGGAGACGCCGACGTAACCCAACTCAAATGGAATAGTAAGTCGCATGGATATAGGAACGGATTACTGTATTTGTTGACACCTCAGCGTTTGAAAAACGAATAGCTTTTCATAAACATAATTCAGAAACAGAAAATATTCTATATATTGAGAATAGAATCAAAATCGATTGAATTTCAAAGATTCGAATTCGAAATTCGAAACAAAAATTTGAATTTTCTTTAGACTTCCTTTGATTTAGACAAGTCCGAAGCGCGGTGAACGCAAAAGGGTTTTGTTTGTTTTGTTTGTATAAGAGATTTATACTATATTAAAATCGAAGGAAGTGTAATGAAAATAGGACTACAATCGAGAAATCTTAAAACGAGACATCACAACAAACAAACTAAACTTTGCAGTTCGATCAAAATGAATTGTTGTTTTGATTAACCAGTTATCGATGACTTGACAATGAATTCCAATTTGCATCAACAAATTTGGTCTATTTTCCACATTCATAGGAGTTTGGCTATGTTTCTGCTTTACAAATATGATATTTTCTGGGCATTTCTAATAATATCAAGCGTTATTCCTATTTTGGCATTTCTAATTTCCGCAGTTTTAGCCCCGATTAACAAAGGGCCAGAGAAACTTTCTAGTTATGAATCGGGTATCGAACCAATGGGCGATGCTTGGTTACAATTTCGAATCCGGTATTATATGTTTGCTCTAGTTTTTGTTGTTTTTGATGTTGAAACCGTTTTTCTTTATCCATGGGCAATGAGTTTTGATGTATTGGGGGTACCCGTATTTATAGAAGCTTTCATTTTCATGCTTATCCTAATTGTTGGTTTAGTTTATGCGTGGCGAAAAGGAGCATTAGAGTGGTCTTAGTTTCTGAATATTTAGACAATAACAAAAAAGTAAAAACAAAAAACAAAAAATAACATTGAGAGAATTATCAATTCTATTGAATTTTCCTTACTTGATCGAACAACCCCAAATTCATTTATTTCAACTACATCAAACGATCTTTCAAATTGGTCAAGACTCTCCAGCTTATGGTCGCTTCTTTATGGTACCAGTTGTTGTTTCATTGAATTTGCTTCATTAATCGGTTCGCGGTTTAATTTTGACCGTTAAGTGGGGGTCCAAACCGACTGATGTTGAAGAATCAGCAGATGAGTTGTGGTTAGGGGTGAAATGCCACTCGAACCCAGAGCTAGCTAGTTCTGCCCGAAATGCGTTGTAGAGGAATGTTTCTAATAAAAATAGTTTGTTCCTGCATGTCCCCTCGGCTTTTCCAAATTAATATTGCGGATACATATAATTCAGAAGAATACGTGAATGATTCATATACAACATCTCTTTCTTTTAGCAAGGGTTCTACCAATTGATATGTTTCCACAAATAATTGAAATTCAATTTCCTGATCTGTATTTTCAATTTTTGGAAACTTATAAAGCTCTTCTGTTAAGCCCTGATCAATGAACCTACAAAATCCTTCAAATTGTATCTAATTCAACCCAGGTATTGTAGACATTCCTGCATTTCCATCTCCGAGCATTTTGAATTTCCCATTTATCAAAAAATCCCATTCGTTTCTCATTCTGCATCGATTCATATGAATCGATGCAGAATGCNTGATGATTTTATACTTAATAAAATTAGAATTTCTAAGAGACAGATCCAAATGGAAAGGAAGCGATAAATTCCACTTAGACTTACGGAGTTTTGTATAGAATCAAAAAAATAATTCAATTTATACCATTATTATGATATTCCAATCCGTTAGGATACCAGAAAATAAACGTCATGATTTGATCTATTCGCTAAGATAAAGACATAAGAATCAGACACAATATACCAGCGTAAAGCTCATTTTTTTAGCACTTACCTTTTTCATAGATTCCACTGTTTAAAAAATGATTTGCGAAGAACTCCTTTTTTTCTTTTTTTAGTCGAATTTTTTTAATAGGATTGAAGTGCGTAAGACGGCTTGTATTTAGTAAACCCGTGCTCATATAGATATATACATCGCCCCCCTTTATTGCATAGTTCACTTCGGGACAGCGCATGTCGTGCTCTATCAAAATTTCGATTTTCTCTTCAATCTAAATTGCAGTACGACAATTTTCGGCAAATTCCCTGGCCCGCAGTGAATAATTTTATTTTTATTTATAAATTCAAATAGTAAGTTTAATAAATGTAAATTATAAAAGTTTTAATATATTTATAATTATAAAAAACTAATTTAACATAGATAATAATATAAAATATTATTATATATAATACTATATACAATAAAATATCAAATATTGTATAATATTAAAATAATACAGTGCTAATACAATATAATTTAATACAATACCTCACATTAATTAATGCAATGTATTATAATACAATATAATGCGCTAAAAACATCCTCATTGTTTTTTAATTAATAGAAAATGAAGGGCCGAAAATTAAATGCTACACAGTTATTATCATTGACGAAAATGATTAAATAATTAATCCAAACAATAATTATGAAAATCACGTGCATCGCACGTTCGAACTTAAATCTAGTCATCGATGTGATGCAGGGGTAAAGCGATGAATAACAGCTACCGACCGACGTAAGAAAAAAGAAAGAAAAAAAAAAAGAATCGAAAACGAACATTGATTTGACAATAACAAACAATCTACAACTCTTCAGTTGTTAACTGGACAGACAACAGCGTTTGCTTTTCTAACTTCTTCTTCTTCTTGTTGTCTAGGAAAAGAAAAGAAAATGGGGGGTTATAAGCTGGGATCAGCATTTGATTTGAAATCAGGGCGGGCGATAATGGTGGGGCTTTTATTAATGGTGGGTTCATTCTACTTGGGTACTCTCTTTGGAGGCAATGCTCCCATCTACGTCTCCAGAACTTCCCCCAATTCCTCGTTGTCTGGTATTTCTTCATTTTTAGCTCCTTCAGTCAGTTAGATCACGTATACCCATTTCCATTTGGATGTCAATTTTTTGCCTTTTTTCAAATTTGAGCTCGATTTTGAGATTTGGGGTTCTGGGAAAGTTTGTGTATTTGAATTTTTAGTTAAACTGACCAATGCCCTCTTTTTTTTAATTATTTTCTGCTCTTTTTATTTCAACTGATTGTATGTAAGAGAGCCTGCAATGCAGTTTTTGTTATTGGTTTATAGATGCAGTTTGCCTAATTTAACAGGAACGACTTGAAGGGGATTTATTAACTGACTTTGTTGTTTTTTGACGTAAACCAATAACTGGGAGTTCTGCATCTGCTGAATCTAGTTAGAAAGTCCTTTTCTTGTGTGAAGTGGCTTAAGTTGCAAGAGATTATTGACTGGCTAGTCAATGACAAGATTGGTAGATCTGAAGGGACTGTTGAATTTAGTTGTTAGCTTCCCATATAAACATATAACAAGAGGCTCACTCTAACTAGCGTTGGCTAAATGTTCAGAGCTCGTAAAAGTCTGTTCAAGAATCTTCAGGGTGCCCCTTTGTATGAGACCGAAGACATTTTAAATAAGACCATGTTAAGGACTAAAAACATTTTTTACCTTTTTTTAAAATTGTTTGCAGGCAGACGTTATCCCACGAGACTATGACTATGTTTATGTTAGATAACATATCAATATTTGCTGCTTAAAAGATGATTTTACTGTCATACATTAGTGTAGATATTTAACTTTCTTCTCATACCACGTACAGTTAGTTGATTACAATTTTCTGATTTTTTATGAAGGTAATCATTGTTCTCATATTGAATTTTATATCATAGAGGCATGTCAAAGTTTACATCAATAGAATATGATGAAAGTTTAAACGTCCAGAAAATCATCTTATGGATGGAAATCTCACGTAGCACTTTGTAATATGAATGTGTTGTTTGCGCATGTGTACCGCGAGAGTTTAGCCTTTGACTAGTTTGATTGTTTGTGATTATAGACATCTTTTTCAGTTGCAGGTACTACCACTTTTATGAACAAAGTTACTCTAACTTACAGGAAAACACCACTTGTTATTCCAGAAAGTGGTTTAATAATAGTTTAGCCTTTGACTAGTTCGATTGTTTGTGATTATAAACATCTTTTTCAGTTGCAGGTACTACCACTTTTATGAACAAAGTTACTCTAACTTACAGGAAAACACCACTTGTTATTCCAGAAAGTGGGATGAATGTATGTCCTATAACGTTCAATGAGTACATCCCTTGCCATGACCCTTCATATGTGAAGAAATTGCTCCCTAGCTTGGATCTTTCTAGAAAAGAAGAACTAGAGAGGCACTGCCCTCCACTTGAAAAGCGATTGTTCTGCTTGGTGCCTCCACCAAAAGATTATAAGATTCCTATAAGATGGCCGACCAGCAGGGACTATGCGTGGCAAAGCAATGTAAATCATACACGTCTTGCTGAAGTGAAAGGAGGACAAAATTGGGTTCATGAGAAAGGTCAATTGTGGTGGTTTCCTGGTGGTGGTACTCATTTCAAGCACGGGGCACCTGAATATATTCAAAGGTAATTACGATTGACTTAATTTGATAGATGCTCCTCTCTCTCTCACTCTCTCTCTCTCGCTCGCTCTTTTCCTCATTTTCACTGTGAGAAAAAAGTTCATTTATCTGCTGTATATATATATATATATATATATATATATATATATATTTTTTTTTTCGGAGAAAGTGTTGTTATTTGAAAAGATATATATATATATATATATATATATATATATATATATATATATATATATATATATATTCTGAGAAAGTGTTGTTATTTGAAATGACTTACATATCTGAGTATTGAAAAACAATTGTTACTTTATATAGAAGAAAATTTGAAATGTGTACTAAGTGGGTCCGCTTTATGCCCTCAAATCTGACTCTTCAAATCTGCTTTATGCTTCTTATTGCTGTTTAGGTATATAGTAACAAACAATGCCTAGTTTTGTATTTATTTTTTTTTTTTCCCGAAAGAAAAAATGGACGGACTTATTTGTAAGCAAAACTTTGGTTGGCCTTTAGCTCTAGTTCTGCTTCTGCATGAGTTTTCTGTACACAATAGTTCGTGTTTTCTTAATTGTTAACTTTCTTTTCCTTTTCTTTTTTGACACAGGTTGGGAAACATGATGACTAATGAAACAGGTAACCTGCGTTCAGCAGGGGTATTTCAAGTTCTTGATGTTGGCTGTGGAGTTGCCAGCTTCTCTGCTTTTCTTCTTCCCTTGGATATACAAACAATGTCTTTTGCCCCCAAAGATGGACATGAAAATCAGATTCAGTTTGCTTTGGAGCGAGGGATTGGTGCAATGATCTCTGCCTTGTCCACAAAACAGCTTCCTTATCCTTCTAGCTCATTTGAGATGGTTCACTGTTCAAGGTGTCGTGTTGATTGGCATGCGAATGGTATTTGCTATCTGAAGTAGTAATAGGTGTTGGATATGCAGCTTGTTATTTGCATAAATTATCATGTTGATCTAATTCTCAAAAATTCTTTCTGTGATATGTCATCCATTTTGCTGATAGTGAATAGCTAGAAATGATGAATTTATAGCATCCACTAGTGGCTGGGACTTAAATACATTGCAAATAGGCATATTGCACTGACATTCTATATAAAGTTCCTATGTTGCTTTAGATTTTGTAATGCATATGTACTGAGCATGTCCATCCCAGTGACTTTGCAACCAGATCAAGTTAGGGAGTAGCAATTCATTATATTAATTAGAAATATCAAAAGAGTTGTGGCCTTGTAAAGTTTATGTGTGGCTGGAACAACTTTGAAGAGATGTATTATTTCCACTGCTGGTCTGAGTATGTGTTTATGTACCCCCATGTTGTCATTATTGTTGATATCTATTGGTTCTAGACCAGCTGTTAAACTAAACATTAAATTCTTAAGGTTCAAGATATCTACGATCTCATAGGTCCTGAGTTTTTTTGTAGTTGGGACTTCAAATGTAGAAAGCATATATATGTTGATTGTGTAACACTTCCCTCATGATTGATTGGTAAGCACAGTTGTCTTTGATGTAGTAATTTCTCAATGGATATCTGTTGATAATTTAATTTGAATGCATGGAAGCTTGAGCTACTGGGTAGTAGCCAACCCCATATTGCTATGGATGGTAATACATTTTTAGCAATTTGATAAGTCTTTGAACTCTTTTTTCTGTAGTTTCTTGCACTAAGATCTTCTGTTCCGTTATCACAAAAGAAGATCAGTATACTGTTAGTTGATATTTATTCTAAGTGGTTTTTATTTTTACTTGCTCTCAATACTCATTCGGATCCACTATGCTGTTTTATAAAGGGGAGAAATAATTTCACTCTTGAAAAGGCTTGTTATTCTCCCATTCCTTGAAAATCAGTAAAGCTATTCTCATCATAGCTTTTATGATGATAATGATAGTTACAGATATTTGATAAAGTAGAGAATTTCCTTCTGAAGAGGAGTGTAAGAGATTTCTCCCGAATAATTTTGTCACTTCCCTTCAGCAAATGTTAAAAACATGTGTTGTATCTTGGATCTGTGGATTTGGATGTCCAGAAAAGTAAATTTGAGTTGATGACCCAAATATAAGAGAAGTGGCTCGGAGGTTCAGAATATAATAGGAAATACTTGTAATTTTATAGAAGTAATACCGTCAACCATATTACAAAATTAGTTTTGTATAGTGCTTGTGTGTTATAGATATATTTTATAATATATTACCAAGATTTATTTTATAATATGTTGCTATATTTTTTAACATGATCATATGATGTGGTAAACAACAAAGTGGATTTTGTGATAAAAATTAAGACTTATGATTCTCTGTAGTGGAACATTCATCCTATAAGAGAACATACTTTCATGAATATGGTTGTCCTTGCTTCATGCTCTTTGGTAATAGGAAAAATTTAAAGATGTGATGGTAAAGGTACTTTTATTTTGCATTCTAGTAGAGTTTATTCTGTTACTGACTTTTTGTCATTATACTTATTTTGGGTTACTGCAGATGGTATTTTACTAAAAGAAGTTGACCGTGTTCTGCGACCTAACGGATATTTTGTGTACTCGGCTCCACCTGCTTATAAGAAAGACAAAGATTATCCATTGATTTGGGATAAATTGGTAAACCTCACTACAGCAATGTGCTGGAAACTAATTGCTAGAAAAATTCAGACTGCAATTTGGATCAAAGAAGAAAACCAGTCTTGCCTTTTGCACAATGCAGATCTAAAGCTCATTGATGTTTGTGATGCTGTTGATGAATTTAAACCATCATGGAACATGCCTCTTGGAAATTGTGTGCAAATAAGCAGTGCACAAACAAATTCCCAGAAACTCCCTCCTAGACCGGAGCGTGTCTCTGTATATTCTGAGAGTCTCAGCAGAATAGGTATGTACCTTTTATGAACATGGAGTAGCTAGTTTTTGTTTAAGTTTCTCAGTTGCTCTACTTATTCAATTTGCAAGTTGAATGTAACCATCAGAGATATTTGCAAGTTAAATGTAACCATCGATCTCTGATGCGTAAGATTGAAGCAGAATCTAAGGCTTTTTTGTGCTTATTCTTGATACTTAAGATGCTTGCTTATTGGCTGTTAATTTATTGTTGGACTAATTTCATAATGTCCGTGTTTGACCCCAGGGACTTTTGCTCATGATTTTCTAGCTCAAATTATAGGATTCCTAGTAATTATTTTATTTTGTATGAATTCGTAAACATTTTGGACTGGAGCTATTTTCCTTTGCAGCAAATTAGAATCAGTTGTAAAGATACTCAAATAATCACAGATCAAGGAAAGAGAACATAAATTTATGGCACAATAGGAATGTGGGCAAAACATGGATATCTGAAGTTGTGGAATGCTTTTGAATTTTTATTTTTAACTTTCTTTTTGCATGAAATGTTCAACTGATTTTCGTATTGAATTCTTGTACTAGATGTGTCTTGTTATCATTTAAACGGATAATTCGGGTTAATTAAAATGTAAAGCATGATCGGATCAGTGGCATCACACCTTGTTTTTTGACTTCGATTAAATTGAAGTAGATGAGTGATAATATTACGTCATAGAAAGCAGCAGTGTTATATGATATGATAGTTTAACATTTTTCACCATAGGTATCACTCAAGAGGAGTTTACAACAGACACTAGCTTTTGGCAAGATCAAGTTCATCATTACTGGCAGCTGATGAATGTGAATGAGACAGAAATACGAAATGCCATGGATATGAATGCTTATTGCGGTGGATTTGCTGTGGCTTTGAATTCGTTACCCGTGTGGGTGATGAATATAGTTCCTATTAGCATGAAGAATACTTTGTCTGCTATTTACAACAGGGGGATCTTAGGTGCTTTTCATGATTGGTAAGAAATAGTCAATCATTAATTTGTTTGCATTTTTCTAATTTCCATGGACAACTGACTAGCGATATGCGGGTTTCCTGCAACAGTTATTTGATTGTTAATTAACTCAAATATGTTGCAATTCAGGTGTGAGCCATTCTCAACTTATCCACGCACATACGACTTGTTGCATGCTAATCATCTCTTCTCCCACTACAAAAATCGTGGAGAAGTTTGCTCACTGGAGGATATTATGCTGGAAATGGACCGTATAATACGACCGCAGGTAATTGTTTCAAAAAATTTCATCCTTGTGTATGTTAGCAAAGTTGAAATGTGGTTTATGAAGTCTCTAAAATCATAAAGTGGGCCTAATCTTAATAGCTGAAAAACTAATCCTATCCAACCAGCACAGCCTTCATTTTTGTGCTTTAAGATTAGTAGATTGACAGTCATTAGCATATCAAACAAAATACGTGGATGATATTCACAAATACCAGAGAGCACAATTTATCGTGTTGGTGCATAAGCCCTTGGCTGTTATTATACCGTAGGTTCATATAGTTCCATCTGCTATAGATCAAGACAAGAACAGTCCTACTAGTGCTAAGCATTTGTTTTGGTAATATTAATAATCCTATAGTCCCCTTTTCAGCTCATATACAGTCTTTCCTCTCTATTTAGTTGAGACGCCGTAGTTTTGCTTTCTTTACTAGAGTATCATATGTCTAATTACCAATGATCTAAACATTTACCTATAACTTAATGTTTATGCAGGGATTCATTATAATTCGAGATGAGAAATCTCTGATAACAAGAATCCGTGATCTTGCTCCAAAGTTTCTGTGGGACGTCGAATTGCATTCTCTGGAAAATAGAGAGAAGAAAATGGAATCTGTGCTAATCTGCAGAAAAAAGTTCTGGGCAATTGTCTGAAGTGTATCTTCATAGAATGATTTACCACAACCTACAATAGCTTTTTGTACCATTGAGTCTCCTTTTTAATTTATAATTTTTTGTTTTTACTGCAATAGCATGGCTTCTTGATCTTATGAAGATGGGGCAACAAGTCTTGTAATTTATTAATTGCCCACTAATCTTTTCATCTGTACATGTTTAACCTTCTAATATCATGACCCTTTTACTCTTTCTATAGGAGTCACCACTTTCACTTATTCTCGTTTCTGGAAAACCAAAATTGTAATCAGGGCTAACAAGGCAATTGACAAGAAGCTTACATTCGATTCTAATTTAGGGGTTCAGACAGGCTTTTTAGTAGGCCATATTGTGGCGGAAGATTAATTTCATTAAAATGCCTAAATTGGTGAAGTTATATTATAAGCTGGCGTCAAGCTAAAATAAAATATTATACACAATGTGTATGACTTAAGCCACCGGCCGCCTTTTCTCCCTAGCTCTGCTGTTCTTTGCTCGCCTGCGACAGTGAAACAAAAAGGAGTTTCCGACCGGGGATTTGTATTTTAAAATTCTTGTATTGTTATTTTTTCCATTTTTTATTTTTCAAAGTTTGTAAGAGTTGCGTATTAAAAGTCGGTAGCAATTTCTACCCAACAAATATTAAATTAAAAATAAATTTTCCCTGATTGAGATGCATTGATTTTTGACAAATAAAACGAGGGACCTGAAGGTAATTTAAGGGAGGCACCAATGAGGGAGAGGAGAAAGCTTTGAATGTGTAAAAAGAGAGGGGCACTTTGTTGAATGTTGAGTGTGATTTGACAAGACAGCCCCATGCTTGTCGGCCTTACTCAGTTGCCTCAACACACAAACCAAACCCAATGGCCATTTTGTTTGTATTTTTGCACCAAAATGGTTGACTCTTTAGTCGTTGCCGCCTTCACCTATTCATCTTTCTAACTCTTATTCCTAAGTTTCAGGCTTTATTACAGTACAAATTAGCTTCTACATAATGAAATTATATGGACTTTTCTACTTTATATAATGCATGAGGCTTTTAGCAAACATGTAATATTGTTGCGTTATAATAATTGTATTATATTGTATTAGAATATATTGTATTATATAATGCACAACCTATGGTCAGTATAATATTACGGTATTATAAATAATAGTAATAATAAATTCATATTACTTAGGATTATTAATATTTTTAGTCACCGAGAGATCCCACTAACATATTTCTGTGTCTTTTGAAGTAAAATTTGGCTATCATTGAAATTTTTGCTGCCGGACTAATGTAATTCTGCCATCATCACTAATATTCAAACTTTTGTTCTCCGTAGTTATACCGTCAACAAATAATTAAATAAAATTCGATAAAAATAATAGTTATTTTTTTCCTTTAATATCTAAGAAATGATTCAAACTCACCTATCGGACATAAAGTTTACTAGCTAGCTCCAATAATTATGAGTATCTGCAATCTTTTCTAAAGGTGCATATTTGGGTTGCAGCAAATGCAGTTAATATGATCCTCATAATGCAGATTTTTGATCGACAAACAGCTAAAAAAAGCATATCTTTTGCTTTGTTTATTAGCAGTCTAATCAATAAAGTAAACGAAAAGTAAAAACGATACCAAATTTTAGATAATGTCGATCTTAAATCTCAATTAGCCAAAAGCTTGTGAAAATTACATTTCACCATACTCTTATCTCATTAACAAAAGCTTCATGATCTGCTCCAATTTGCAGTGGGGCCTTTTAATCTTCTTCCTAATTCACTTCAGACATAATGAATATTGTTACTGGTAGTTAGGATCCGTTGACGTTTCTTAATCTAAGCTCTCGTATTTTTTTTTAAAAAAATCTTGTATTACAGTAATATTCTTTTTTTGTGAATCATTTTTGTTCTTAATTTGATTAGAATTCATGTTTATTTGGACTTTTTTTTTCCTTATAATAGAATTCTAAATAGATGCATAACTATTATTAATACGAATATCATTTTATCGTACTATATTGGTGTAACAACTATATTGTGCAGTAGCCACAAGTTTTCTATTTTCTATAATAAATTTTTTGTTACTAGTAATAACATTGCATTGCATGTTGCACATTTAATGTTACATTCAGTGCAAACATATATGATGAGATTGAAGATAAAGCTATTGCAAGCACATGGGATGAGGTATATGTAAATCCTATTCAATTTTTCATTGAACTCGTCACAAGAGTTCGTGCAAAAAATCAAAGAAGTATTTAATGGGTTGATTCAAATAACTTGGGTTTAATATAATTTGTGGAGGCATATTGAAGGAATCACACATGATATTCAAACTAGAGATGGCAAAATCCGGATCTGGATTAAACTTTTGGCATCCGGATCCAGAAAAAATATACGGATCTGAATGCCGGTAATATCCGCACGGATTGCGGATGGATATTCCGGATATCCGGATCCGCATAATAATAAATTTAAATATAATTTTAAATTTAATAATTTACATAATAATATTGAATAAAATTCAATTATAATTTAAAATCAACAATTTTACATCAATTCAACATAAATAACATATAACACCATAAATTCACAAACAATAATTTCACAATATAAATCAAACATAAAAAATAATTTAAGGTAAACCAATTTATTACAATATTCTCTAATTATTATTATTATTATTATTATTATCATTATTATTATTATTATTATTATTATTATTATTATTATTCATAGTTAATGAAGATTACAGAGTTAATTATGCTTATACATTTAAATAAATAATTTAATTTATACATTTTTCAATTGAAATTTAATTAAATAAATAATTTAATTATAAAATAATGCATATCCGGATATCTGATTTTTCAAATGCATTTGCATGCAGATCCAGATCTAGATCCGCACGGATCTTGATTTTTAAGATCCAGATCCGCATTTTTTAACATGCAGATCCATATTTTTCTGAATCTAGATTCCGGAAGATTCAGATCCGGAGTTTATTGCCAACCCTAATTCAGACCACCAAATGCATGATTTAGGCTTTTAAAGTTTTCGAACAACCACTACTATGACATTAGCAAGTTAGCTTGCATATTATGGCTGGAAAATATGCTACTTTCTTTTTTGGATACTTTCCTATTTCTTGAGAAGGCAAGTGGCGAGACAAATCAACTATTTCTCTTTTAATTGCTAGTTTCCATTGTAATTAATATAAGGCATTAAAGCCATTTAAGAGACTTTCCTTATTTGCTTTAGATTAGCCCCTTTTTTAGGTAATTAATTATGATTTGATTTTGGTTTGAGATTTATTTCTTAAAATTCCAAGGGTAATTATGGGATGGAAATTCTTGTAACCATCCTTATATAATGTAATCACATCCAATAAAGAAGATAGATCAGTTTAATGCAGTTAGCTTGAGACTTTAATTCTCTTTGATTCTTAAACTAACTCTTTGAACTTATCGAATTTCATGACATTCAAACCCTTGACTTATCAATCAGACCATTCATAACTAATTGTGACATCCTCACATACCAAGATTCATGCCTTCATTGAGCACCAGGTCATGGTTCCATTCAATTCCAGGTTTAGAATTCAAACTTGGAGACTAAATTGGTTAGGGTCATGTGAATTCTTTAGCAGGTTTCATATAAGTATAGATAGTAAATATAATATAAAAAAAATTATTACCAATAACAAAAAAATGCAATGACTGCAATGTGAAATTAATATACCGTAGCAAGACCCGAGATTTAATTATACACCTACATTTTGATTTAATAATTATACTAATTATAGACTTGCAGCTTATCCGGATAAGATCATATATATGAGGAGAGGATCTTGTATATTAAATTGTTACGAACTCCATATGATACAAAGTTTGAAATAAACATCACAGTGAAATAATTTGGAATGATAAAAAAAAATATTTTTTTTTAATTGCATGGAACATGTATAGTTAGTCTTAGCTAATTGATTAATGAACCGATACTTTTCACACAGAAAAGGAAAAGAAGAAGAATATTTTTTCCTGATTTAGACATAAATAAAGTTGATGAGATGAGTATGAATCAATATATTAAAGGTTGATTTAAATCAACAACTAAAGCTTGATTTTATTAGAATTAGCAAGTGTATAGTTCAAAACCTTAAATGCACCATAAATGTTACAGTAGAAAACATCTTTCTCGCTTTATAATTATAAAAATAAATTGTAGGTCCTAGAAGATTTCACTTCATTAATTATAGCAGATGCCCCCTTTTTTGCTGCAATTAAAAAACATACGTGATGATTCAAAAGCATTTCTCGCTTACTCTGGCATAACCCTTTACACTTGCTAATTTTGCTAATATCTTTGTCTTTCTTTTATTCTCAATTCTAAAAGCTCATTTCTTACTTCCGTTTTGAGGCATTAAAAAAAGCACATCGTGCTTTGTAAAAGCAAAGTTAAAAATTATAATCCAGAAACCATGCCACCTAAAGATTGGCAAGGGTGGCCCAATTACGAAGATTTATTATTATTATTATTATTCTTGTTGTCACTATAATCACTTTCTAATGTATAATTTTGACATACAAAGAAAGATCACCAAGAAACAGTAAGCCTCGGCGATATTTTATTTTTTATTTTTTGTTTGCACATACTGAAATGATTTTATGTGTTTTTTTTGCATTAAATCATCTGTCATTCAAAAATCATATAAGGATCCGACTAATTCAAATTCGAATCGGGTAAGACCACTAAGGTAATAAATTTCTCCTAACAAGTATTTTAACGCAGCTGCATTCTCAAGTCTCGAATTGAAAATTTTATGTGTTTTTAACAAAACAAGAACAAACATACACATACGACATAAATATGTGGACTATAGTAGTGATTTAATAGTAATTTCACTTGTGTTTTAGCAAGCATTAATGCTACTTAGCATCATCTGAATCCATAACATGAAGTCACATAGGTGTTCTAGTGCCCACCATATGATGGGTGAAGTTACTCATTAGATCATTTTCCTATAGAGTAATGATCTAACATATAACGTTGTCCACGTGGCACTATCTAGTTAATTAAAATTTCTAACTATATTAGTTATATTTAAAAGTTTTGTTTGGTGATAAGAAACTACACCCATTAAAAATTAGGTCTTATCCTGATTATAACTCAAACTAAAATAATTAGAGTAAAGTGCATTTACAGTCAAATCAAATGTGATCAAGGTCAGCTCCAAATTTATACTTTTAAACATTTACACATTTATGTTGAACTACATTATTTGATATGAGTATATAACAAATAATAATGACGCTTAATGGAGAACCACCTTGGTTGGATAATTTTCACCTCTCTTCCCCAATTTTAAGGAAAGGGTCAAATTCATGCTTGTGGTAAAAGATAACTATATTTCACCATTATTTAGAGTAACTTTATTTAATTTTGGAGTTTGCCCTTTTATAAATGTCATGCTTGCTCTTTATTATTCACTGTTGTGCAATCAACATATACTTCTAACTATAATATCAGTAGATATAATAGAAAAAATATTGTCTAAATCAAAGGTCCTAATGAATTTCCAACTGCAACATTAATGAAATTTTATATAAGAAGAAGAAAACAACAACAACAAAAATAATAATTAAAAAAAAAGTAAATGTTGAGTTATACCGAGTTGTAACTTATTTCTCACATAAAAATTATGCAGAATAGTAATATAATAGTGGGACTCACATGATTTTTATGTGAATAATAAGTTACAGCTAACTTAACACTCTCCTAATAATAATAATAATAATAAGAGAGCTGTTACTTTATATGTAATGTAAGGTACAACCTCTCACAAATTCAATTGTGAATCTTATTTGAATACACTAATCTTGTAAAAGACTGTACCTTACATTATATGTAAAGTAATAATGAGGTAGCAATAACCTACTAATAATAATGACGATGATGATGATGGTGCTGAATCAATAAATCCAAATAAAATTCCCCACGTTCAATTACAAAGACAAGCCTGACACCTGAAAAAATCAAATGTTAGTGGTCACGGGCTTATAACTGAAGTTCACTCAGTGGAGTCTTGAATATCTTTTCAATGGATGTAGCATATGTTATACATAGAGACAGTCCAAGTTAAGAGAGAATGAAAGATGGATGATGAATGAATACTAGACCCATTTGAAAGATAAAAGGGCAAAAAGGCAACAAAAGGAATGATAATATCATACGAAGACTTAATTTGATCTTGATAGAAGAGACATGTGATGAATCCTGGCCTCTTCTCTTTCTCCCAGTCCACTGTTACTGCACACGAGTTTTAATGTTAAGTCTAAAATGACTGCTTGTAAAAGAGTGTCAATAGTTGGCACGTGGGAGTCAGTGCACGCAATTAACAACAACAGTTGCCAACTTATATTATTCAAACTACTAGATGTTCAACAGTATCGATAGAGACTGATCATGGTCTTTCCACGTGTCAATTATGTGGAGGGGTTTGGGTGGGGGACTTATATGTATATATAAATAGACTGTTTCTATGTGTTTGTATGGTTCTTTAGCCGTTTTTTAAGGGTTAAAGGCTTGAAGAAATGGGGTTGGGTTTGGGTCTGGTGTGGTCTAAGGAGTCTGGTCTGAACTGTGAAGTCTGATGGATTGAAAGGTCAGGCGAGGCCAGTTCATATGTCAACATCAAATCTCTCACATGCATTAACCCTCGTCTTGTCAAATCATTTGGAATCAGTCACCAAGCAAAAGCACCAACATCTCTCACGCTTTACCCATCAATCCCCCACCTCCTACTGGTTACATCATGTATGTATGTATTTCCAATACAGTGTTTTTTTTAATAAATTTTTTGGCCTTTTTTATATTGAGCTAATGGTAAGTGGTAACTTAAGTTTTTATATCCTTACCGATATGCGTTTGTGTTTTTATGGGATATTGTGCAAATTGATCATTTCGACCAGTCCTAATCGTGGTCCATATTACGTGGAAAGGATGTGAAACATGTACATATTAGTTATTTTGATCGATTGATAACAACTAATAATGAAGAAACCCTAAGCTTCAATGTATACATTTTTAAGTTTTACAGAAAAAAATGACTCGGAGTAGACAAACCCTAATTATATACAAGAAAAACTCTGAAATTAATAAGGAAATCCCACCCCAAAATATTTATATGTTGAGAGAGAGAGGAAGCAATTATAAGTGAGAAGATGTGGGAATTTTATAGTCAGAGAGATCTAAGATCTAATTTTTAAAGAGAAAACGTGTGCGTTCAAAGAGATTATGTGGCTGTCAACAACTTGATTGTAAGCATTTAAAATCGAATCGACACTTTTTAGTTACCAGTAGAAAAAGTTCCAAGTTGCAAAAATCAAATTAATCATAACAGTTTATTAAATCTAACGATGGAAATATGGGGATGTACGGCCCGGGGGGACGGACCGTAGCTTACGCCTACAAACTTACAAAATATATACATCAACTGATTGATGATGTTTAGGGTTTCTGCCAACTGTCCCCTGCATAATTTTCTCGCATATAATGCAAGTTTCACTTGTGCAATATATATGATTCGGTATCCCTACCTAAGACTTTTGTATATATGCTGCAATTTAGCTCAGTTTGATTGGTGCAAAGGCAAAGGAAATGCTTTAGAAGTTGGAGACAGCCTTTATCAAACAAGATTTTGAAGATTTGATCACACTTTCAGGAAAAATAAAATCTATGTAAAAGTAGTCTACAGTTTCAATCTCACACGCTTTTATCTGGCATCCTTAACAATCACTACGGCTTTCATGAACTAAGTAGTTGCGTTGCCCTTGTAATTCCTCTGTGGGGCTAGTTAGGAAGAAAAGGAACAACGACGGCCCCACCTAACTTGTGGTTCAATTAATCAATTCTTTGCATCTGATGAAACCATGATCTCAACTATCCAGCCTCATCAGTTTTAAAGAGATCATGTCTGTTTTGGAAATTCCCAAACGGCTCCTAGCAGCTATAGGCTTTTCCATTTTTGCTGAAAAAAAATAAAAAAATAAAAATAAACCCCTTAATCTCCAATGAAAGATGGGACCCTTAAAAAGAAAATTTGGTTATGGATAGACGGGAGCGCCACAAATTTATTCCCACTTAAAATGAGTGCTTGGCTATGGCATAATGGCAATGGTTGCCCTAGTTGGTGGAGGTCAAACAAATATAAGAAAGTGGGTTTCCCCTTCTCTATTTTGATTTTTTAATCGAAGCGGCAACTGGTCTCCTAAAGGCCTGCATACTTACTCTAGGTAATTAGTAATTAAGTGTTTCTACATATTAAACCTTATTTGGCAATGGGATCAAAATTTCATATTATAGTAATTGATATTGTTCCTTGAGAAATCCGCATATCACATATAAGAAATTTATGAGAAAATATAGTTTAAAATTAGGAATATAATGACATTTTGATCTCGTTATATAGTTAGTTGAATAATTTTTTAATTAAGGACCTCTGATTATATAAAAATTAAGGACAAGTTAAATTAATATATATATAATCTAATTTAATATATTTTATCTTATAATGTACTAAAATTTGTGTTTTTTATCTTTTAGTTTATTCTTGATTGTAATATATGAAATTAACTATAGCATATTTAGGTTCCTGATAAAATTTTTATGTTTAATTTTATCCATTTCTTAAAACCGTAACATAAAAAACATGCTAATGAATGATAAATGTGATCTATGCCAAATAATTAATTAAACTTTATCAAAATGAATGGGTTTAGCAATTATAAATTTGTTAGAGACCTAAGCGATAATAACAATATTTAGAGGAGAGCGAAATGTGCCTCCTTTTTTTCCCCCAAAAAATAACGAAAATACATTGTGATTTGTGATCTATTGCTAGGTGGTAAACATCTGTGCATGCACCATTGCGGTAGCCGACACCTAATTATAATATATTTAGTCAATGAAGTAAGCTGGGCAATTTGATCAATGTGGGACCTGTTGTAATTCAATTTTTTTGATGGGGAGTAAAAGATTATTATTGATCGATTAAAGTTTTCTTCTATGGGAATGGGACACTCGTTTGTCAATGGCAAATTAATAGCAACTTGTACACATTATCGATCATATATTTATACTTTCAGATATCTAATGTATTAGGGCAACATATATTATCATTATCATCATCATCATTATTATACAAACACACACATGCACACACTCCCTTTTACCTGTTGCTTTCTTAGTTTGCTTTCTTCAGTTAAGTCTTTTTCTTTTGGTAAACATGATGATTTAGTCTTCAAGAAGTAATGAGTGAAACACAATGCCATGCCCAATGTGTATTCCATACCTATAAGTTATTGGAAATCATTTCAATAGTTTAAGAACAGTTTTTAAAGCTATTTCTAAAAACTACTTCCCTGAAGAGTAATCTGGCCATGACTTATGATTATTAAAATATTTAGTACTATGACATAGTATACGGCAGAACATGATGCTACAAAAGTTATTTAAAAAAGAAAAAATATATATTGGCACAGTCTAAATATTTGCACATAGAATAGACAGGGATTTAGAAAAAAATCTATCTTATAATGTATACGTGAGGGACTTGAAACATCTGGTTTTCTACAAGGTCATTGAATCGTTTTTCGTGCTACAAAAGTTAAAAGAAAATTAAAACTAACAATGAAAGTTATTATAAAAATGGTTAATTGAAGTGATTACATACTCATTTTGCTTAAGGGCAAGATTAGAAGCAATGAAGGGGTCTAAAATTATTTAAAATGTAATAATGTTGGAAGCAGTTATTAGGAACAAAGCTGGCGATCAATATAATTAAATTAATACTTATCTAATAATCAGATTTTGCCTTGCCCTTTGTGCCGTTAAGAAACTGTCCTCAGAGATCATTAAAAAGCAAATTGTGATGACTAGGGATCTAAACAATGGAACAAATGGCTATAATCGATGCTAAATTTGATTGTTTAATTTATACAGTAGAATAATAGCCGTTTCTTTACATGACTGCACCAATTGAGAATAGTTGTTGTCTTCTTTCCCCATGCAGTCGTCTCATGTAAATATTATTATATACACATTAAGTATGAACATATATAGTTGTTTATAATATAATCTAGTTAATTACACTTAATAATTATACGTAATAGAAGCAAAAATCTTGTTGTCAGATGGGTATACAAAGAATATTTGAACATGCACGATAACATGATTGCTTAGGAAATTGCGCATCTATCTTGTCTTCAAATACCAAACCCTTATTGATATGGTAAGATTGAGACTCAAATCCATGGTTACTAGTCTATTTCAAAATGCTAATGATTCTCACCAAGACCATGTGCATATATATTATATGTGGCAACTTTGAATATACTTCATGTGGCAAACATCATATTGTGTCAAATCCTAGTGTTGGTCACCTTTAATCAAGTCAAGACTGACCGACCTAATTCCATTTGGATGGAAATAAAAAGAAATTAAAAGTCTTCTTTGAAACCCTAGAGGATCTTTTAGAATGAATGAATTTGAGGGAGCTGTGACTGAGAGCCTCTTAATTGGTGGAATGTGCATTTAAATGATTATCTAATGGATGTGAAGGCCTTGAGCTGACACCATTATACATATATACTCCATTTCTCATATTTTCCACCATATGCACCACCACACATTTATGGAAAAATGAATTGTGGTATTTTGACCCTACTCTCCACAAAAGAAAAGAAAGGGGGAAAATAATATGACGCTCACCCACTTCTTCAATTCTCATATATGGAGTTTTTCATACTTCCCAATAACATAACATCAAATCATCAACTCAAATTTGATATTTAGAGGCCCACACAATTCAATTGGGTTCCACATAAGAGTCCCAAGTCAAAGTCAAACCTCATCCTTATCATTGTAAATTAAACCATTCAATCAACTTGATTTAGTTGGACTATTTTCCATCTTTTTCGTCAAAAAAGAATGGCCTAGAAGAAGAATTTGTTAGCATGAATTTCAACCTTCAAGTAGTTATCCCATAAAGCTTTGAATTGTAATTTGTAGTCTTATACCCAAAATTCAAACCATTTAGGTTTCAGCAAGGATATAGCACTGAACAAATTCGGATTCAATGGACGTTTTCTCCTTAAATTAAATATAAGAGCAACATTAGAAAAGACTAAAGAACAATGCATTATGGTACATCAGAAGGACTTTAAAATATTCAAATTCGAGGCATTATTTGCATCTTATTAGAGTAATTATATGCTTTGCCAAATCTTTATATTAAGATATTGTATTCTAATATGGAATCTCACACTGATTTAGGACTGATATGTTTTGAAACATTGTCGTATCACCTTAATTGCACGAGGGACACGGCTATCAACTCAAATTGTGACAAGGGCTTCTACAAGATCCCCAATTGATTAGTAGTAGAAATGTTTTCTCTACTAAAAGTTTTGAAACAAATAGTGATAATTTTCTGCGGGCAAATAAGGGGTTCCGCTCCCATCAATCAATCAAAAAATTAGCTGCCAAAGAATTCTATGAAAACCTGAAGGTTTTGGATTTTGACAAGCAATCTAGTAGTCAAATTCAATTATGTACCATTGATATTCATTGATGTTAGTTAATTTGATGATTATGTAGATTGTACTTTATGATATGACTTGAGTTAGGCAATGCTTTGATTGAATTTAGGTATGATTTTAGGCTTCTATACTCTGATTTTGACCATTTATTGGTCTTTTGACTGCTGAATAATTATCTGCCATTGCCTTGCCGCCAAAAAAGTTTGTCACATTCGAAGATCACATGAGTTTGATCCTTAATATAAAAACTAGCATTAAATGAAGATCCTCCACAATCAAACAATATATATATATATCCAAAGATAGTAAGAATAACAACTATTATGAATGAAAATATGGAAAATCCCCAAATTATTAAATTTGAATATTTTGCACTTATATCCTTCAATATTTTTGCACAAATTAGGCATTTCAAATTATTCAAAGTTTATTTTGATTCTTAAAAATCGGCATGCACATCCTTGTTTTAGATAATTGTCACATGCAGTGTCACTCCAAAGTTTTGTCAACTTAGTGCCTTATATTGTTCAGTCTACTTCTACACTTACAAGTCCCTATATGTTTGTTGCTTTGTGCATAACTTTAATTCTTCAATCAACTTACAAGGTGAAACATCATGTGTTGTGCATGGAAAGAGAGACGATCCATTCATCATTCATGCATACACATACATAGATGAAAGATGATGATAGATGATAGATTGATGGTAAAAGGGAAAAACAAAGGCTGAAAGGACATATCAACGGACAAAAAGGACCAAATGTCACATCTCTTTTTCAGATGCGCTTGGATTTTTACACGACTTAAGTCTTTACAGCAATTGGAACATCATTTCTAATAGGAATAGGAATAGACAATTGCAGCGTGTATTTACAATTAATGCTGTTTGCTACTAGCTCTAGTGCCAGTTATTAGCTAGCTAGCTACCAAGCTTTAAATCCTTTGTAGTCCATCTGTATGGCTAGTTATTCACTATTTTTGTTTATTCACTGCATCCATTTGAAGCTTGTACGTAGGGCAAGCTCTTTTGTCCCAAAGCGCCAATACCAGACCAATGTGACTTCGGAATTTACATTTGAGTCTTGACCTTGACCCATCTGCTGATACGATCACTGTTGTGATACTGAGAAGGCATGTTCACCAATGGAGCAAGAGGAATACTGTGTTTTTTTTTTTGATTGGAGGAGAAAATAATGTTAAACCAAGAATAATCTCCACCCCCCAAAAATATATACATATTTCGGATTTTTATGAAAGTTTAAATGGGTATTGGGTGCAGAGTCTAGTCTGCATAAAGCATAGGGATTAAATGATCATGAACGATGAAAATATTCTCATACACCTTCAAATAATAGTACCATTTAAAGTCAATACCAGACAATTAAAAACTGTAGATCCAATATTTATTTAGTAGTAATAATTTGTTATTGTTTTACTATGATACTTGTTGGAACATTTCTTCTCATAAGATCAACATCTTTCTTTTTGAAAATAGGATGAGGTGTACTCACTGTAAATTTTAGTTAGCGTTTCCTGGCCTCTTTCGATTTTCTACGTCCTCTTCTTGATTGCACTTTTTTTTAATTTATAATAATATAAAAATTTTAATATTTTAGTCTTAACTTGAATCCTATTGTTATATGTTACTCATTTATTATATGATAAATGTAAAATTACATACTGTTTTATTATACCATTTAATAAATGAATGTCACATTGATTAAGAATCAAATAAAAATATCTATAACATTACATTACATAATTTATGTTATATTCATGGAGTAAGTGAAAAGAAATCTCAAATAAATTTAGATAATATTGAGACTCTTATATATATGGGGTGCGTTTGGGATTGAGGTGCTGTAGCTTTTAAGCTACAGTTGCTGTAAAAAAAAAGCCTGTCTCTTATACACATCTAGCAGCTAGTGTTTACCAAATACTTTAGTGCTGTAGCTTTTAAGCTACAGTTGCTGTAAAAAAAAAGCCTGTCTCTTATACACATCTAGCAGCTAGTGTTTACCAAATACTTTAGTGCTGTAGCTTTTAAGCTACAGTTGCTGTAAAAAAAAAGCCTGTCTCTTATACACATCTAGCAGCTAGTGTTTACCAAATACTTTAGTGCTGTAGCTTTTAAGCTACAGTTGCTGTAAAAAAAAAGCCTGTCTCTTATACACATCTAGCAGCTAGTGTTTACCAAATACTTTAGTGCTGTAGCTTTTAAGCTACAGTTGCTGTAAAAAAAAAGCCTGTCTCTTATACACATCTAGCAGCTAGTGTTTACCAAATACTTTAGTGCTGTAGCTTTTAAGCTACAGTTGCTGTAAAAAAAAAGCCTGTCTCTTATACACATCTAGCAGCTAGTGTTTACCAAATACTTTAGTGCTGTAGCTTTTAAGCTACAGTTGCTGTAAAAAAAAAGCCTGTCTCTTATACACATCTAGCAGCTAGTGTTTACCAAATACTTTAGTGCTGTAGCTTTTAAGCTACAGTTGCTGTAAAAAAAAAGCCTGTCTCTTATACACATCTAGCAGCTAGTGTTTACCAAATACTTTAGTGCTGTAGCTTTTAAGCTACAGTTGCTGTAAAAAAAAAGCCTGTCTCTTATACACATCTAGCAGCTAGTGTTTACCAAATACTTTAGTGCTGTAGCTTTTAAGCTACAGTTGCTGTAAAAAAAAAGCCTGTCTCTTATACACATCTAGCAGCTAGTGTTTACCAAATACTTTAGTGCTGTAGCTTTTAAGCTACAGTTGCTGTAAAAAAAAAGCCTGTCTCTTATACACATCTAGCAGCTAGTGTTTACCAAATACTTTAGTGCTGTAGCTTTTAAGCTACAGTTGCTGTAAAAAAAAAGCCTGTCTCTTATACACATCTAGCAGCTAGTGTTTACCAAATACTTTAGTGCTGTAGCTTTTAAGCTACAGTTGCTGTAAAAAAAAAGCCTGTCTCTTATACACATCTAGCAGCTAGTGTTTACCAAATACTTTAGTGCTGTAGCTTTTAAGCTACAGTTGCTGTAAAAAAAAAGCCTGTCTCTTATACACATCTAGCAGCTAGTGTTTACCAAATACTTTAGTGCTGTAGCTTTTAAGCTACAGTTGCTGTAAAAAAAAAGCCTGTCTCTTATACACATCTAGCAGCTAGTGTTTACCAAATACTTTAGTGCTGTAGCTTTTAAGCTACAGTTGCTGTAAAAAAAAAGCCTGTCTCTTATACACATCTAGCAGCTAGTGTTTACCAAATACTTTAGTGCTGTAGCTTTTAAGCTACAGCTGCCCAACCTCAGTCCCAAACGCACCCATAGTTGAGTGTGATGAAAGTTAAAATATTCCCTCGTATCAACTTGGATTATAATATTTGGCAACCTATTCTTTTGCACTCTATTAATTAGGTGCAAAACATTTTATCTTATCATACAATTTCCTAATATGGCATTTTACCCAATTTTACTTCCTCAAGAATCCCTCTTGGCTAAATTATTCATTGGAATCTTCGTAAGGGTTAAACTTTTATCCTTCGGGGTTTATGAATGCTTTCACCACTTTCTCACTTTTACTCTTTTACATAGTTAATGGTCTTTAGATAATTAACAAAAAGAAATCTACTTATTAATCTTCCAACTTAAGCTTTTCGCATTCACATAAGAAAAAAAAAAGAAGAAAAAAAAGAATTCCAATTTTATTCGTATGACAAAAAGCTCATCCAATGAGCTAAAAGAGCGTTATTGCAGTCGGCACAATCAACAATACAAACTTGTTGGCTGTTGCGTCACAAATCTTTTAAATTGGAAATCTCTTTTTTAATAACTGTTACAAATGTCGAGTATCGACACAAGATCTATCACCCAATTTCCAATTGACCATATGCGTTAATATTAATGTAAACTGCTTTTGTGTACTTCAGTTATTATTTTTTTTTGAAAAGTAAAGTTTTTTAATTTAAAGTATCACTGAATTTTTGTTTTACATAGAATCATATTATAATTTACTAATATTTACAATTAAAAGCGTATTAGAACCTCTTTTTAGGATATCTATAATAGCATAGTTGTGATAGGAATCAAATAATGAATCAATATTGATCCTAGTGATTGTGATAAGCATAAGATGAAGATTCTCAATTAAACATCAAAATCAAGAGTATTATGATATTCATGTAGCAAGAATCGTTAGCCATTAGAAAATACAAAGTTGGTAAAATTTATGGCTATTGTGAAATGAAAATATGAAGAATTGTCAATTATTATATTTGAATTGTGGAATGAAAATATGAAGAATCCCCAATTATCATATTTGAATATTGTCTGTTTAAATCATTCATTGTCTTTCGTATAAATTGGACATTGGAGCCTTTATTGAATAAAAATAGTGAATTGAAAGTTAATTTAATTTTTGTAATTGAAGCCAAGATCTAACTCTAGGAATAACGATACATATTTCAAAATTTTATCCCAAATTATTTTCCAAATAATGTGTCATCATTTAGTGGTTAGTAAATTTTGACAATCATCAAGTCAGTTAAATGCATGAGGATTGCTACATAGTGCTACACATCATAAATATTTTTATCCTAAAAAATTATCCTAAATGGTGCGTCATTCATCAACTAGTTGATAGATAATACAATTAATTCATTTAAATCTTGTAAAGAATTATAGACCACTTAATGAATAGCACATCATTTGAGATGAAATTTTCGGATAAAATTTCGATATGTGTAGCATCTAGCTCCAATGGTAAGGAGTAGCCTTCAATTTGGTGTGTGTGAGTTAATAAATAAATAAATAATTATTTTGCTAAATTTTTCAGTCTTGAACCCAACTAACTAAATCCGCTCTCAATAGTTGGAAGAAAATTAAATGCTCCTTTTTAGTCATTTGATCTGGCAAGGTGAATCATAATCCCCACAGAATAAATCTAGCTACTTCCTTTTTTAAGATTCGATCTAATAAGATGAATAAAATTATCATGAGATGTTACAAATTGCTCTCAGTGTAGGCCGCTACTTCTTCTCTCGAGTATGTATACGTAGTTGACTCTGAGTCTGATACTACAAAGAATAAGTATTGGCGTAACTTGAACTTAAATGTTAACCCGCATTAAGACTTAGTGTTCAAGCGTTATATATCCAGCTCAAAAATTATTATTAGCCGACTGGGATATCAGTCTTTCACAAGTTATATGGCATACTTATTGCATCAGGCATCCGTTATTATCTAAAAGTCAAAAGAAGAGAAGAAAAAGAGTACAAACAAAGAGCTAGCAAGAAAACCCTAGGTCCCCATCATGGAACAAGCATGAAGGAAGAAGCATACACTGCATTCACACCCGCCCTCCTTGCTACGAGCTATCTTCTGCTTTTCTGAAAAGTGTACTAATTAACACCACACCATTGATACGTATAGGATTGGCAAAATTATGTTTCTGTTCAAATTATTTTCCTTTATTTATTCATATCGTAGAGAGACAGACAAAAAAAAAAAGAAAAGGACAAAGGGAGAAAGAGACTGTGAAAAGACAAGTCAAACGTCAAATCGGGGGTCTTGAAATCATAAGACAGTCAGGTAGATGTGTTGTCAATCGATGGGATTTTGTTGTATTTGCCAAAAAATTAAAAATTAAAAAAAGACAATAAAAGAAAAACTGTAAAAATAAAGAAGGGCAAAAGAATAGGCTTTCATTTTACTCGTTAAATCCTACACCATAAATAATGACGCATGTAACAAAGAGTTCTTGGGTGGCCCGGTCTGCCCTCTAGTTTTAGAAACCCCCACCAATTAATCCACGTGCCAAGTGTTGTCTCACGTGCAGGCTGTGGTTCAGAAAAAATTAAATAAACTTTGATGTAATGTGGGTATTGTTAATGTTTCTGATGGGGGGCATCAGCCCCAATAATATGAAGCCGACACGGTTCCCTATGCCCCCTTGTCCCTACACCTTCCCCGTCCACTCCTTAAATTCCATTTCTCTGTTATCCATGCATTAATTTTTTCCACTTATTAATCTTATTACTTTACAATTATAATTAACTCTTGTGTCTAATTACAATATCCCATTTATGCAGTATTTTTAATTACGAAGTGGGTGTGAATTAGTTTCTTTAGTCATATCTCTTCAGCGGAAACAAGAGGTTTGGGGATAGAAACCCTCGTATAGGTGGAAAGAGAAATGAATTGTCACTATAACTTAAGAAAGAATATTATAATTATAAGATCAAACACAAGATAAGTGGATGAGTATAAGCATATATATAAGCCCATAATGCATATATAACGTTGTCTTGATGTATTTCATTTAGTATAAAAAGGTACAAGATCCTTCCTAATCAGATTATATTGTGATGACTGATGATGAGGTGCATCTTTAAAGATTAATAAATTTGGAATAAAGATTATATATCTTTGTTAGCTATTAGTTGTTTTTTTTTATTAATGAATCGGTATTTTATTAATTATGAGACAATACTTTGGCTCTATATAGATGATTCCAAATTAGTATGTTGGTTTATCTGAGCAACCACCAACAAGCTGTGTGATCCAAACAATACCTCTACGGTTTCTTCTTATGAGATTGAGAGTGAGATCCCAACAAAGAAAATGAAAGGTTAAGAATTAGGATGGCCTATGTTGTTATTTGTGTCATTCTTTGATATATATAATGTGTAATGATAGCAGATGATGTTGCTTAATTATGTTATGTTGGGTAATACTACCACATTTTGTGACTAGCTTGTTAATCTAGAGATTCAATAGTATGCTGAGAGTATTTATCATATCACAAATGTAATTTTAATTTCATCCATGTCTAACCACTAATTAAAAGGGAAAAATAAACTTTTTTCTAATGTCAGAATAATTTAAAGTTGCATATTAAAAATGAATTTTCCCTTACCTTGACACTTCTAAAACAAATGAAAGATGATGTTAAATATTAAATTTTTTCCTTGCCCTCGTATCTCTATAAAACAAAGTGAGAGGTCTGCTTTATCAAGCTTTTTAGGTTGAAGAATCAAACATCACTTGATATTTTAGAACCATTATTAGACATATTAAAAATTTTAAATAAATGTTCGTTGTTATTTTTCATGTTTCATATTATATCTTTCTTGCTAGGTCATACTTTAGCCTTAAACTGTAAATATATTGAAAAAGTTTACTTTTATAAAACCTCTAATATTTTTAGGGGATTTTAATCATTTCATTAGATTAAGGGTATTTTAGTTTTTTTTCCATTCTTTAGTACCCTAAGACCCTAGTATAAAAAGAGAAAAAAAAATGCCATGTCTGCAATAGAGAGATATCGTCAAAGAAGTGAAGAAAGAAAGAAGAAGAAGAAAGAAAAGAAAAGAAGAAGAGAAGGAAACAAAAAAGCCATTCTTCTTAGTTTAGTCATGAACAAAACAAGAAGGGAATTTATGAGATCAAAGTTGTGTCAATTGAAACAATTATTGTGCTGAGATAGGATTGGAGTAAAGTTCGATTCTTGATTTTTGTTAATTGTTATAGAGAAGCATGATAAGATAATAGTAGTAGAAGTAGAAATATAAAATATTGTAAGGAAATATATTGATTGTTTCAAAAATCATAGTAATTTGTACAAACTAATTTTGATTTTCCAAATACTGTCAACATATGTTCATGCAAAATCTTAGATTTATACTTCTACTACTATAATCTACTCATGCTTCTCTATAACAATTAATAAAAATTAAGAATTGAAATTTACCTCCAATTTTCTCTTTCAACACAATACCCGTCTCAATTGACACAACTTTGATCTCATCAATTCCCCTCTTGTTTTGACTGAACTAAGAAGACGAATTTTTACTTCTTTTCTCCTTCTTTCACTTATTTGCCGATATCTCTCACTCCTGTGGAGATGACATTTTTTTTAATACAAGGGTATTAGGGTTACTAAGGGATGATAAAAGACTAAAATACTTTAATTTAGTGAAACGATTAAAATAACCCAGAAAAATTAGGGGTATTTTAACTCCATTGAATCATTGATCTTTTGAAATTCAATGAGTTAACACAATTAAATGTTATTTTTTTATTTAAATATCTAAATTTTATGATATCAATTACTCAAAATTTATGTTAAAATTTTAAGTAAAAATAGCTCAACTAATAACATTATTTGTCCACAACTATGTGATGTGCGATCATATTTATCAAAAAGAAAATTAGCATCTAGAAATGTCAATGACAAAAACAGAGATAAATCCATACCAATTTACAATGAAATTTTAACAAGCTTTTGTGAATTTGTTAAATTAAATATAGAGTACTTCATTCGTAGCTTAACCACACAGAAAATGAACAAAGAAGAATAATAAAAAAAATTGAGGGGGAAATGATTCCAATCGAAACTTTTAAAATGATTAGAAAATCCTAAAATATATACGTGTCCTAATCACAACCTCATAACTCATGTGATCGAGCAATTATTTTGTACAGTTAATTAACTGAGTGATAAATTTGTTATTGTAATGGATTTGCAAAGCAGTCGTTAGAAGCTCATCAAAGCTTTAAATAATGGCCATGGCCACATTAATTAAGTCTTGAAGTCAACACAATTAAGTCGTAAAGAATATCATGATTCCTTAACCTATTCTCATCTTATAATAATTATATACATTTTGAATAGCGAAACACGAGCTAATTACTCATTAACATAAATAATCTTACCAATGTCTCTAGGGGTTTGATTGTTTCCAACAGTTTTCTTAGCTGGCCATTTAAGTGTAAATCTTCAGAATAGAAGAAAAAAAAACTTTATCCACCTTTTTTTAAAAAAAAAAATCTTATCAATCAAAATGCTTGAGAGAGTTTGACCGAATTAATTATAATGTTAAAAACAATTTTAAAGAGGCTTGCTCTTGTGAGACGTATTAATACTTGAGAAAGAAACTTTACTCTCTTAATAATAGTATTAAAGACAAAAGGAGGGGGCAGAACTTTCTTTGGAAACAAATCAAATTAAAATTACACGTAGAAAATTAAACTGGAGAAATTAGCTCAGTACACTAATAACATATAAACAACAGTAACGTTGAAGACAAGTCTTCATACAACATCCAATTAATTAACTACAAATTCCTTTTTCCACAATCATTTCTTTCTCTACCGGTCTCCCTCATTGATTCACTCTTAATTTAATTTGATTTTTCAATTATTAAATTAATTTGCCATCTTCTATTTTAAATAGCTCAGCCGCCCAGAATAGCCACCCATATTGCTCTCTCTCTCTCTCTCTCTCTCAAAATAGCCAACACCACAACACACACAACAACTATCCATCGAAGAAGCGAATCTCTCTCTCTCTGCTCTCAAAAACAATACAGTAACCATCATATATCATCCTTTGAGCAACAAGACCAAAAGCCTCTCAAATGAAAAATTCTATCTCTTATTATTATTATTAACTCTCTCTTTTTTCTCTTTCAAAATACAGCTTCCACATAACCCTAAAACAGAAAAAAAGAGAGAAAAAAATATATAAGTGAGGAGATGACTCTTGAAGAATCATTAAGATCTCTCTCACTTGATTATCTAAACTTGCTGATCAATGGCCAAGCTTTCTCCGATGTGACTTTCAGTGTAGAGGGTCGCTTAGTACACGCACACAGGTGCATCTTGGCAGCTAGAAGTCTCTTCTTCAGGAAATTCTTTTGTGGACCCGACCCACCATCCGGACTTGACCCGGCTACTGCTTCCCGTATCAACCAAGGACCTCCCTCGCCGGCGTCCAGACCCACCGGTGTTATTCCGGTGAACTCAGTTGGTTATGAAGTGTTCTTGTTGCTTTTGCAGTTTCTTTATAGTGGTCAGGTTTCTATTGTGCCTCAAAAGCATGAACCGAGGCCTAATTGTGGTGAACGAGGTTGTTGGCACACTCATTGCACGTCAGCCGTTGATCTTGCTCTTGACACTCTTGCTGCCGCTAGATACTTTGGTGTCGAACAGCTTGCATTGCTTACTCAGGTTTTATTAATTTTTCATCCAGTACTTTCTCTGTCTTATGTTCTGTTGGTTAATTTTTTGTTCTGGTTTCTCAGAAATGGGTTCAGACTTTTATTTCTAGTTCTTGTTTATGTACTCCTTGAACTCTTTCTCTTTATAGTTTTTCTTTTTCATTAGGAGTTTTTATTAATCTTATTTTTCTTATATATATATATATATACATATATATATATGTCAACCAATATCAATAAAAATACATATATATAGCTTTAATTAAGCTTATCTTGATTTCATGTACTATAAAAATTTTCAAGTTTCTGAATTGGGTATTGCTTATCTAAATGTTGCAAGCCCAAGACCTTCTATATTTAGATCTTGATCTACAGTCATGTCTTCCACAGTAAGCACACCAAATCTTTCCCAAAAATTTTCTATCCTCGTTTGGTGTTTGTAAGATTGGAAAGCACCCATCACAAACATAAAAATGCAAGAAACATACACATTCTGCAATACCTTCCATTTTTTTCTCTAATATTGTTGTTTGTTTTTTGGGTGAATTTCAACAGAAGCAATTGGCCAACATGGTAGAGAAAGCCTCAATTGAAGATGTAATGAAAGTGCTTATAGCTTCAAGAAAACAAGACATGCACCAACTTTGGACTACTTGTTCTCACCTTGTGGCCAAATCGGGCCTGCCACCAGAAGTGCTCGCAAAACACTTACCAATCGAAGTGGTGGCCAAGATCGAAGATCTCAGGCACAAATCATCACTTGCTCGCCGGTCCCTAATTTCCCATCACCATCATCACCACCACCACGATCTCTCCGCTGCCGCGGCTGCTGATCTTGAGGACCAAAAGATACGTCGAATGAGAAGGGCTTTAGACTCTTCCGATGTAGAACTCGTCAAGCTCATGGTAATGGGAGAAGGCCTAAATCTTGACGAAGCATTAGCACTTCATTACGCGGTCGAAAATTGCAGCAGAGAAGTGGTTAAGGCCTTGCTTGAGCTCGGAGCAGCGGACGTAAACTACCCGGCCGGGCCGGCGGGGAAAACACCACTTCACATAGCAGCAGAGATGGTGTCTCCGGATATGGTGGCAGTGCTTCTTGATCATCATGCTGACCCTAACGTAAGAACCGTTGACGGTGTGACTCCATTGGACATTCTAAGAACCCTAACTTCAGATTTCTTATTCAAAGGAGCTGTCCCGGGATTGACCCACATTGAACCAAATAAACTACGACTCTGTCTAGAGCTTGTTCAGTCAGCGGCTTTGGTTCTTTCCCGCGAAGAAGGTATTTTAAACGAGCCTTCTTCTTCTACTGCTACTGTTATATACCCACCGCCGATGAGCTGCTGCAGCGAAGAAGTACATAATAATAGTAGTAGCGGCAGTGCTACTATTAATAACAACAGCCTTAATTTAGATTCTTCAAGATTGGTTTATCTCAATCTTGGTGCTGGTACAGGTAATTCTGCTCATCATCATCATCATCAAATGGGGTCATCAAGAATGGACGGTGACGATGATTCAAGCCACCAGAGCCAAAGGGAAGCCGTTAATCGACATGATCCGAGTATTTACCATCACCACTCTCAGGAATTTTAGCCACCTAGCTAGCCAGCTCCATCCATCGACAGCAACTACAACTCTATATATATATATATATATTCATATATATGATCGATATCTATTTCTCTAAATGAATATATGTCAATGGATGATGATGAATGAACAAAAGACAAGCAAGCACTGGAATTGAGTTATATAATACGCTTTTGTCAGTACTTTCTTTTTTCCTTTTTTTTCACTTTTTTTTTTGGTTTTCTTTTTTTTGGTTTATTGGGATTTTGTTTATAGGCTTTGAATGATCATTGATAAGAAGTTGCAGTTTCATTGAAGATGGGATGATGAATGAGATGAGACAAGGAGAATCTGAGATTTTGCTCTCTGATGGATGGAGGAGAGAGACGCAGGTCAATCTTTTCAAACTCGGCCTGTCAACTCATTTGTATTTATTGATAACATCTAATATCATGGCCTATTAATTGTCACCTTTTATTTTTCTTGTCCCCTCACCCAACCCTCCATTATATATTATTATACGACATTTAACGTGATTTATGAGCATGTAAATGCATCTAGCTATTAAATACACATCATATAACGAATTTTATATAGAAGGAAGATATCGTAACTAAGGAGGCATATTTTTTGTTTTAAATGCTATATTCGTTTTTCTTTATAGGTTTTGTTTGGACATTAGTAATCCATATTCTATTGAGGCTAAGCTAATTAGCTGTCTTGTCCTTTATTTTTATTTTTCTAACATTCATGGGCTTTTGAAGCAACTAACGGGTTTTTTCTCCAATTATTTTAGAAGAGAAATTATGTGGCTATGAACAAATTGATTAGTTGTCTTGCATGAATGCAACATATTGAAGTCGACTACACAAGGACAGCTTAAAAAATTGGTATTTATCTAATTGAGGATTCCCCCATGTAATCCTGCCTTTTGTCCCCCTTGCCATTTTGGGTTCCTATTAAAAAACTCACAGCCAAAACCCTACTCTTCATCTTCAATCCAAAACAGTGGGTTTGTTGGATTGTTGATCATTGACCAATATAATGATTTGGTGGTATTCTTTCTGTCTTTTATATATTCTCGCTTTTTTCTTATTAGTTTTAGGCAAGGATAGCTCATTGCACAAAGGGTAACTATATATAGCACTCTAATTACTTTCCATTAAATGAAATTATGGAAGAGAAAAGGTCTGTGTTGATTTTGATCTTAATTGGGTCATCTGTCCAAGTATATTTGTTTCTTATTCACACAATCAAGAGCCGACTCAAATTCATTGTAATTTTCTCTTCCTAGACAATGAATTTGGGATAAGCAATTAAAGTAGGACTCTTTTGGGATTCTTTGATTCATGGGTAAGAAGAAATATTAGTCACGTATCGTAATATGTTGCATAGGTTAATTAATATTTTTCATTTCATTAAGCAAATGTGTTTTGTTGCCTCTTGTGCCTTGAGCATATTTTGAAAGGTGGGAAGTTAGGTATTCAATTCTTGCTCTATTGAAAACAAAATTTATTACACGCATTATAGAATGTATGAAGCCTTGAATGTGTGAATATATGAAAGATTGCAGAAATTAAAAAAATCATTGAAAAAGTTTTAATGCAGTCTCGTTGCACAAAGACATTATCCTTTTCTCCTGACATATTTGTATGCATGACTTGGATAGAACTTTTAAATCTTATTCTTCTAAAAATATTTTATGAGCTCCTTTTGAATTTCTGTTGTAACCATTGGCGTGAAACAATGATTGATAATCTGTTTCCAAGTACTAATCCAATAAATTTAGTGCCTGAAAATGCAAATTGTTCTCCTTCGAAAGCTTTAGATATTCTGTTGGTGATTGCAAGTTATTAGGTGGGTGATGAGAAGAAGTCAATGTATTGATATTTATTTATTTTCTCTTGTCTTCGTCTGAAAAATTCGTTGTTAATGGGAGTCATCATGTCAAGAAGTATTCATTGATACAGATTAATGATAATAATTTTAATGGATGATTTTGCAACCATTTGTTTTACATTATAAGTTAGTTGTTTGCCATATTTTTCGCAATGGTGCGCTCTGAGACTCTGACATGACATGATGATGCAAAGGCAAAACTATGGATGGTGCTTGAGCTCTTTTTAACACAAGTATCTTGCTTATGTATTTGTCAACTTTTTTGGTTACATGTATCAAGTTACGAGTTTTATTTCTTATTCTTAAAATTTAAGATATAAAGAGAAAAGTTGAGAAACTTAGTCAAACACTCGAAAAATGTCCGCAGAACTTGAGAAATACAACAAAAAGAACTCGATGCTATGTATTGATGCAACTACGCACTGTAGATTAACGTACATTAAAAAAGAAAAGAAAAGGGATTGCAGGATCCATATGATATGAAAATCTATGCTCAATAGCATTCAAAAGAATCTACTTCTAACTTATGTAGATTCTTTACATGTTTGAATGATTGTTCTGATAATTTTTCAATTAGCTAGGTCAATATGTACTAGTGAAACAAAGATGACTAAAACAATAAGATTCGACTTGTTTTTACTCTTCAAAACAAAGATTTATAATTTTAAGGCAAAATATGATCCGACTTTAGTAAGTCAAAAAATAATATATTGCAATTCATGCATGATCGATATTGTAGCAATTCCTGATTCAATGTGGTGGAAGAAAAATGTTTATACGTCATGTGTTACTGTTAGGACTTGGATTCGGCGCTAACATTTTAGAAAAATAAAATTACTAATTATCGGATAAAATTATAAAATTAATTAACTCTTAATTGTATATTACTATATACATGCATATGTAGCAGAAGACTATGAAAAATTGTGCGAATCCATATTGCTTCAACTCTCACTACCGTTATTGTTCTTGGCTTGATATTCAGCCATCCAATTGGTTCTTAAAAGATAAGAAAATATGTTATAGATAATCAGAATGTTATATTATAATTTATAAGTTTGGTCAATCAAAAGAGTCTTAGAAAAATCAAATACTACATAAGAAATTGACAAAAGATTTTGTTAATTCAGTGTTGATATGATTTTTGTCCTGAATTTTTCAAAAATTACGATGAGGCTTGTAATCTTAACGTGAAATTTTTTTGCTCCTTGAAGATATCTTCGTAAATGTTCAACCTAGATAGTGATGAAAGTGAAATTGTTTCAACTAGTTCATATTCCAGAAAAGACAACTTTTGAGCTCCGCATATTGTAGATGAATATAATGGATTTGGCTTATATACCAAACCCGACAAGCTGTTAATCAACTGAAATTTCCCTTTTGTATATATTATATATTTTCTAGCGTTTTCTTGAATTATTTATCTTTGACAAATTGGCAAAGTTGGAAATCATTTTCTTTCAATTGAAAAGAGAGAAAAAAATGTCATCATTCTTTGACAAAAACAATTTCCATTTGCAAAGTTTACTTGCCTTTGCTGCCTAGGTGTAACGGTTGGGTGTGACGAAATTATTTGAGAAGAAGCACTGTGTAAATAATTGAAATAATTAAACTTTCATTGGTTTTTGAAATTTTTCTTTTTACAGCATGTCATCTATTCGAGTTTATTTACCAGTAATGATGATATGCTGACCGAAATTTTCTCTACAAGAAAATTGATTTTTTGACTTTTGAAAAAAATGAAAACTTTGTAACGAATGTTGATGCAGAAATCTGGTCGCCTATTGCCGATTGGTTCACCAACGTTTGTGTTGATAAAGAAGAAGAGGTTGCACTCCACTAGCTTCAGCAGTCGTCCGAGCTCCTGGGACCCAATTCACTCTTCTTCTTCTTTCGAAGCCTGCGTTCACAGAAACAAATCAGAGATGCTGGTGGTTTTTCCGACGTAAACCCTCCGATGCTTAAGTCAGTACAAGGTGTTTATGGGAAAACTGTATGATTCAAGTTGTGTAGATTAGCTGCAACATTCTCAACACAAAATGTATCAAGGATTCGTATATAATAATTTCTGGTATTAATTTGGCAAAGTTTCCCCTTTTCTCTCAATTTTTGTGTCCCCTTTTTTCATCGATTTCTCAGCCTTTTATAGGCAATCATCCCACGTTCTCTGAGTATTTTTCATGCCCGTCATATTCGGATGATTATGAACCTTAATGGGTCTTCAACCACCGAATGTGGGTAAACGTGTTTTCTCCTGTGGTTTGGCGCATGGCGAAACTGTCGTGTGTTCATGAGATTTTGTCCTCTTTCTTTTAGTGACGAGTACCTGGTCGGTATTCACTTCTGCTTGGCTCGTGCTCCATAAAAGATACACGACCAAGAATTTACTCGTTACACTCAGCTAGGGAAACTCGCCCTTGGGTAAGAAGTGGGGAGATGTCTGACTGGTACTTTTTATTATTCAATACCAGTCCCCCAGTTTCTGGTCTCACGAGTGAAACGAGTTAAGACTAGAAACTAAGAATTGAATTTGGCCACCTCCGGGTAGCATCCACCTGGTGCTTGTTTTATTGTGATGGACCCGAGGTGATATTTTCTGTCTAGAGGGTTTTTGGCCTGGGTATGGGTATTCGTGAGCGTATCCATTACGCAGCCGGGCTGACATCCCATCATGTCATCTTAATTGCCAATGACGTGGCACTTCCTACCCTCTGCGTTTGAAATTTGAAACGATGGCTTATCTGTCCTCGATACACGGCGATTGAACTAACACCCGCGTAACTTAAACGCTTTTATTTTATCTTTCGTCTAAAATACCTAATTTGAAAGCTCTATTTTGTTTCTCTTTTTGTCATTATGTCATAAGCCAACTCATTTTCTTGAACCAAACGTGTTTTCTACACCGAAGATTTTCTTTTGCTTGGCTCTCTCACCGTCATGGCAGTGCCACCAATGCTGATTTCTTTTAGGTATCGCCCTTAACCTCCTTTTTGGTTGTTGTTGCTTGGGTTCTGCATTATTCTTTCATACCGATATACTTGGATTTGTTGTTCTTTTCTCTTAAGATTTCATTATGTCAAGACGAAGGGGAAAAATAATTGTAGATGAGAGTGATGAAGAGATAGATTCCTACCCCAATTTGTCAAGACCCACTGACCCACTGACCCCCAAAACCATTCCAGTAGCGTAGACCCTTCTTACAATAGGGATGCCCTTGAGTACCCCCAACCAGGAGTCGTTCCACCTCCTTCTGATGGTGAGCCCAGTGAGAACCACAGTGGTCCAGCGTCAGGTTCTGGGGAAAAATCACGGTTCTGATGAGGCTGAGATCCCCGAAGAAGAGGGTGGCGATGAGGAGAGTTACTCCGAGCCGAGCCGACCCGTCAAGAAGATGAATCTTGGTCATAGGACGGAGGCTGATTCCTACCTCATTGACTACCTCGACTGTGCCACAACCCATACTGGCCTACTTAAATTGAGAACCCTCTACCAGATCCCCAACAACGTTCTCCTCACCATCCTTGGGAAGGGTGATGTCCCTAGTCGTCCTCCTAAGGGCTATGTTACTTTGCATCTAGAGAGTTTCAAATTATGAGCCAGATTGCCCTTTCAACCTTATTTTGTTAAAATTTTGGGCGGAATGCATTTGGCTCCTAGTTATCTTCACCCAAACGGATGGAGGGTACTCTCGGCCCTTTTTGTATTGTGGGAAAGGTGTAAGCTCGGGGAACCTTCCTTTGTGAAAATAAAGCACTTGTACCAGTTGATGAGCATTCCAAAAGAAGCGGGCTGGTATTACTTCATGTCGAACTCTGCAAAAAGGAAACCAATCGTCAGCTGTCCCTCCTCACGTAAAAATTAGAAGAATAAATTCTTCTTTGTTGGGGGGAATTAGTGCCTAGCGTTCCATTCGCTTGGTGGTGATATTCACCTTCCAACGCGTTTTGTCACCCTAGGTCGTTTATTTTTCTTTACACTTTATGTCTCTGGTCGTCACTTATTTGTTTCTTTAACCTTGTTTATGCTTTCAAACTCGTGGGGCCTGCTCAGCAAACTCGACGAAGATCCATTACTCAAAGTTGAACTGCTTGGTGAACGCATCCCACTGTCAGGGTCTCTTATCGCTTATGAATCTCCTCGGATCTGGTTTGGTTGACATTGTTGCCGGGATGGACAATAAGATCCTTAGTGCCATGTCAAGAAAACGTGCTCGGGTGCCGGGCGACTCTAGCAATGCTCCCCCTCCTCAAAAGAAAAGTAATGTCGGTCCTTCCAAAGTTCCTGCTCCTGCTCTGCCCCTTTCTCCACCTCAAAAGAATAGCGAAGAGAAGGTTTGCGACAAGAGTTCTGAGGTCAGCACTCAATTTGGAGATCAAACCTCGTCACTTCCCTCTCGGGACTAGGGCGACTATTTGACTCCGTACCAAAAGGATTACGTCAAATCAGTGGGGCCCAAAATGGTCAAGTATATTGAGAGCATGAGCCTTGGCGAGCCGGGGGGCTCTATCTAGAGGGTCGTTTTTAAGCTTGTCACTCTGGTCTCCTGCTATAAGAGCAGCTCCGTGCGTCATGAGAGGAAGCAACATGCGGAGATTCAGGACCTGAAGAAAAAGGCTGAGTCTGCTAATCACTCTAAGGAGCAAATGCTCAATCTGCATAGGCAGGTTTTGGACTTGGAGGAGAAAGTCGCTATTGCTGAGTCCAAGTCTTCTAAGCTCGAGAGCGAGTTGAGTGACTTGAAGTCTAATCTCGAGGCTGTACAAAGCAAGCGAGACACTTTGAAGACGGCCTACGAGGAGCAAATCAAGTCCTTAAATGAGCAGATAACTGAACTGAAGGTAAATCTGCTGAAGTGGACGACTGACTAGATGCGGAGTTTAATTATGGGCTAGCCTTTTGCTATAAATGCATCATGTTCGTGCTCAAGAAAGAATACCCGGAGCTGAACATGGGCAAGTTGGAGGCAGAAGTACATGTGTATATGGCCGAGCAGGGCCAAGGGGATAAGGGCTCGGGGGACTAAGATCAGGACAAGGCTCCTTCATGTGGGGAGCAGGAGACCTATCTCTGGGTGCGGGTCAGGAGTCAGCACCTACTCCTCTAGAGGCCACTGGTCCCTCTCTGTCTGAGATTGCAGATCCCTCTTCCGCTGAAGTTACTGAGCCTCATAAACCATAAATTTTGTTATTCATGTAAATCATAGATTTTCTATTTTGTTTATGACCGTTAGAACTTTTATAAACTCCTAGTACCTTTCTAATTATTTTTATTAAATTTTTCTTTATGGATTGCCCTGGAAAGCAATTTGGGGAACTGTGCTTGCTTGTCTTTAGGTTATTCAGTGCCTTAGGAAGCGTGGTAGACTTTTCTTGCTCGTCCCTAAGCGATGAAGCAGGAATAGGCATGTATTTGCCTTAATAGAATTTGTTTAATTTTCCTACTTGTCGTGTAGTTGACCGAGCAAGAGTAGGCACATGTTTTGCCTTAGCTAATTTTGTAGAGTTTGCATGCTGGTCCTTTAGACAACCGAGCAGGAATAGGTACATGTTTGCCTTAGCGAATTTTATAGAATTTGCCTGCTGTTCCTTTAGACAACCAAGTAGGAATAATCACATGTTTTGCCTTAGTAAAATTTGTTCTAATAAGATAGCCATGAGCTGAATTCATCTCTATTGAATTTTTGAAGGTTACAACAGGTAGAACACACACTCATGCTACAACTCATTAATACATCTAATGGAAATAACTTAATGGGAAGAAACTTCATAAAGCACTTTGCTTACTGGAAATATTTCTTTAAGTGCTCGGCATTCCATGATCTTTTCACCTCTCGTCCATGCTCCTGGCCAGCTTATATGCTCCTAGGCCAGTTGGTTGTACCACCTTATATGGCCCTTCCCAGTTTGGGTCAAGAACACCCTGGTTAGGATCTCTTGTGTTCTGGTTCACCTTTCTAAGCACCCAATCCCCGGCTCGGAATTGCCTTATGCGTACATTCTGGTTTAGTAACGCATAATCCTCTGTTAGCACTGAGCTACCTTCAACGAGGCCTTTCTCTTTTCTCCTCCAGCAGATCTAGGTTCATACATATCTGCTCGCCATTCTGCTCCTCATTGAAATATTCTATCTGGTGTGTCCCTATTCCAATTTCTGCTGGGACCACAGCCTCATGACCGAAGGTTAAGGCAAACGAGGTTTCTCTTGTTGCGGTTTTATGTATTGTCCGGTAGGCCCATAATACTCCCGGTAGTTCATCAACCCAACTTCTCTTCTTCTCTCCTAGCCTGGTTTTTAGGAGCTTCTTTATAACCTTGTTGGCTGCCTCTACCTGCCCATTTGCCTGGGGATGTGTTGGGGAACAAAACTTCAACTCTACACCCAAGTTTTGGCAAAACTCTCTAAAATTTTGGTTGTCAAATTGTCTCCTATTGTCTGTTATGATGGCATAGGGGATTTTATAACTACAAATAATGTTCTTCTAGACAAAACTAGTTGTTTTCTTCTCCGTGATTTGGCTAAGGGCTTCCACTTCCACCCATTTTTTGAAGTAGTCTATAGCCACAATTGCATGTGTTGTAGCTCCTCGGCCTTTGGACAATGGACCTATCAGGTCAATCCCCCACTGGGCAAAGGGCCGAGAGGATGACATAACAGTTAGTTTCTCTGGGGGCTGAGTAGGGATATCTGAGAAACTTTGGCAGGCTTTACAACTTCTGGTCATCTCTTTCGCATCCTAGTGCATGGTCGGCCAAAAATATCCCTGTCGTAGCGTTTTGAATGCTAAAGTCCTTACCCCCGAATGATTGCTACATATTCCTTCATGTATTTCTCTTAACACATAATTAGCTTCTTCGTCGTCTAAGCACCTCAACAGGGGTAAGGTGAACCCTCGGCGGTAAGTTACCCCATCAAGTAATGTATACCTAGCCGCTCGGCATTTCAACCTCCTTACTTGCTTTCTGTCCTCTGGTAAAATATCGTCACGGATATACGAGAGAATTGGATCCATCCAGGACTTTTTGGCGTCTACCCTCATTACTTTTATTTCCTCCCCTATGCTTGGCGAGGTCCTTACTTCTAATGGGACTGACTTGGGCAACTTCGGATCTGCAGTTGCGGCCATTCTGGCCAACATATCTGCTCGGTAATTCTCGGTCCTGGCTATCTGCTTTATTTCTACCTCTCGGAAGGGCCCGATCATCTTATTTGTCTTCTTCAAATAAATCTCCATCTTCTATCCCCTTGCCTGAAAATGCTCACTAAGTTTATTACAGACTAGCTGGGAATCTGCTCGGATCTCTACCCTTTCTGCTCGTAGTGCCTGTGTCAGCCTAAGCCTAGTAATGAAAGCTTCGTGCTCCGCCTAGTTATTTGTGAGCTGGAACTCAAATTTTACCGCATAAGATACCTTGGTCCTTTTTGGGCTCCGTATCACCACCCCTGCTCCGGACCCTTGTTTACTGTGTGATCCATCGACCAATATCAACCATACCCCCTCTGGCCTTTCTTGCTCAGCCAGTTGCTCCCCGTGAACCCATTCTTCTGGTTCTGTATAGTCCAATTCAAAATCGGCTAAGGCTTGGGCTTTGACCGCTCCTTGGGGTTAGTAAGTTAAGTCAAACTCGCTCAGCTCTACAGACCATTTTACTAACCGACCAGATGCATTTGGTTTTAGGAGCGTTTGCCGAAGAGGTTGATCAGTTATCACAACTATCAGGTGCACCTGGAAGTATGGTATGAGCTTACGTGCTGTTGTTGCTAAAGCCAGCGCTAATTTCTCCACCACGGGATATCTGGTTTCCGCGTCCACCAAGGCCTTGCTAGTGTAGTACACTGGGTGTTGCTTTCCTTTATCTTCTTTGACGAATACCGAATTGGTAGCCCACTTGGAGATAACCAAGTACAAGTATAACTCGTCGCCCTTTCTCGGCATTGATAACAGTAGGGCACTGGCAAGATACTCCTTTAGCTGCCGAAATGCCTCCTTACATTTTGCTGTCCACTTCATTTTTTTTCCCTTCCTTATAATTTGGAAGAAATGGTGACATTTATCCGTGGCCCTCGAAATGAACCGATTCAATGCTGCCAATTTCCTTGTAAGGCTTTGCACTTCTTTGATTGTTTGGGGGGACTTCATTTTTATCATTGCCCGTATTTTTCCTAGGTTGGCCTCTATTCCTCGTGGCTCACCAGGAACCCCAAGAATTTACTCGAGCTATCTCCAAATACACATTTCTTGGGATTCAACTTCATTTGATATTTCCTTAGCAGGTCAAAGGTTTCTTCTAAATGCTACACATGGTCTACTGGCTCTCTGGACTTCGTAATCATATCATCCACGTACACTTCCATGGTTTGACCAATTAATGGCTTGAAAATCTTATTCACCAACCTTTGATAGATTGCCCCTGCGTTTTTCAAGCCAAATGGCATTACCCTGTAGCAAAACAAATCCATGTTAGTTATAAACGTGGTGCTCTCCTTATCTTGTTTGTCCATGGGTATCTGATTATATCAAGAAAAAATATCTATAAAGCTGAGTAGGTTGTGGCCCGCCGTTGAATCAACTAACTAATCTATTTTAGGCAAGAGAAAACTATCCTTTGGGCATGCCTTGTTAAGGTCTGTGAAATCCACATACATTCTCTATTTCCCATTTGTCTTCTTTACCAACACCACATTGGAAATCCATTATGGATATTTAGCCTCCCTTATGAATCTTGCTTGCAATAGCTTCTCTACTTCAACGTTTATGGCCTCGTACATTTCCTAGTTAAAACATTTCTTTTTTTGTCTCATCGGCCTAGCCCCCTTTCTGATAGCTAACTTATGACAGGCAACCATGGGATTAATTCTTGGCATGTCTTCATGTGACCAGGCAAATATGTATGCATGAGACTGTAGGCATCTTATCAGCTCACCCCTTGTAGCCTCGCCCAATCTTGACTCGATCTTTACTACGTTGCTCGGGTCATCCTTGCTTATCAGAAACTCTTCTAGTTTCTCAGCTGGTTCCTGGAGACCCTTCTTGGAGTCTCCTCGGCTATCCAATGTGGTAACTTGTAATGTTTCCTTGGTGGCTGTAGCATAACAACTCATCGTCATCCTTTGGTCACCTTTCACCACGCCCACAACCCCATTCACTCTATACTTCAACGCTAGATAATGCGTGAATATGACACATTAGCTTACCCTCATGAAAGGTCGCCCAAGTATTATATGGTAGGGTTTTTCTCTTCCACTACCACAAAGTCCAGCATTACCGTTTTTTTCAAACGGCTTTGATCCCACAATAATCGGCAGCTCGATGATCCCCATGGGAGTCAACCATCCTTCACCAAATCCCTTCAAGGATGTGTTCGTCCATTCCAACTTCAAGTCTGCGATTCCCATCTCATCCAAGGTCGACTTAAAATGTATATCGACCGAGCTGCCTGTGTTCACCAATATCCGCTGGAACTCTTTACCCGCCACGGTCGCCTTAATTACCAGTGTGTCCTCGTGGGGGTATAAGACACCCTCTTCGTCATTGTCTGTCCATATAATGGGAACTTGCCTCACCTTCGCCCTCTTGGTTGCCAGCAAATTGAAAAGCACTTCTTTACTAGTCAGGGCATATCGTCCATGATTCTTCCTGGCCCTGTTTGAATCTCCAGCCAATGTTGGCCCTCCTGCTACCACTTTCGCCCTCTTGGCTGATGGCTGCTCATGCTCCAGACTCCTTTCAGTTCCATCCCCCAACGTATATTGTGACTCTATGACCGGAAATGCTTCATCTACATACTCATCCAGATATCAGTTTCTCACCAGATCCTCCACTTGGTTTTTCAAATCCCGGCACTAGCCAATAGTGTTACCATGAGTGTTGTGGAACTTGCAAAACCTACCTTTATCCCGTTTGTGAGCTGGTTTGGTTATAGGGGCAGGGGGATACATGAGACCTCGTCCTTTAATCCTTTTATATAGCTCTTCCATTGAAACTTTCAGTGGGTGTATTGTTTATACGCTAGGCTCTGGTCAATCAATTGGACTGCTCGGTTGTCGTGAAATCGTCTCGGGCTGGGGCTAGAGGTGGTTGGTTTGGTCAACCAGTTCTGGGGTTAACTGCATTCAACACCCTGGGAGTGTTGTTATAAGGATGAGCAGCCATCTACCGGAATTCTCGATGCCGCTCCGGGAATGGGGGACGCTGAGGCTGAGCTCGGCTGTGTTGGAACTATTGTGGTCTTTGAGTTATTAGGTAGGGGCGGGGCTGAGCTGATGCTTCCCCCATTATTGATGATTCCCTAGCTCACTTTCCCGACCCGCTTCCACTCAGTATTCTCTTCTCCTTTCGCCTCAGCTTCTCTAGATGTTTACTCTTTATCCTCACCGTTTTCTCCTCTTCAATTTCCATATCTCTCTTCGCCTGCTCATACCCCGCTGAATAACTCTGAATGATGGGATTTCTCATGTTGTACTATAATCGGCCTATCCTCACACCTTCTTTTAACCGTTTCAGTGCTTGTGAGTGATTGAAAGCCCCCAAATCAAGTACGACCCGATGATATCTCTTCACGAAATCCTGAAGAGATTCATGCTCCTCTTGCTTCATCCTCGTCAACTCCATCATATCGTCCTCTAGGGCTACCATTCCGTGGAACTGTTCGGCCAACTCTTGGCACATCTGCTCATAGCCCCTTATACTTCCTCGCGACTACTTTCGGTACCACTCTCGGGCTCGTCCCTCCAACGTCAATGGGAACACCCTACATCTCTGAGCTAGTGCTAACCCATGTACACCTGTCATATTATTTAAACGTTCAATATGCACCAGCGGGTCGCTTCTCCTGGAATATTTGAGGTCGGGAAAGCGAAAATCTCTTAGGATCACAGTACCCATAATCTCGGTTGATAGCGGAGACTAATAATCCAATATTATCCTCCAGGTCGGTGGTTTTCTCTTGCCCTGCATTTCATCTATCACTTGCGCCAACCGTCGCACCTCTCCCTCCAATTCCAAAGCCCGATCAGGATCGCGCATAGCTACCTGGTCATGCTCCTGCTCAACATTATGCAGTTGCTGTTTGAGTTCACTTTCCTCAGCATTGCCCCTTGGCTATCAATTACCATAACCCGCCCAGAGCGAGATTGGTCTCTCCCTTTATCCACATGCTCTCCTAGGATTCGTACTGCACTTCTATGGGGATGTACCCCCATAAGTTTGCTTCCCCAACGAAGCATTTTCTTCATTTCAATGCCTTCGATGACTGGGTTCTGTCATGGCTTTATCCTTCGCCACGGTGGTCTCATAATCCCTCATCCGCTCATCCCTTAACTCATGCAATATAGTTGTGAGAGTCTTCATCCGCTTCTCCATCCACTCTATTCGCTCTTGCATCATTCTCTCCCTAGCCTCATTCGTTATCTCTCGGAGAGTGATTGGCTCACTGGTTTCATTGTTGTCCCCTAGGGCATCCTTCCTTGTCACATCCATAACGGATCGTTCGCTGCTCTTTTGATGATTACTATCTTGATGGTAGCTTTTTATCCAGCTCCCCACAGACGGTGCCAAAATATTGATGCAGAAATCTGGTCGCCTGTTGCCCGACCAGATTAGTTCACCAACGTTTGTGTTGACAAAGAAGAAGAGGTTGTACTCCACCAGCTTCAGCAGTCGCCCGAGCTCCTAGGACACAATTCACTCTTCTTCTTCTTTCCAAGCCTGCGTTCACATAAACAAATCAGAGTCGCTGGTAGTTTTTCCGGCGTAAACCCTCCGATGCTTAAGTTAGTATAAGGTATTTACGAAAAAACGGTATGATTCAAGTTGCACAGATTAGCTACAATATTCTTAACACAAAATGTATCAATGATTCGTATATAATAATTTCTGGTATTAATTTGGCAGAGTTTCCCCTTTTCTTTCAATTTTTGTGTCCCTTTTTTTCATCAATTTCTCAGCCTTTTATAGGCAATCATCCCATGTTCTCTGAGTATTTTTCATGCCCGTCATATTCAGATTATTATGGACCTTAATGGGTCTTCAACCACCGAATGTGGGTAAACGTGTTCTCCCCAATGGTTTGGGGCATGGCGAAACTGTCGTATGTTCATGAGATCGTGTCCTCTTTCTTTTAGTGACGAGTACCTGGTCGGTATTCACTTCTGGTCGCCTCGTGCTCCATAAAAGATACACGACCAAGAATTTACTCGTTACACTCAGCTAGGGAAACTCGCCCCCAGGTAAGAAATGAGGAGATATCTGACTGGTACTTTTTATTACTCAACAACAAAAATATTTTAACGACGGTTTGAAAAAGCTCAAACAAATATATTAACGACGCCAAAGAAACGCTGTATATATTATGTTAGTGATTAATAATATTTGGATCCCTAATGTTTAATAAAATTACAAGTACAGACAGTTTGAAATGTTAATCATTAGCACTAACATCCATTAAACTCCAGGATGCGTGCGCCATCCCGTGTTTGCATCGCATTGTCATCACTTTCTTCTCAACTTAGCACAATGTCAGATTAAAAAGAATGCCACTTCCAACAGAGTGCCAAAAAATGAAATTTATAGACAAGATTAAATTTCAGCAGACAATAGAAAGAAAGGAAATATCATATACAACAAAAATACTAAGATCATTAAAAGCTAACTAACCAGTTCTAAATTTGGCGCTAAGAAAATAAAAAAGAAATGAAAGACAATTAAGAAAATATAAAGGAAATGAAAGACAAGTAAACCCAGAAAAATTAGAGCACTTATGGCTTCTTCATTAGTAAAAATAGAGGCATGAGGAGAAACTAATAAGCCAATAATATTGGGTATATCTCATTTGGGGGCTCAAAAACTTAAATCCAAAAGACTTGTTTGATGTGCAATTATCATTAAGTTTTGAAATTAAATGAAATTTGCCATTACAAGTAGGTTTTGAAAAGTGCATAATATAAAGAAGAGTTCAGCTACGTTGGAGTTCACCTACGGTGGAGCACAAATCTCAACTACACACGCAAAAATAATAAATAATAAATAATGAGTTATAATGAGCTTTTTGCTATTTATCACTTTGGTGTGTGGTTGAAATTCGTACTCCACCGTAGGTGAACTTCAACATAGGCATAGCTTATAAAGAATAAAAGCAAGTGGCGGCTGACATAAAAAAAAGAAGAAAAAAATGAGAGAGAGACCCGCTTTTAGAATTGAGAGGAAGATTTTCAATCTTTGATTAAACGATTGCAAGGCAAATTTAACTCCATTTCTCTCAAATTTAGAGGGTAAGTTTCTAGCATCACCCTCTACAAGCCTGTTGGTCTTGATTTTTGTTTTATCATTTCGTTAGCTGTTATTTGAGATATCCACTTGTTAAAGGATAAATATTAGGTTGTTACTATCATTTAAGATTATTAAGATTCTTGATGTTAATAGCCTTTAGTTAGGGTTGAGCAACTTCGGATTTGAATTCGATCGAATTTCGGATGATTTGGATTGGAAAAAAAAGTCATTCGATTCTAATTCGAACCTCAAATCTAATCCGATTTGATCCAAAATAAATTAGATTAGACTCACATTGGATGAATATTTTGGATAAATTTGGATTCAGATCGATTCAGATTAAATTCGAATTTGGGGCATTTTTACCAATTTTCACAAAAAATCATAAAATTTATAATTAATGAGTACAAAAGTAACCAATTAATCAATTATATAGAATGCTGGACCTATCCAAGCAATATAGTATTTTATATTATGCCATTCCTAAACCATTCGATCTCATAAGACTTAACCTCGACAAGCGCATTTACGTCATGCTCTGATCCAAAAATGAACTCCACAACAAACTCTAAAACATCGGATGCTCGTCTGGAACGTTGATAACGTAAGGCGTGCAACTGGCTAGCTGAACATCGATGATGATCAAGTTGCGGCTGGGATCGTTTGGGTTGTGTCACCGGTGTTGTGGGTGATTAGAGGAGCCTAAAGCCTTAAGTGTTGTGGCTGAATTTTGGGAATTGGGTTTCAATTTGGGATTTTGACTTCTGTTAATTGGCATTTATATTTAGATATTTTAATTTTTTATTTTTTTATTTACAACTGCTTATATTTTGTTTCTTACTTTTTATACTTTATTTTTTAAGTAACAGTGCAATTCGAACGGATTATTTGGATTGACCTAAATCCAATCCGATTGAATTGCACAAATCTTATTTAATCAGATTTGAAACCAAATCTAAATCTGATTCGATGCTCACCCCTACCTCTAGTGTTATTTAGAGAAGAATTAGTGTTATAATCCCATTAATATAATGAAAGTTTATATCAAATTATGGTCTAGTGGTTTTTCTTAATTTAGGTCTTCCATATAAAAATATGTGTCTCTTGTAGATGATTTATTGCTTTGGATTATATTTTCTGCTTATCGATTTATAGTACACATCCCGTTTTAGTCACATAGAGAGGGAAAAAATGTTTATTTCTACCTAATTTGAGCTACTTGTGTGGGTTCCTTTCCAACAAAGTGATAATAGAGTGTCAAGTTATGTGTTCTTTTTATTACTTGTGTGGTTGAGATGGAGTAGTCCTCGGCATGTATGATTAAATTGAAGTCATAGAATTATGGTATTTGGAAGTCTATAATAGGGGATTTGCTATGCATAAAAGACTTCCATAAACCCATTGAAGGCGAAGAAGTTAGACTAGTTGATTTATATGATAAAAAATGGGCTCAACTAAATCAGAAGACCGTGAGCACTATTAGGTCAGATCGATCAAAGTTGTACTACTATAGAGCAAAAGAATCCAAGGCTGATGTTTTTTAGAGGAAATTGGAAACAATTTATGAGCAGCTAACAATATATAAGCAAGTCAATATGATGAAAGACTTTTTAACTTGAAGTACAAGGAGGGGCATAGTATAATTGAGTATACTAGTGAGTTTCAGGGACCGCTGGATTAGCTGACTACTATGAAAATTATTTTAGATGATCAGTTACAAACATTATTGCTAACTTAGTTCTTTACTCGATAGTTGGGAGACATTAGTGGTGTCAATAAATAATTCAGTGCTGAATTATAAATTAACTTTGGATATAGTTGCAGATAAGCTGCAGAATGAAGAATCTAGAAGAAAGAAGATTAAAACAGTTTCCTCTGAGTCATATGCATTTGTTTAAAAAAGAAAGAAAGGCAGAGGAGAAGCCAAAGTAGAAATTTCTGCCAGCAAAACAATGCTAACTGAGAGGAAGATCTAAGTCCTAGAGGAGAAACATTAAGTGCTTTTGTTGTTAGAAAATGAGTTATATAAAAAGGGGGTGTAAATTGTGGAAAAGAGAATAGGTGAAAGAAAAGGGTAATACCTAGAAAAAGGACAAAAAAAACATTGAAACTATAGTTAATAGTGATATTAATATTATTTATGATATAGGGAGATTGATTTGGGTGCTTCGTTTCATGTTACTTACATCATGATTACTTCACATCCTATATTAATGATAATTATGGCCATGTTTGGATGGGAAATAAGAAGGCATCCAAGATTGTGGACTTAGGAGATACTTGTTTGGAAACCAGCGTTGGTTGTAAGTTGTTGCTTAAAGATATCAGAAATGGACTAGATATTTGACTTAATTTGACCTCTGCAGGCAAGTTTGATGATAATGGTTATGCTAACCAATTGGGTGAAGGAAAATGGAATCTCACTAAAGGCTCTCTAGTGTCAGTTATGGGGAGGAAAATGACACTCTTTATATTTTAGAAGCCAAGATCAAGAAAAATGAGGTGAATGTGGGTGTAAAAGATTTTCAGACATGATATAAAAGGCTTAGTCACATTGGTGAGAAAATGTTAGAAACTCTTACTAGAAAATGATTTCTTCTTACCTTTGCGAGTATGTCCCTTAAGACTTGTGTTCATTGTTTAGTTAGAAAGATACACATAGTAGATTTTAAAAGTTTTTCTTCATTTGAAAAGTCAAAAATCTTTGATTTGATTCACATTAATGTTTGCATGATGCAAAGTAGATTAAGAGAATGTGCACTTCATTTTGTAATTTTTATTGATGACTGTTCTAGAAAAGTGTAGGTAATTACTTTAGAATCTAAAGACCAAGTGCTTGATATATTTAAGTTCTTTCATACTTATGTTGAGAGAAGGATAGAAAGAAAGTTAAAATGTGCCAAGGTAGACAATGGTGGTGAGTACATAGGACTATTTGAGTAGTATTGCAAATTCCATGGAATCGGACTTGAAAAGACTGTACCAAAAATCCCTCAATAGAATGGTGTTATAGAAAAGATGAATAGAATAATTGAAAAATGGATCATGTGTATGTTTTCTGATGCCATACTTCTAAAATCATTTTAGGCAGAGGCTATGCGTATTGCAATTGATTTGATTAACTTTTCTCCTTCAGCTCTTTTAGATAGTGACTTATCTGAGAGAGTTTGGACTGAGAAAGATGTTTCTTATAAACACTTGAGAGTGTTTGGTTTCAGAGCATATGTTCACATCCCTAAGGATGAGAGATCGAAACTTGAGGATAAATCCAATTAATGCATTTTCTTATGCTATGGACATGAAGAATTGGGTACATATTATATGATCTAGTGGCGAGAAAGCTGGTCAGAAATAGTGATGTGTTTCTTAAAAATTAAATAGTTAGTGATGAAAAAAAAAAGTGATGAGCCTTAGTCATCTCAAAGGATTCCTATTATTCCAACTTCAGTTTCTCTACCTGTAGTTTATAATGATTATGGGGGAGTTGGAGAAGATAATAATGATGGTCTAGTAGAACTAGTTGAACAAGTACCTCCATAATTATTGCACCATTAGTTGAGCCAGAATTGAGGAGATTCGCCAGAGAACAACGACTTTCCACTGAATACCCTTCACATGAGTATGTGATGCTTACAGATAGAGGAAGCTAGAATGATTTGAAGAATCTATGTTTCATTAGCATAAAAGTGACTGTGTTAAAGCCATGTAAGAGGAGATGAAATTCTTTAATGAGAACCATACTTATGACTTAGTAAAGCTTCTTAACAAAAAGAGGACAATGAAGAATAAGTGGGTTCACGGGTTGAAGATTGAAAATAACTCAATACAACGGTATAAGGTTAGATTAGTTGTGAAGGGTTTCAGTCATAAGAAAGTTATTGATTTTAAAGAAATATTTTCTCATGTGGTGAAAATGTCTTCTATCGAGTAGTTCTGGGATTAGCGATAGCTTGAATTTGGAGATTGAATATATCGATGTAAAGACAACTTTCTTGCATAGTGACTTCAATGAGGAAATATATATGGAGCAACCTGAAGGGTTTAGTGTTAAAGGCAAAGAAGAATTTGTTTAGTGTTAAAGGCAAAGAAGAATTTGTACGTAAGTTGAAGAAAAGTTTGTGTGGACTGAAACATGCATCAAGACAGTGATACAAGAGGTTTCATTCTTTCATAGAGAATCATGGTTTCAACAAGATTATACCTAACCATTGTGTTTTCGTGAAGAAGTTTGGCGGTAATGATTTTATCATTCTTTTGCTTTATGTGGATGACATGTTAATTGTTGGCTAGGATGCTAGTAAAATTAATAATTTAAAGAAAGAACTTAGCAAGTTCTTTGCAATAAAGGACTTAGGACCGACAAAATAGATTTTTTGCATGAAGATTTCCCGTGATAAAAAATCAAGGAAGTTATAGTTATCTAAAGAAGCATATGTTGAAAGGATTCTTGAAAGATTTAACATGGGCAATGCAAAATCTATTTGTTCTCTACTTGCAGGCCATTTAAAGCTTAGTTCCAAGCATTGTCCTACAAGTAAGAAAGAAAAGCAAGAGATAAGATCCTTATGCTTCAGCAGTTGGCAGTTTGATGTATGCTATATTTTTTACAAGATCAGAAATTGCCTATGCAGCTAGTGTGGTCAATCAGTTTCTTTCCAACTGAAGCAAAGAGCATTTGACAGTAGTGAAATGGATTCTCAGATATTTTAGAGGCACTTCTAGAGCATGTTTATGTTTTGGTGGCGAAAAACCTATGTTATAAGTGTACATATATGCTGATATGGCAGAGGATGTTAATTCCAGAAAATCCCTATCAGGATATTTGCTCACCTATATAGGGGAGCAGTCTTATGGTAGTCTAAACTCCAGTAGTGTATCACTTTGTCTACCACTGAAGCATAACATATTGCAATCACTGAGTTTGGATAAAGGATTTCCTGCAAGAGTTGAGTGTGAAATAGGGCAGCTATATTGTGTACTGGGACAGTTAGACCTCAGCAAAGAGTTCGGTATATCATTCGAAATCCAAGCATATTTATGTGAGGTATCATTGGATATGAGACATGATTGAGAAGAAACAATTACAGTTTGAGAAGATTCTCATAATAGAGAATGGGTTAGATATAATGATAAACTCATTGCCTAAGGAAAATCTGAAAAGCTATAAGCGGATAGCGGGCTTGGTGGTGCCCTACACATGATCTGTGAGAAGATTTGTTGGGTTCATCTCATTTGGGGCCCAAAAGTCCAAAGTCCAAAGACTTGCTTGATGCATAATTATTATTAAGCTTTATACTTGGATGAAATTTGCCATTAAAAGTTGGTTTGAAAAACACATAATATAAGGAATAAAAGCAAGTGGCGGCTAACATCAAGAAAAGCCAAAAAAAAAAGAGAAAAGAACAATGATGTGCTTTTAAAATTAAGGATAAGGTTTTCAATCATTGATTGGACGATAAAAAAGTGAATTTAACTTTTTTTTTAGGCTAAGTTTCTGGTATCGCCCTCTACAATCCTATTGGTCTTGATTTTTGTTTTATCCTCTTATTGGCTATTATTTGAGATATCCATTTGTTAGAGAGACATATATTAAACTGTTACTATAAGCCAAAATTATTAATATTCTTGATGTTATTAGCCTCTAATATTATCTAGAGAAGAATTTATTCTATAATTCTATTAATATAATGGAAGATTATATCAAACTACAGTCCTGTGGTTTTTTCCAATTTGGATTTTTCACGTAAAAATTTGTCTATTGTGGATAATTTATTCCTTTGGATTGTGTTGAATTATTTTTTGCTTACTAATTTGTGGTACACATCCCATTTTAATCATCTAAAAAAGAGAATACTTTGTTTCCACATAATTTGCAGCTACTTGTATAGGTTCTTTTCCAACAAATAAACACCTAATTGCGAAAGAAAAACACAACATACTAGCAGCACGATAAGAAAATTTAGATCATAAGAGTTAATTATGAGGAGATTTTGTAGTTGTTATGTTTGTTAATTGAGAAAATAGCTAAGAAAGTTTCAAAGAGTAACTGAATTGAAACTGATATGTTTTTAATAAACTTGACACACTAAATGTATGTACAATCTGAGTATTTATACTAACTCTAATTACAAGGCTAACAAACTAAGATATTTACAACTGATCAAGCTTATTTGGTATTAGCTTAAACTAACTCCACAATTCAACACGTTGACGTAGTACTACAGCAAATTATTCTGGTACAGTAAGCACACTAGAAGTAGAGGTGAGATTGAGCTTAACTATATGAGCACTCTTAATATATCCTTCAAGCTTAATCATTTAGACAACACATTTAGCTTGCGTTTGAAGTAATTGAACTTAAGTGATGCTAATGGTTTTATCATAATATCTACTACTTATCTGAGCGTATTATCTAATTTCAAGTTGGTTACTAAGAACTTTGTTCTCACAAAGTAAATGCTTATCTCAATGTGCTTGGCCTTTGTATAGTGTACAGGGTTCTTAGCAATAGCAATTGCACTTTCACTGTCACTCCATAAGATTGGAGGTAGTAACTTTAGAAAACCAAGTTCTGATAACAGTAACTATAACTGAATTAATTTTGAAGTAAAAAAGTACTCTATACTCACTTTCTGTACTTCACTTGATGGAAATGTGTTACTTTTTGAAAGCCTAAGAAATCGAATAATTGCCAAGATAAATACAGTAAACAGCTATTTATTCCTTATCATCTACAATTCTACCCCAATTAACATCAATAAATCCATTTAACTCAAGTCTCCCCACTTTTACAAAGTGCAGACCATGATTGTTGGTAACTTGTAAGTACCTTAAGGGTGTTTGGCGCCCCACATAACAATGTATTAGAATGCCACATTGTATTAAAAGATTACAGTACAATGTTTCGCAGTCACACGATATTGCTTAAAAAAATTAATGTGGTAAAACCCGTATAGCGGAATCCCGCGCGTGTGTCGAGTTTACCCTGCATTGCATTACATCTTCATTCATTGTTCATTTTTGCAAAGCCCTTGCAACTTTGAAGAGTAAAAAATCAAGGAACAAAGCCAATAGCCAGTAACAAAAAATAAATAAATAAATAAATCATCTTTTTTTCTCTTTCAAATGCGTCAAGCAATTTTTTCTTCTCTTCTCTTCCAAATGCACGGCAGCCTTGCTCCACCACCACACCGTGTTGATTTGTCGCGCAACACTGCAACTCTACCACTTCGCATCGCATGATAACCAGCTTCACCGCCACTGTCGTACGTCACCACCAGCTCCAATGCCTTCATGATCTGCTTCGTCAAGCTCATATCACAGACCCTTAAAAGATCATAAACCAATCAGTAATAAAAAAATAAAAAGTAAAACAGATCCCAGAATCAAGCTCATATCATAAACCAATAAATCCATTTTCTAATCTCTCAAATAACCCAAAGATCAAAACTTTATATGAAAAAATCAAACCTTTTCTTGATAAGTAGCAATCTTTGTGCCCGTTCAAGAAGAAAAAAGATTATGAATTCACTCTTTAAAGAAACAAGATTTGTGTTGCGATTAAATTGTGGTTGCAAATTGGGAGTTGTGAGTAAAGATGCTGGGTGATTAATTGATAAAAAATATGAGACAAAAAACGAAGTGGGTAAAGGGGTTATTGAATAAATATTGGGAGCTGGTTGGTGATTAAATTGTAGTCAGGAATTGGAAGTTGTGGTGGGTGATTGTGGTTTTGAACTAATCTTGTATGTCTTAATTATTTATTTATGTTGTGATATTATTTAGAAATTATTCAATCGGATGATTTGATTTACTCTTTATTTTGTAGATTATATATTTAGAAAATACTGTAAAAATAAGCATTATGCTACTGAAAATTTAAGGTCATAAGCTTAAATCTTTATGAAGAATAATGATATATTTTTTAACATTTATATTAAAAAAATAATGTTAAATTTTCAAAATTTAAGACTTTATATTCAATATTTTTCTAATTACTAAATACTAATAAATATTATTTTCTAGATATATAATTTTAATTAATCACCAAATAAATTAATACAGTATAGTGCGACATCAAACATAGTATAACTAAAAATTAATACAGTATAGTGTAGCACCGAACATTGTATAGTATTATTATAATATAGTGTTAATACAATACAACATAATACGATGCACCTGCATTAAAATTATGCAATACAATATGGTGTGCCAAATGCACCCTAAGATCGTTTTGCAAGCTTACTAGTGCTGGAGTGTAAGACATGTTAAGTATTGACTAATCTTGTCACTGAATATGCAATATCAGGTCTAGTTATGGAAACATACTATAAGCCACTCGTAAAACTTTTATAGAGTGTAGGATTTTCAAATGGTTGTCCAAACATACCTTCTATTTCAAACTCAGACTTGAAACTTGAAGTGCTTGGTATATCATAAACTTTACAATTTTTCATAGAAATTTTAAAAAAGTAGATCAATAATGTACTTGATTTGAGAAAGATTTTATTGAAATATTGGTCATTAGTCCTAATTCACCAGCTTTATAGATTTTATTGCAAAGCTAAATGACACGAGTGTTTAGAGACTTACCATATTTGAAGAATGACAATGAAGAAGAATGTGAACATTTGGAAAGGTTGTTCAAAGAGGGAAGCAAAAGTCAAGATTAATTATCTAATTTTTCAAATTAATTGCACTGTTCTAGAAATAGATAAATTAATGTCATAATTGTCAAAAAATTTGCACAATGCCACAAGTTCTGAATTTACTAGCGTCAATGCATCAAAATTTGACTAATACTTCATATAACTGGAAAGCTCGTTAAGTCATGAGTTTAATGAATTTTACGATGTTTGATTTAAAGTTTTTAACATTAAGATATAATTAAAAGAGTGTTGACTGTTCACATTTGCTAATCAAACTGACATAGAAGTCAACATCGCAAGTTCCTTAAAACAATTCCCATTGATTGAATCACATATTTTTTGCTCCTTAAAACAATTACAAATTTTGTCTACTCTACCATATAATAAAAACAACATTAGTTTACATACAAAAGGTACAAATATATAAAAATATTGAATCAAGTAAAAAAAAACAACATATTACATATAAGTGGTCCCCAAGAGTTTCCTTGATATTCAGAGGAGCATGTCCCAATCATCATATAGGATTAAAATATTATCACGGACGACAACACTAACTTCTAAGATCATTTGCTCCGTCTCTAATAAGAACTTCAAATTAATTATACTCTATTTCTTTTGAGCAAAGTTCTTTTTCATATGCTCTCTCCTCTTTGGTCCCCCATCTAAGTCAAAAAACTTAGTCTCCTCTTAGTCTCCAATGTCAGCTATATCTCTAAAATTTCAAAATAAACATTGAATTAGTAATTATAATATATTCCAATAACTTGCATTTAGATGATACAAAATCAAATAAAAACAGGCAAATAAGTAAAGGAAACAAAAACTCAAATAAAAGTTATAACAGATTTAAATAAGTAACAACATAAGCAGTCATTCCCCTACCAGGCATCATCAACTAAAACATTATAACAATCTGGTCTATCATAAATTCTAACATCTTCTCTATCTATATCCATTTCAGGGGATGGAAATTCTTTAGATAAAGGTCAATGTATCATTGTGTCAACACTCCGATCAAAACGTATTGATTTATTGACTCTTTGACCTACAGAACAAACAATTGATTTAGTTGGATCCACTTGGTATTTCGCGTATAACACTTGCTTTGGATATGAGGCTAAAATGAAGCAATTGAACTTATGACCAACTTGATTAATATCAACCACGGTGAATCCTAAACCATCAACTTTAACCCATTTATTATCAAACCATTCACACTTAAAAATAACTCTCTCAATTCAAAAAAGGAGTAATTTAAGTTAACCCGAACCAGACCAAACCTAAAATTTATTTCAAGTTTGGTTTGATTCAAATTAGCCTTTTAAACTTATTTGGGTTGATTTTATTAACCCACTCAGGTCATAATTCCACTCGAATTGAACTTGAATTTTAATTTAAGTTATGCTAAAAGGATTCCCAAACCCAAATTATACACTTGATGTCTCCCTCTCTAATTCCCCATTTATACAAATTAGAAAAAACCCTAAGCTCTCTCTTAGTCATCCTCTCCTTTGTAGCTATACTCTAAACCATCATCGCATAGCCCTGCAACACATCACATCGTTGGTGGCCGATAAGACTAACTTGTTGTGTTTCGGTCAACAGCCCAACTTGTTGTTGTTTATTTTGTTCTTTTAAAGGTTAAAGTAAGAGATTGTAAAGGTTTTTGAATTAAATATATCATTGCTCATGGACAACACTCATAACATTATAATATATAAATCACATTATTTGAATATTATTTTAAAAGGTATTATTTTGATGGACAATAGAAGAAAAAATGAATGAAAATAGAAGTTCTCGTTTGTTGTATTATTTCATACCAACCCATATTTAGAAATCAAACCATACTAAATTGAATTAAATTCAATTGGGTTTAATTTGGCTTTAAATTTTCAAGGGTTAAATTCTTGAAGCCTAAGTTATAACCTGAATTGAAACCCAAAAAATCCAAACTGGAACTTAGTTTGCCCACACCTAGTTTTGAGGTATTGCATCTCCCAAATTTAAACAAAGACTCTATAGTACTTCATTACAAAGGATTTTTATCCTTTACGCTTGAGAGTTACAATGTTATTGCTGAAACATTAACCCTACTATTTTGTGTAACATGATTGCTATCTTAATCCCTTATGGAAAAATTAAATCATTTATAATATGCAATCACAGTGAAGCTAATTTGTTTGCCAAGCACCCAACTATTTCTTCAATATCTAAACCATTTGCTATAATGCTTGCTACCTACAATTAGAGAAACACTTATAAGTTATTAAAGACAAATGTAATATTATTATTAAGGATAAAACAGTCACATAATGTAAACTCCTTTTGTAACTAATCAATAAAGATATAAGCGTGCTCGGTTTCTAACTATTAAGCCTATTTTGGTTGTTTTCGGTATTTTGATTGCAAGTAAAACTTATGCTCCTTACAATGTTAATATTGAAAAAGTCAATTGTTGTCATTTTACTACCAATAAAATTTTCATCAACACTAATAAAAATTTATTACAACTTACTGTATATAAGATTGCAACTTTAAGATGTTTTCTAGAATGCAAAGATGTGCATGGTCCAATAGTAAAGCATTAATCATCTTGACCTCTACACGTCCCAAAGGCTTTTTAATTGTATAATTAACTATACAATTAGGTGGTAGTCCAAGGAAATCACAATTCGAGACATATTCAGTATAAAATTCAAGTGCATCTTTTGCAATACAACATTCTACAGTGCAATCCTCAAGCTGATAATGGTTATGAACATAACCCTTCAGCAATTTCATATTTCGCTTAACTAAACACATCCAACAAAAGTGAATCGGCTCACATAATTGGAATTAGTCAATAAGATGCATTGTCAAATTGACCATTATTCAAAAAAACAGGTCGGAAGAATTGCTTAAACAAGCACATAGAAACAAAATGATCATTTTCTAATTTATTAAGAGATTCTATTTCTACCACCTTCACTACACAGTGAATTGAAGTATAAGCATATCTTAGTGACAACTTTTCTAATATTTTCTAGCAAGTAGTCAAGGATTATTAAGGATAATAATTGTTGCATACAATCATGAGACTTAAAACCTTAAAGTTGACAATCATCAATGGAAACATGATTCCTAAAACTAGAAAAATAACCTTTTAGAACTCTGGTTTCTGCCAAAGTTTCACATAATTTATTTTTCTCATTTTATTTATATTGAAAGCGTTGTAGGTATGGAATTTTTATCATTTCATGAGGAACTAATTTGTCCTTAATCTTCATTTTCATAAGATCTTTTCTAGTTTTAACCCCATTTTTTCTTTTTGTGTTTATGAAGGAATGTGTCGTATACGCTTTTGCACATATTTTTCTGAATATGTATAACATCCGCAAATGGTGAACTAACAAGTTAGTTAATAATCTAAATTAAAAAAATGATTTTCTTTTGAACATTTTCTTAAAATCATCATAACAATCATCATGTTTTAGCTTGTTGATTGACACTAAAAAGTATACATTTAATAAAGATAAAATTATCAATTTTTTCACTTATTGATTAATGCGCTCATTATTCATAAAGTATCTTAACACTCCCCAAATATATTTATGTTAAATTAGTTTGTAGATAAATTTTAAGAATAAGGAGGAATTAGAGCTAAAAGCAGGAGACAAAGAAGTTTGATTGTATTAATATCAAAGCCAAAAAATAATAAATAATAAATAATAATTTAAAAGTGTGCCTGAGCCACTTATCAGAATGAGCAAGTGGCTGTCACCATCCACTTGCTTATGATTAAATTATTAAAAATAATAATATAATAATAAATTAAATAAGAATAAAAGGTGAAAGATTTTGTTGCCTATAAAAACATGAGAAAGGAAGCAGAGCGGGAGAAACCGAGAAAGAACGAAGTGAAGTTGAGGAATTTCTTTCTTTCTTTTCTTTTCTTTTCTTGTAATTTATTCCAAAAGTTTGTAAATAATAAAAAGAGTGTTTTGTTTTCTTTTAATATGAGTGGCTAATTTGACTAAGGTGAAGTGAAAGGTGAAGCTCAAAGTTTCAAATGATTAAATTAATTACTTTCTCAAGTAAGTTTTAAGGTTATTTTATTCTTTTCTCGTTATTTTTATGTCATGTTAATTTATAAATTTCCTTAGATCTGTATGGTATTTTGACATAATGTCGACACATTAATATAGTTATAGCACATTAGGTATTTAATTTCATATTTATCCACACACATAGTTAGTTAAAAATTAAATGACATAATAATTAACCAGTAAAAGTAACGAAAAATATAAAAATGAGAGAGTTTTTAAACTATAGTTTGAATACTCAAAGTGGATCTCATAACTTTAATATATTTTCAATTAATTCCGAGTGATTTCTTTTTCCCGCAATTAATTTCCTTTGTTTAACAAATTGACTACTAGATTTAAAATTCCTAGTGGTTCGACCCCGAACTCACTGTGTTATATTATAACTACACTCTTATACTTAGGAGTAATAACACTTTTGAGTCGTGTCAAGTTTTTGGCGTCATTGTTGGGGAGCTTCTTAAATTTGGTGTCAATTTAATTTAATTTAATTTAATTTTTTCTCTCTCGTCTCAATTATTTTCCTCCCTTTCATCATTTCTTTGTTTGGTTCTAATCATTCATTTCATAAAATTTCAGTTAGCTCCCTTATTCCTCTTATAATCATAGAATTACCATATAACTTATGAAGAATTTCATTTTAGCCCAAAAGTTGCTTGCATGCGACGTTGATCTTATACAGATAATGGTAGATTAATTAGGAAATCAACTTCACCACCTTTAAACATGGCTGACATCGAAGCTGATAATTTTTCAACGCACGAAGATAACCAAGCCTTACAAAATCTTCAAACAGCCTAGGACCCTTAGAGATTTCATGCATCCTACTAGAACAAAATCATCATCATGCGTAGTTTTCCTCTTGATGTCACATTTTAATTTCAAACCTAGTATCATCCAACTTCTACCTAATTTTTATAGTTTTTAGTCTGAAAATCCACATATGCATTTGAAAGAATTTGAGGAAGTTTGTAACACGTGTACTAATCAAAATTGTAGCATGAACATAATCAGACTTAAATTTTTCCCTTTCACACTAAAGGATAAAGCTAAAACTTGGCTACAAAATCTTATATCATAATCTATTAGAACTTGGGATGAAATGCAAGCATAACTTTTGAAAAAATTCTTTTCATCCCACAAAACAAATTCTTTCAAAAGACAAATCACCACCTTCACTCAAAAGCCAGGAGGAACCCTCTGCTAATGTTGGGATAGGTATAAAGAGCTACTTAACATTTTCCCACACTACAGTTTTGAAACATGGAGGTTAATGTCTTATTTCTACGAGAGACTAACATCCTAAAGTAGATAGGTTATTGTAATGATGTGTAATGGTGAGTTTAAGGACAAAAGTCCTGAAGATGCATTAGATTACCTTAACTATATAGCAGAGAATGCACAACACTGGGACACAATTGGTTCTTATAAGCCATCGAGTAAACCCCAGTCATCTCTATCTGGTGGAGGCATGTACAACATTAGGGAAAACCATGACCTTCAAGCTAAATTTGCATCCTTAGCTAGAAAATTCGAAGCATTAGAGTCTAAAAAAAATGATCATGTAAAGTTTGTTCGCGATATTTCATGTTATGTTTGTGATTCTACTAACCATTTTATATAGGATTGTTCGATCTTCCCACCTCGGAGAGAAAGTTTGCACAAACAAGTAAAAGTCATCGACAATTTCAAAAAGCCAAATCTCATACCATACTCACAAACTTACAACTCTAGTTGGAGAAACCACCAAAATTTCAGTTAGAGAAATGACAATCATGCACAACCTTCACAACCAGCTCCTCCACGTCAAAATTTCCAAAACTCCTAGAGTTATCCACTATATGTCCCTCCACCAAGAAAAACTCTAGAAGACACATTGCATTTATTCATTAAAAAACAAGAGTCGATTAGTAACCAAACAATGCAAACCTTGAGCAATTGGACAAAAACTGTCTCCAAACTTACATGTGCTCTGACCATGCATGAAAAATGTAAGTTTCATGTTCAATATGAACAAAACCCCAAGAGTCAACAGCACCCTCAAATGGGTAATTCAGGAAACCATAATATAAGCCAAGTCAAATCGGTTATAATCATTCGTGGTGATAAAATTATCAAGAAACACATTCTAGACGCTCGTGAAATTGGTAAAGATTCAATTTCAGAAGATGAAGAAGAGTTTGTTAAACCTTTAACCCATGAAGAAATAACCAACTCTCCTTATGTACCCCCATTTCCTCAAGCACTAATCAAGCCAAAGAAATCAAACCACGGTCTAGAAATTTATGAAGTTTTTAAACAAGTGGAGGTCAACATTCCTCTGCTGGACGTCATTAAACAAGTACCTTCTTATACTAAATTTCTAAAAGATCTATGCACTTAAATTTCTAAAAGATCTGTGCACTGTGAAAAGAAAACATAAGGTATAAAAGACAGTTTTTCTAGCATAACATCTAAGTTTCATTCTCTCAACCAATATGCTCTACTTGATCTTGGTGCTAATGTTAATTAGCTTCTTTATTCAATATACCGACAACTGATTATCGGTGAGTCAAAACCAACATTTACCACTCTTTTACTTGTTGATAGGTCGATTAAAGTACCAAAATGAATAATTGAAAGTTTAAGTCGATAAATTCATAAATCATGTGGATTTTATTGTTTTGAAAATATAACCAATTGCTAATGAATGTAAACAAATTCATGTTATATCAAATCGACCATTTTTAGCTACTGCTAATGACTTGATTAATTACAGGAATAGAGTAATGAATTTATCTTTCGGCAACATGACATTAGAACTCAATGTGTTCAACATATGTAAACGACCTCATGACAAAGAAGATAATGATAGTGAGAATGAGGAAATTGATCGTATTGAGCCAATCATTAAGGAATACATTCAGGATGAGAATTTTATAAACTCTATGGAAATGTGTTTTGTTGGTTCTTTTGAATCAAGTAAAGAATTAGATTCTGATACTGCTAACATATACTCTATACTTGATTCTATGTAGGTACTTACAAGTGATAATGACCAATCGAACTTTGAAGATACGACACAACCTAAAGAACCAATTGAAGAAGAAGGACAAGAGCTCGAATTAAAGCCCTTATTAGAAGAATTAAAGTATGCCTGTCTTGGAGAACATCAGACTTATTCGGTGGTAATTTCTTCCCAACTTACAAGTGATCAAGAAAATAAGTTGCTGGCTGTACTAAAAATGTATAAAACTGCATTTGGTTGGACTTTAAAAGACGTAAAAGGCATTAATCTTTTAATCTACACACACTGAATACACTTTGAGGAAAATGCCAAAACAACCCATCAACCACAAAGAAGACTAAACTCTCATATGAAAGAAGTGGTAAAGAATGAGGTCTTTAAACGTCTAAATGTAAAAATTATCTATCATATCTCTGATAGTAAATGAGTGAGTCTAACATAAATAGTACCCAATAAATTTGGAGCAACTGTTGTAAAAAATGAAAAAAAAAAGGTGAACCAATCCCAACACGAATTCCATTTAGTTGGCGTATGTGCATTGATTACAGAAAAGTAAATGATGCCACTAGAAAAGATCATTTTCCCATTCTAGACCAAATTCTCAAAAAAGTAGCTTGACACCCCTACTACTACTTTCTTAATGGCTACTCTAGTTATTATAAAATTCCTATAGCCTTAAAAGACCAAGAAAATACTACATTCACATGCTATTTTGAACATTTGCATTTAGGAGAGTGTCTTTTGGATTTTTCAAAGATGTATGCTAATCATTTTTAGTTACATGGTTGAAAATTGTCTAGAGATTTTTATGGATAATTTAACTGTATTTGATAGTTATTTTGATACATGTCTCAATAATCTAGAAAGAGTTTTGGAAAGGTGCAAATAAAAAAGGACTAGTTTTAAATTGGGAAAGATGTCATTTCATGACCACTTCTAGAATTTCCTTAAGTCATGTCGTGTCTTTAAAAAGAATTGAAGTTGACAAAGCCAATGTTGAAGTCATTTCAAAATTACCCTCACCAAAGACAATTAGAGAAGTTTGCTCCTTTTTAGGATATGTTGTTTTTTATAGGAGGTTTATAAAAGACTTTAGTGTCATATTTAAACCATTTTGTAGCCTCCTAATAAAAGACACACCTTTTGAATGGACTAAAAATTGTCAACAATCTTTTCAAAATATAATTAGTCTTTTGACATCAGCTCCAATAATGCACCCCCCTGATTGGTCTTTGCTTTTTAAGCTAATATGTGATGCTAGTGATTATGTCATTGGGGCTGTTTTGGGGCAAAGAAAAGAATGTAAGCCTTTTGTCATCTATTATGCAAGTAAAACTTTGAATAGTGCTCAAATGAACTACACCACAACTGAAAAAGAACTACTTGCCGTAATATTTGCATTGGATAAATTTCGTTCATTTTTAATTGGTTCATCTACTATCGTTTGTTCTGATCATGTTGTTGTGAGATATTTACTGTCAAAACAGGATGTCAAACCAAGGTTAACACAATGGATTTTGCTACTTTAAGAATTTAACTTGTCAATCAAGGACGAAAAAGGCGCTGAAAATGTTGTTGCAGATCGTCTTTTAAGACTTACAAATGAGTCTTCAATTGATACAACACCCATTAATGATTTGTTCCCTAATGAATTTGTTTTCCATAAACAAAATGCATTGGTATACTAATATTGTTAATTATCTTGCAACAGGTGAAATGTCATGTGACTGGAGTTTCCAAGACAAGAAGAAATTCTTAATAGAAGTGAAAAGCTTTTACTAGGATGATCCATACATGTTCAAGTATTGTTCTGATTAAATTTTTTTAAGATACATACCAAACGACAAGGTAAGTAGGGTTATTCAATTCTGTCATTCTGATGCATACGATGGCCACTTTTCTTCAAAAAAAACACAGCTGCAAAAATATTGCAGTGTGGATTTTATTGGCCTATATCATTTAAAGAGTCACATGCATTATGTAAAGTGTGCAAAAATTATCAAATGGTAGGGTCTATTTCAAAGCGAAACATGATGCCTTTAAACCCCATTCTTGCCATTGAAATATTTGATTGTTGGGGAATTGATTTTATGGGCCATTTTCCATTATCATTTAGATTTGTATATATTTTGGTTGCTGTTGATTATATTTCAAAATAGATTGAGGTGATTCCTAGTCAACACAACGATCACAAGACTATGATCCACTTTCTAAAAGAAAATCTTTTGAGTATATTTGGAATACCTCGAGCCATTATCAGTGATGGAGGTAAGCATTTTTGTAATACGTCACGTGAGTCTTTAATGAAGAAATATGAAATTACATATAAAGTTGCTACCCCTTATCACCTTCAAACAAGTAGTCAAGTTGAATTAGCAAATAAGAAGATAAAACAAAGTTTAGAAAATTCAGTTAACTCAAATCGTAAAGATTGGTCTCTTCGACTAACTAACGCACTTTGAGCATACCGTACTGCATTTAAAACATTTTTAGGAATATCACTCTATCGGCTTGTTTTGGTAAACCTTGCTACTTACTGGTTAAACTTGAACATAAATTATTTTGGGCTATTAAAGTTTTTAATTCAAATCTTGATGATGTTGGAAATGTGTGTAAATTGCAATTGAATGCACTTGAGGGATTAAAGAATGATGAATATGAGAATTCCAGAATTATTAAGGCAAAACCAAAGTTTTTAATGATAAAAGAATTTTTTGAAAAATATTTGAGATTGGTCAAAAAATATTGCTTTATAATTCTCATCTTCATTTGTTTTTAGGGAAGTTAAAGTCAAAATAGAGTGATCCATTTGTTGTAAAAAAATGTATATTCATATGGGGCCATAGAAAATGAGAATCCAAAAGATGGTGTCACATTTAAAGTTAATGGTAAAAGATTGAAACCATATATGTAATACCAACCACGTAAAGCAAACATCGAAATCAATTTGAGTAATCCACTAAATTTTAATTAAGCATTTTGTTTTAATTTTATACTTTTGGTTTACTGTTATTTTACCGTTTGGATTGTTTGATTTTTTTTCTTTTCCTCTTTCATTTCTTGAATAAAGTGCATTATGTTGTTTTTAAATGTGTTTATTTAACAGTTGTATTTATTTTACCGTTTTTGGTATTTGTTATGTGCACCTCCATGAGAAGGATCCTTTTCAAACATCTTATTGAGCCAAAAGCTTTACGCGTCATTTGACAAACACACCACTCTATTTACAGCTGGGTGTGTCTGCTACCAAGATCTTTAAATAGGAGCTCATTTTCAAGCACTCACAAATTGTTTCTTTTTAATTGTTTCAATGGCAGCAATTTCGAACAGACAACTTAAGAACATTTGTGTACTTTTTGGATTTCGCTATGGAAAATATAAGGAGTTCCTTTAAGCAACCATAGATCATGGTCGTGCTATAACAGAGAGAAAACTACATCTTGTATATGAAGGAAGTGACCGAAAGTTATCAAATCTTGTCTCAGAAGCAGTTTTCGTTCGAATAAACCAAGTGCTAGGCATTATTCCAAAAGCCTTAAAACTTTTAGGATGTCTGCCCAACCCACCAAATGGAAAAGAGTTAGTTGTCTCAAGTATGCAAGAAAGAATATTTGAAATGTTAAATCATGCTAATGCTTTCATTTTCTTACCAAGAGATCTTACAACTTTAGAGACGCTAATTACATTTACTTTTTGGGACCATTTGAATATCCATAAAAAAAACTCATCGGTTTGTTAAATGTTAATAACTTTTATGATAGCTTAATAATATTTCTTAATCATGCAATTAAAAATTATTTCGTTTCACCCTCAGCAAAAAAACTCTTTATTTTATGCTCCTCCTACCAATGAGTTACTTGATCTTTTGCAAGTTTACAAACTAGAGCCAGATCCCATGACTTTGGCGTTGGATTGGGCAACTGATGATAATGGTAGTAACCCTTGTAAAAAGTGTAAATTAGATTTAACTCTTCGTTTGTAAATATTTTCTAGCAGTGGCCAAATGATGTCTTCTAAACTTTACTCTTTTCTTCTAAGACATTGAGGATAAGGTCTCCTTCAAGTTGGGGGGATAGAATAGTTGACAATTGTGGAATGTCTCAGTCCTGGTGATGTTTTTACTTTTTTTTTTGTAAAGACTAACTTTGAATAAAATTTGAGTCGAAAATGGTGGAATATAAAATGTAGTATCTCTAAATGTATCATCTTAATTTTTTAGTTTTGTTTCTCTAAAAAAAATTTATTTTCTAACTTTTTTTCTTTTTTTTCTTAATCATCCCTTTTAAGTTTCTGCAATCAGTTCTATTTTTTTATGTTTTCTTTAACTTAAAAAAAGCAAAAATACAAAAAATAAGAGTTTTTCTTTTTCTATGTAATCTTTTAACATTGGATAACATTATGAATCTAAATTTTAGTATTTGTATTATCTTTGCCCTTGAGTTATGTTACACCATGTTTTCCCTTTTGCATATTGAAATGTAAATTGAGAAATTTGATGAGTGAAACTGATTAGCCATTTAGAGGAATGTACTTTTCATGATAAGTTCAAGTGAGTTTTTGAGCCTATTATCCTTAGAGAGTAACCTTGTTTGCCTATACAGCTTCATAGTTTATTATACAAGATCTCTATATATTCCTCGAAGTAAAAAAAAAAGGTTAAAAATGAATTGTACCCACATCTTAAAGTCTATTGAGCTAGTGGATGTGAAAAATTATTTAGAGTCCTAAAAGACGATAGAAGGTCATCTTTGATCTATTTGAACCTTTCTAACTAACCTTATTTTAAAGTATCCATAGTTAACTCCTTTGAGCCTATATATAAAAAAAAAAAAAAAAATCTTTGGTAACCTATCATCTTGTCCCACCCCAATTTGGAGTATCACCTTATATTTTATATTTTCCACCACCCAATTATGTTTGAAAATAAGGACAATCATGTATTCGTGAAAATGGTGCTATGAAAAATAATAATAATAATACTAAATAAAATAAATAATATAAAAAAAAGTTCCAAGCGAGAAAGCACCTTGTAATCTCCAAAAAAATCCCCTAATGTTTCAGATATATATTTTTGTTTTTTTCCCTATTACCCTTCTTTGTTAGCCATGACCCTAGCGTACGTTACGTCCTAATAAAAATTCTTCTTGATTTTAGGGAACTATAGTCTGAAGTAAAAATTGGTAATATGGGCTAAAAGATGTGGTGATGCATAAAAATTTAAATAAATTACTTTGCCTAATAATTTCCCTGTGTTGAGATCATTTTATTTCTAAGCTATGACATTACATTTTTCATATTAGTGCAAGCGTGTGACATTGTTTTCTTATTCTCTCAATCTATCACTTTTTAGAATGACAATTTTTCTGGGGTTTATTTTCTTTTGAAAGAGTCACTCTTAACCGTGAAGTTTTCGAGTTTGACGTATCATTCTCAAAAGTGGCTTGATTAATGCAGCTCTGATAATTGATCATTTCATATGATTTTACTTAACTAATTTGTGTGAGTGTGATCTTTTTTAGGCTGAAGATAATACTTATACTTTTATTTGATTGTTGTCATTAATCTAATGAAAGAAGTAAACACAATTTTCAACCAAAAAAAAAAAGATTTCAATTTAGGTTTGAAATTTCACTAAATTTTTATCTCTTAAATTGCCAAGTCCTAGCAATAAGCTGGTTGGGGTGTGTGATTGACACTAAAACGTGTATATTTAATAAGAATAAAATTATCAGTTTTCACTTACATTATTGATTCATGTGCTCACTATTCCTAAATTATCTTAAACACTCCCTAAATATATTTATGTTAAATTAATTTGTAACATGTTAATTTTAATTTGCAGATAAACCTCAAGAATAAAAAGGAATCAGAGTTGAAAGTAGAAGACAAAGAAGTTTGATTGTATTAATATAAAAGCTAAAATAGTTTAAAAAAAATTGAAAAGTGTGCCTGAGCCACTTATCAGGATGAGCAAATGGCTCCACTTGATCATCCCTTTAATTATTAAAAGTAATAATATAATAATAAATTAAATAAGAATAAAAGGAATAAAGGTGGAATATTTTGTTGCCTATAAAAGCTGAAGAAAGGGAGCGGAACAGGGGAAGCGGGGAGAGAATGAAGTGAAGCTAAGGAGTTTCTTTCTTTCTTTCTTTCTTTCTTTCTTTCTTTCTTTCTTTCTTTCTTTTTTTTTTGTTTTCTTCTGTATCAATTTTCTTATAATATATTCCAGAAGTTTGTCAAATGATAAAAAGAGTGTTTTTTTTTTAAATACGAGTGGCTAATTTTACTAAGTTGAGGTGAAAGGTGAAGTTTAAGATTTCAAATCATTAAATTAATTACTTTCTCAAGTGAGTTTTAAGTTTATTTTATTCTTTTCTAGTTATTTTTATGTCATGTTAATTTATAGATTTCCTTAGGTTTATATGGTATTTTGACATAATGTCGACACATTAATACAGTTGTGGCACATTAAGTACTTTATTCATATTTATCCACACACATAATTAGTTAAAAATTAAATGACATAAACATTAGCTGGTAAAAGTAAGGGAAAATATAAAAATGAGAGAGTATTTAAACTATAATTTGAATTTTCCAAGTAGATCTCATAACCTTAATATATTTTTAATTGATTCCTAGTGATTTCTTTTCCCGTAATTAATTTTCTTTATTTAACAAATTGACAACTAGATTTTAAATTTTCTGTGGTTCGACCCTGGACTTATAGGGTTATATTATAACTAGACACACTTATACTTAGGAGTAATAACACTTTTGAGTCGTGTCACTCTTTGCCTTGTGCTTCTTAGCCTAAGGGTGGGAATTTGGTTTAGGTTAAGCTGAATTAAACCAAATTCAAAATAAATTTCAGACTCAATTCGATTTGATTTAATCTTTAAAACCAGAATGAGTTGAAAATTAAAACTTGTTCGACTTTAATTTTGGTTCAGATTCAATATTTTGTATGTATATCTATGAATAAAACAGAAGCTTCTCTTCTTTCATGTCTCGCATGCAGACAGCATTTTAAAATCCCTAACTAATTCCTCTCTTCTCTTTTTTTTTCTAATGGCAAAAACACACTAAACAAGTGTGTACAATGCCATCGACATTCACCGTCACGGCCCTGCTCCCTCACTTTTACACCCTCACTCACACGCACCCACCTACACACTGCCAATGCCTAAGGTTGTCACTTATCAGTTTTGTCTCGGTATTACAACTTTTAGCCAATTGTCGTCTCTTCCATCTCTGTTGACTGCTGTTGTTCACTCATTTTCGATCTATCAAGGTTACCTATTATTATTGTTGTTGAAAACAACAACTGTGAAGAGTTAACAGTTGACCTTGAAGCCACAGTAGCATGCCACCTAAATTATTTCCCATATGTAGCCATCTAATGTGAGAAATGAGTTGGATTTATTGAGTTGGCAAAATGGTTATCCAAAAGATTGTCAGCACCTAAGCTTGGAAGAATGGCATTTCTAGAAGCTTTACAATGATTGGCTATTGATTGCTAAATATGCCGATCAATTTTTTCTTTTTGTTTCTTCATGCTGTCTTTCTAGGCTGGTGATTGTTTTTCACTGATTGTATATAAATAGGCAATAGCCTTGTAATTCAAATTATTCAAGTTTTCCATTCATTATTAGTGCCTCCGGTTTATCTTCTTCTTGTTAACATAAGTAATTTTTTGTGAATTTGAGTTGGTATTAGAGCACCATTTTTGAGCTATGGCAAGCAATAGCAACACACAAACAAACATGAATCCAAGAGAGCAAGTGCATGATTTGAATCAAAATCAAAATCCACCTCAAAATGTTTAGCATCAAAGCTTAAGCATTAACCCCGGAAATACAATAGCAACGAACTTATCTCCCACTCAACACATTGAAAATAATACCTATGTTTTCACAACTCCTATCAATTTAATCCAAAACAACGTTATGCTTTGGAGATCACAAGTTATCTCCATTATTAAGGCTAATGAACTTAAAAGGTTTATAGATGGTAGTCATGTCTGTCCTCATAGAGTTTTCATGAACCCTAGACCAAATCAAATGGCAGTGACAACACCTAACCATGAATATAAGATCTAGAAGAAACAAGATTATATTCTCCTAGGTTGGCTATTATCAATATTAATAAAGGGGTCTTAGGCACTGTTGTTCTACCTCTTGTGAGGTATGGACAACTCTTACCAATCAATTTGGTGTAAGAACAAGGGCCATAATACTGCATCTTAGAACTTAAATTCAAACTACTAAGAAAAAGCTCACTCACCATTCATTTTATTACTCTAGGATGAAATTCATGTTAACTGCACTTAGAGTTACAGGAAATAACATCTATAATATGTGTACTAGCTAGTATAGGACCTGAGTATGACTTAATGGTCACTAATATTACTTCAATGCAAGATGGCCCCATACTTGTAGAAGTTTATGGCATGTTACTCAGCCGGGAAACGGAGCTGGATAAAATCTTAGTTCGAGTAGTATTGAGGCCAATATTGCACAAGTGAGAAATAAGAGAATAAACTACAATAATAATGATATCACTAGCCAATACCAACTTGGTATAATATTTAGAAACCTTGGAAGTAGATCTGAGAATGGTCCAAGGAGCCAAAAACCCCCCAAGACAACAGCAAATGTAGGGCCATGGCTAATGATAAAGGCTCAGATCCTAGAGGGTCATGTCAGATTTGCTAGAAAATAATACACATAACTATTGAATGTTGGCATAGGTTTAAGAAGAACTATATTCCACAACCAAACAATAGAAGAGAGACAAGAGGTGCATATGTGGCTGCAGTTGATGGGCAAAGCAGTGGTGCTACAAATCATGTAACCAGTGCCCTTAGAAACATCAATATCCACTATGAATATCAAGGTAATGAAAAATTAGCGATTACTAATGGTAAAAGCTCTTAACATCTCATCCTAGTTATTTTGTTTTACCCATTTACAATCTACATAAGCGCATTACCTTGAATGATATATAATGTGTGCCTAATATTACTAAGAATCTTATCAATATTTTCAAGTTATTACATGACAATGATATTGATGTTGAGTTCCAAAAATCTATTTGTTTCAATAAGGAGAAGAGGCAAAGGAAAATTCTGGTGAAATAAGTGGCTAGAGATGGGCTATATGAGCTAATGTGCTTGCCTGCTCACCTAAGCATAAACAAAACCTCTTATTCTGCCTTATTTTCTATATCTTCAGTGTTTAAGTCAATAAGTTGCATTAGCAATCTAGCATCCATTTTGTCTTTAAATTCTAGTAGTAAGGAGTATGTCAATGTCAATGTTGAGTCAAGTTTAGCTGATAAGTAAAGCTATAGTGGTTTAAGAGCTATAAAGGAAATTTATCTTTGGCATTTTAAGTTGGGGCATCCAAATGTATCTACTCTGAAATACACTTCATTGCTTTGTAATCAACTCAAAAAAAATAAAGATATTATTCCTTCATTTTGTTGTGCATGTCAGTATGGAAAACAATGAAAACAGGACTTCAAAAACACTGAAACTAAAACCAATCGAGCATTAGAATTTATTTATACTGACCTGGACCAGTACCAATACCCTCAACTCATGGGCACAAATACTATATATCCTTTGTTGGTGATAAGACCAAATACAGCTGGTTGTTTCCTATAACAACCAAGTCACAGGCCCTTGACACCTTTATTGTTTTCAAAAATCAGATAGAAAACCAACTGAACCTGAAAATTAAAGCATTGCAAATGGATATGGAAGGTGAATTCAAAGCTTTCAAACCATTTCTTAAGAGAGATTGAATAGTTCTCAAGCAATCATGCTTTATCTGTATGAACATAACGGCAAAGTTGAGAGAAAACATATGTATATGGTGGAAACTGGTCTCACATTGTTGGCTCAAGCCAAAATGCCATTAAATTTTAGCAAGAGGGTTTTGGTTATGCCACATTTATAATCAATAGATTAGTCTCACCAACACTTGAAAATAAAACCCTATTTGAACTACTTTATTCATTCAAACCAGACTACTCACAAATCAAAGTGTTCGGATGTGAATGTTTTCCATTCTTAAGACCATATAACAAACACAAATTTAATTTTCACACCTCTGAGTGCATATGGTTGGGAGTTAGTGTCACTCATAAAGGTTATGTTTCCATTCATCATTTAGGTAGAATCTACATCTCAACTAGGTGTTAATTTCAATCGAAACTCATTTCCTTTCTCAAATGATCCCAAATTAAGCAAACAAGAGTCCACAAGTCATAATAATTTTTCCACTCTATTTAAAAGGTTTTAAGTTGTGTCATTTTTTGTTAATGGTTCTTCTTAGTTAGCAGTAGCTCATTGTCACTCTCAAGACATCTCTTAAAACACTAAATATTCCTCAAATCTTGATCACTACAAGACCGATAAAATTTGAGTATTGACAAAGTGTCAAACTGCCACTCACTTTTGCCTTATTAACCTTACCAACTGGAGCCAAATACCTCAGAAAACAATCACTCTGTGACACCATCCATAAAACCAAATACTCAAAGTCCCTACACTTAAAAGACTTTACCCTCACAGCCTATGATAATAAGGTCCAAGGCAAGGATATTCAAGCCAAAGTTATATTAAATATCCACACATATCTAGACTTCCTTACCGCAAAATGCCACAGAAACCTTAAAAGAACCAAACTAAAAAAGGGCAATGAAGGATGAGTACAATGCCCTAATGAAGAATGAAACCTAGACCTTGATACCAAATGATTAGAATCACAAGTTGATTGGAAACAAGTGGGTATATAGAGTAAAGGAAAATCTAGATGGCACCAATCAACGAGTATAAGGTTGAGAGAATAAATAAATTGTCATGCTCAACTCAATTCTAATGGTTAAAAAAAAGGTTTATAATAGATTCAAAATTTCCGGCTAATAGGTCAACCTGTTATTCATAATAATACATCCTATTAACTTGTGGAAAATTTCTCCTGAAAGAGGTGTCAAAATCAGTTGGCCTCTTATGGTAACCGGTCAGCCAATTACATGCTTTTGCATTTTAGTCCATCCAATATTTTTCTTAACTATTTAATGGCCTCGAAGACCTAGCTCAAAACTTAGAAAAATTTACAAATAAGTCAATATGGCTAAAATAAAATGTTTTTGATAAAAGAAAGTGAATTTCCATTTTCTTCAATCAATTTTCAAGTACATTTTCCACCAAAAAATAATTAAACAAAAGATTTAAAAATTTCGGTGAATGAATGCATAAAAGACTTTCGAGCTCATATTTGCTAATCATGCATAAATGTAGACAAACTTATTTTACAAGAAGGATTAATAAGAATATATCATTTAATCTAGTATTTTTTGTTTTTAAGTCTTAACTTGATGAGCATTTCCTTATATCTTTTGAACTTGATCTCACATTAATGACTTTTAACTTTCAAGAAATAATGAGATTAAAAAAAAATTCATATTACTCTTACCATATTGTTTTTTTTTTCATATTAAGGATTTGCAAAGAGCACGTGAATTGAAAAAAAAAATGAAACAATACATTAATTCCACATAAATTATTACCATATGTCTTGGAAGAAGGTATATGTACGTAATTCAAAATATACTAGCTGGGAAGAATTTCAAAATGGTTTTTTTAATTTTTGTGGTTGACCCGCAAAAGCTTATACTAAAGTCCCCAGTCCCCACTCTCTCTATATTATTATAGAGTTTGATAAAAATTAAAGCAGATATTTCCTAAAGCATTTTGTGGTCAAAATTCACTAAGAAAAGATTTTAGAGCAAAAAAAATGTCGTTATCATAGGAAGTAATCTCAATTGTACCATCAAATGGTTAGTGCTCCCATATCTTGACTTCAACGAGCATTAAAAAATAAAGGCTCCCAGAATCGAAACATCATCATTGAGAATGTAATTTTATTTTCCAATTACTATTTAAGCTTATGTTTAAAATCTAATTGGTGTGCCTTCTTTTTTAAAAGGAAACAACTGAGACTTCAAAAAAAGTCACAATAAATTTTAGAAAAATTATCATTCTTATACTCTATATTTGTTCTGTTATAAAAAATATTATAATATTTTGAGAGTGTATCAATCGTCCATCCTTAATTGACCAAATGTATCAATTGACCACCAAACTGTTAGTTACCGTTTGAAAGTTAACAGAGTTACAGTGAATTGGCGATTTTACCCTTAAAAATTATCACTTGTATATATTTAAATTCTCTTTTTATCACTTGTATCATATAAAAAGACCAGATTATCCTTCTGACGTCATTATACTTAAACGGCAACTAACGGTTTGGTGGTTAGCTGATACATTTTGTCAACTTATGGTGGACGATTGATACACCCTCAAAATATTGTAGTATTTTTGATAATGAAGTAAACTAAGAGTATACAAATGATAATTTTTCTAAATTTTATCACAATGATAGGTCATTGACCTTCGTGGCTTTTAAGCACATATCATACATGTTCATAGTGTACTTTTTAATGGCCAACAAAATATGATTAATTGTTGAAACTATGGTTCCAACTTAGCCTTAATGATTCTCGGAATCACACTTTTGAGAAACAAAAATATTAAGTAATTAATTAAGCTGATAGGGCACTAAATTAGTAGTCGTACGTGACAAGTCACTAGGTGATTGGCGTGGAAAATTCGAGTAACTCATAATTGCTTCAAAGCAATTCAATACCAAATTCCTTTTCAGTAAAACAAAGAGATGAAAGCAAAAGGGTGATCTCACCACCATCAATGTTTTGGCCCACGCCCAACTGATCAATAAACATGTCCCAGACCCAAATCCGCCGGAATCGTGTTTCTTCTTTGACCTATCATCATTTTGAATTTTCACAAGAAAAATCCTGAACCAAACAATAATATTTGGGTTGTAGCGAGATTTTCAGCTTTCCACGTGAAAATTTTGAAAGTGAAAATTTTGAAAGTGATGTTCGATGGCTACTGATGAGTGCTTGTTGATGATAATTTATTGGTAAGTTTGTTCGGAGAGTAGTTGATTGTGCAACACTGATTTTCTTCATCTCTGTAAATTTTAATTTCTCTAATTATTATAGCCTTTAGTAGTAATGCCATAATGGTTAATAAGAAAAAACAGCTGTCTATAATTCGTAAAAAAATGTTGAGCACATAGGATTCTTATTGAGTAATAATATTTTATCCCCTTACATTGTTTGACCAGCCTCCACTTTTTTAAAATTGTCTCACAATTGTTCTTATTTTTTAATTTATCTTATTACTTTCCAAAATTACTCTTATTAAAAATAAAAATTATGATTTTTATTAATTTTATTCTCTCTCTTCCCCAATCTGTCTCTTTTTAGGATAATTATTAACCTTACTATGAACCTCCATAGCAACAAACAAGTACATAATCATCACAACCACTACCACCACATATTTTCTTCACCATCAATCCATCACCTCTGCCAACATATGATAAGTTTTAATATTGGAATTTTGTAAAATGTTATGAACAAAGTGTTTGGTTTCATTGTTATAGATAACATTAGTTTTGCTTTGCATGATTATTTAAAAAAAATCAATTTTAATTTAAAATTTGATAGGGGTCAATACTTGATTCAAATTGTGAATCAACTAAGAGATACAAAAAATGAGAAGTTTTATTCTATTGAGAGCTTGAGAGTGAAGAGAATATATTTCTTAATTATTTTTTTTTATTTTGTAACAAGTACAATTTCAAATAAATAATGTTAATTGAAAGGTGGAGGTTGAATTGATAAAATAAATTAAGAGTGCTAAAATATCACCACTCTTTCTTATTTTATTAATATCTTATAAGAGACTTAAACAATAGGCCTTTTAAAAAAGAGTTGTGACATTTAACTCCCTCAATTTATCTCACTAACCATCACTTTTCACTAAACCCTTATTGTTTCCAAAATTAAATTCTAATAAAAACTTAAAAAATAAATATTATTTTCTCCTCATCTGCGCGCGTACACTCAAAATCTATAACCCATGTGGCTATTTGTATGGGCTCAAAGGGACAATTTTCTTGAATTTAATGGGGCTGATTGTGTAAACACGTAACATTGCTGATTGTGTAATTTGATTGGGTCAACCTGGGCTGTCTATGTAGTCTGGGCTTTAATCCAAACAAATCCAAAATTTCCACTACAAAATAAACAAAGCCCGTCAGTGTTGATATTTATTAAAGAAAAAGCCTGTCGGCATCCTTCAAATTTTCTCATAAAACTCTTTTTTAATTAAAATTATTTAAATAATAAAAGTAATTTTACTAAATAATATTTACTCTTACAAAAATACTTATTAAGTAATTTCTATTAATAAATAACCAAAGACATTATTCACTAGATTATTAGGTAATTTTACCAAGTAATTTTAATTTTAATTTCATAAAATTCTGAAGGGGTGCCATAAAGGTTACAAAGGGGGTGTTAAAAGCAAGCTCTACTCATTATTGAACTGTCTAGACCATTTCTGGTTTGCTTTCGGTAATCCGATAAAATTGGGTTTCTTTATGATGCTGTAATTTTTTTACAATATCAATAATATTTTTAATTGTGTACCATAGGATTTAATCAATGGTACACAATATTTGTAGTAAAAAATAAATAAAAATAATGGTAAACGGTTAACAAGTGGAGAATTTTATAAACTAACTATGATCACCCTTAGAGTTTGAAATAATTTCACTTAAATAGCATATTTTATTTAAAATTATTTTTCAATCCTCCTTTAAATTTGAAATGTGATAATCTTTTTAAATAAATCTTCCAAAATCTATTACCATTAAGTATAAAATATAAAGGTAGGTTATTTAACACAAATCAAATAAATAAGTTGCAATTGCAAAATTTATATATGATATAATAGTAATAAATAACACAACTAAATACATATACTTAAGTAAATATCATAGTTACATCAATAAACTTATTGTTGAGATTGCTTGTAACATAAAAATTACTTGATCACACATGTTTTAATAAAATTTAATATCGTATATTAAAATACTCATTATTTTATATAATATTAAGAGCTATTGTATAATTGATCATGAAGCATGTATTATTTTTTACACCCATTTAACATACTTATTCTCTTAACTTTATATTTATCTTACAATTAATATCCTTACATGGTACGAATTTTAAGTTTTATAAGCCTATATATTTTCATTTTATTTTCAAATATCACTTTGTTAATTTCATAAAAGTTAAATCTAATATATATTCTTAATGAGCTTTAGTTTATGAATCATGAAAGATTATTTTATTAATATCCTTTGATTGTAATTATAAAATTTTATGTTATTACGAGTCATTACTTTTGTTATGATAATTAATAGTGTCAATAAATAAATATTGCCTCCAATAATATTTACGTGGAAAAAAAAGTGAAAAAAAATCATTTATATTTTTAGATTTTTATTGACATAGTAGGAAATTATCTCAGCCTTATAAAATTTAACTTTCACAAGCTTATTTTCATTTTATTTTCAAATGTCACTTTGTTAATTTCATAAAAGTTAAATCTAACACATATTCCTAATTAACTTTAGTTTATAAATCATGAAAGAATATTTTATTGTTATTCTTTTATAGTAATTATATTTTTTTTATGCTACGAAGAGTCATTACTTTTATTATGATAATTAATAGTGACAATAAATAAAATATTACATCAAATAATATTTAATGGACAAAATGAGGAAAAAAAAACCATTGTATGTTTTTATATTTCCATTATAAAGATATGGTTTGGGATACTTTAACTTAAAATTTTGGCACAATATTTGAGCCAATAATATCTCATAATTTAATGGTTGATATTGAAAGTCAAAGCAACATTTCATAATGTTATATCCTCCACCATTGAATTGCATGAAATAAATAGTTTAATTTTTTGATAAAAAATTAAATCAAAATATTTCTCACTCTATAGTTATATAGACATATATATTTTTCAATAATAATTGGTAAATAAAATATTTCTCATTTTTTCTGACTTATATAGTATTATTAATAAAACACATATAAAATAGTTTATTGTAATGCTTTCTATTATCATTATTGTTTAGGTATTAATGGTTTGTAATTAAATTCATACAATACAAATTATTACAAGACTTTGTGTTAAATAACCTACTTGATGTTATATTTTATACTTAATGATAATTGATTTTGGAAAATTTATTTAAAAGAGATTATCATATTATAAATTTAAAGGAGGACTGAAAAGTAATTTTAAATAAAATATATTATTTAAGTAAAATTGTTTCAAATTTTAAAGGTGGTCACAATTATTTTATAAAAATTATCCACTCACTTAAACGGTTGCTATTATTTTTAAATTATTTTTTTAATATAATATTATATATCATTAATTAAATTTAATGGTTCATAATTAATGCATTATTGATGCTGTAAAAAAATTGAGGGCATCACAAAGGAACCCGATAAAATTGCATTCGTTATCAATGATGCTAGCACTCAAACAATCGCTTTGCCACCTGTTTGTTTATTATTGTTTCAAGTTGTCAATCATCCCACTTGCTGCATCATCAGTCTAAAAGATAATGATCAAATCCTCAGATTACAACATTAATACAATTGTCAAAATATCGATGAATTTTGATATCGAATCCTTTCTGGTTTGAACGTTGTGCGTGTGAACTGAGTTGCAAAGTCGTCAATGCCGTGTTTTCCTCAAAAATCATTCCTTTTGACATAATGTGACCAAAGCACATATTCTTAGGACATATAAAAGATAATAATAATGATAAAAATAGAGAAGTTTTGTATGTTTAATGCATATTTTCTTCGATGTAAATATGTAGAATCGCTTATTCTCCTTTCCATTTTAAGAAATTCGTAGTGACTGGGATATGCGTTTCTTTTTCTTTTTTTCTTTTTTAATTAGGTATTACTTTAATTAAGTCTTAAGCTTTTTAGCCTTCTAAAGTATTTACTAAATTATAAAATAAAATAAAATAAAACAACCGCATTCAGCTTTCTAGTTGATTCTGCAATGCCTTCCGTCTTTCATTGATCGGTTTCAAGTTATTCTCTTCTCCACCAAGTAAAGAATCCAAATCCAGTGTTTCAAGCACTTTTTACTTTATTCTCTTTGATTTGTTTACGAAGCTGCCGGTTTTGATTACAGGTTTATGAATTATTAAAATCTTCAAAACTTGAAAATTAAAATTTGCTTTTGTCACCGCCCCCAGTTAAAAAGCAACTTTAGGATAATGTAGCTACACATGTAAGGTCCTGTGCTATCGAATTCGAATGCATATATAAACAACATGGCAGAGCTTTCCCTATTCCCATTTCCAGCATCTTCTGCTTAATTAAAGATAAATACGACAGCACTCAAGTCATAGCTTCAGCTGAATCAATTTGATCGAAAAATGGCAAAGTCATCGGAGACAGAAAATAATCAACCACCAGCAGGTTTAATTGAATTGATTACCTCTAATTCACGGGAAGCTTCTGTCTCTTCTTCATCCTTTTGATATGTTATCGTGATCTTCGTTTCTTGTTTACAGGGTATCCAACTGAAAATCCTCCTGCCGGTAAGGGAAAGAAGAAGTGTTTGCCTCAAACGAAGAAGAAAGGAGACCGCGGCTTCATAGAAGGATGGTAAGTGATCAACAACAATACTTCTGCAAGAGAAAATGAAACATGATTAGATTAAAGAACATCTATTTTGTGAACTCTTCGAAATTTATTGATATTCATTCATCCAAGAATTGCTTCACCATATGATCGACCAAATATATATATACACACACACACACACACACAACAAAACTCTAATAATGTAATCTGTGTAAACTGTGCAGCCTCTTTGCTCTTTGCTGCTGTTGGCTCTGTGAAGCTTGCTTTTAAAGGATGACCCTGAATATATAGCTTGAGTTTGTATACTACTTGTTCACTTGTTTTCGTCTGTGTTTAATTTGATTATATTGTTGTAATAAACTATTACCACGTATTGTGTGTAAACCTTTCAATCAAACATTATTCAGGATTTTTGTTTGTGCTTCATATATATTTCTAAATTCATAACGTTTGTAATCAAAGCCAGGTTTTTCTCCTGTTAATGCGAACATCAGACAACTTAGAAATTCAAAATGCTACAACAAACAACCATATGATCCGCCAAATGTTTGCAGGGCAGTAAATCTGGAAATGAACACTTTCTATGAAGGGGTTTCTTCTATTTTTCATGCGTCTTCATTACTGTAAATAACGGGAAAAGGACATAGAGACCCCCAACGTTTGAATAAGGGACACAAAATCCCTTAAGGTTTCAAAAAAGACACTCAGACCCCCATTTGTTAACAATAAATTATAATTTTAAAGTACAATTACCATTATACCCTTATAGCATATTAAAAAATAATTGTTCATTGTCCAATTTATTCCTATATTATTAATAAAATTACGAATATAACTTCATTACCCAATTTTTCCATTTAATTTTTATCAAATTTTCTCTTCAAACTAAATAAATTTAATCCATTGCTCAAAAATAAAAATAAATTAAATTGATTATTAATATAATAAAAATAACATATATTTAATATAAAAATAACATATATTAAATTAAAATAAATTTAATTTATATATGGAGAATTTTTATTTTTAAGAAATTATCAATTTAATTTATATATAAGAAATTACAACAAATAACATATGGAGAATTGTTATTTTTATTATATTAATAATCAATTTAATTTATTTTTATTTTTGAGCAATAAATTAAATTTATTTAGTTTGAAGAGGAAATTTAATAAAAATTAAATGGAAAAATTGAGTAATGAAGTTATATTCGTAATTTTATTAATAATATAGGAATAAATTGGACAATGAACAATTATTTTTTAATATGCTATAAGGGTATAATGGTAATTGCACTTTAAAATTATAATTTACTGTTAACAAATGAGGGTCTGAGTGTCTTTTTTAAAATTTTAGAGGGTTTTATGTCTCTTATTCAAACGTTGAGAGTCTCTGTGTCCTTTTCCCGTCAATAACTGCTTCAATTTCTTAAAAAAAGATTATATTCTGTGTAATTTAAAAAAGGGGGAAAAAGTGCATTCATACTCAATACTAACAACCTTTATTGTTTAATGTGGCTTTTGATCACACATCCAAAATTTCTCCAACTGGAGTAATTGTTGATTGTTCTACAAATGTCCTCTTGTGAATAAACCATTGAAGAAATATGAAAGACTTATGGATAGAATTTTCTTTTAACTTCCCAGTTACAGAAATCAAAACCATAATTGTCTACACATCATCATCCTTACTCCATTTTTAACAATTTTCCTCACAAAACAGATTACTCGCTAGCTCAACTTTCTTCAAAAACTCTCCCATATATTGCGGAATTGCAGTTCTTAGCACAATTTAGAAGAGAGATAGAACCAAAAGCGAAGTTGAAGACAAGGGGAGAAGGGATAAAGGGGAGCAAATGACTCGTCCATAATTGGATTCAACCAAAATTCAGAGCCTTCCCAATTTGAGCTTTCATCTAAGCATCTTTTCCAACTCTAAACTTATGGTGCATTTAATAAACGAGAATCAGGATAGGCTAGAATTGCAATGAGTTAGAATTGAAATCAGAATAAATTGTTAAACTGTAAGAATCAGAATCAAAATCAAAATGGGTTAAATTGTTACAAATTACTAGGGGTAGGCAAAATCGAGTTCGGATCGGGTTCGGATCAACCTGATTGGAATTCAGGTTGATCGGGTTGGAGAGAAACTCATCCGAACTCAACCCGAATTTTAGATCGGATCGAATCGGGTTGTATTCGGGTCGTATCGGATCGGATCTAAAATTCGGATCAATTTCGAGTCAATTCGGGTTAAGGACAAAAAAGAGTAATTTTTGTTAATTTTGGGGTTGTTTAATAATTATTTAATAATTACAAGATCACTTTTATGCAATTAGTTCATTTTAGTCAATTTCCACTTTCCAATGACTGTCATAAAAAATATATATATATATATATATATAAACTGAAATAGAATTGAAAGAGTTGCGAGCTTGGAGGACTTGGTGTCGTGAATCTCGGTCTCGGTCTTGTTGGAAGAACAACCATGGATCGCTTCGCGCAGGTCAAGCACCAGCCGATAGATCAAGCAACAACGGGTTTCATCGGTGGCTACCGGAAAAGCAAATCCGATCGAAGTGAAGTGAAGCAACCGTCGATGCAGCAGCAAGCAGATCCTGTCGTCAGTGCAGCAGATCAGGTCGAGTGGCGTGCTGCTTCTGGCCCGCTGCTGTGCCTAACCATATATAGTTCTGTTGTTGCTTGTAGTTGTTTGTGTGAGTTGTGAGAAAGAAGAGAGTGAAGAGAAAGAACATGGAGAGTGTTGGTGTGAGCCGTGGTGTTCGTATCTGTTCTGGTTAGCCATTTAGGTTTTTTTTTTTTTGGTTTAAGCAACTTGATCGGTTTTCGGATCGGATCGGTTTTGACCCGACCCGACCCGATCACAACCCGATCGGGTTTCAAAGATTTTATCCGATCGGGTTTCATTCACGATCCAACCCAAACTCGAAATTTTTCGGGTCGGGTCGGGTCGGATCGGGTATTTTGCCCACCCCTACAAATTACTAAAAATCCTTAATTAACTACTATCATAATAATTATTATTAATTATTATTGTTAATAATAATATTATTATCATTATTAACATTAATATATTAATTAATTATAATACTTTTATAGTAGCCGCAGTAGTAGTAGTAGTAGTAATAATAATAATAATAATAATAATAATAATAATAATAATAATAATAATAATAATAATAATAATAATAATAATAATAATAATAATAATAATAATAATAATAATAATAATAATAATAATAATAATAATAATAATAATAATAATAATAATAATAATAATAATAATAATAATAATAATAATAATAATAATAATAATAATAATAATAATAATAATAATAATAATAATAATAATAATAATAATAATAATAATAATAATAATAATAATAATAATAATAATAATAATAATAATAATAATAATAATAATAATAATAATAATAATAATAATAATAATAATAATAATAATAATAATAATAATAATAATAATAATAATAATAATAATAATAATAATAATAATAATAATAATAATAATAATAATAATAATAATAATAATAATAATAATAATAATAATAATAATAATAATAATAATAATAATAATAATAATAATAATAATAATAATAATAATAATAATAATAATAATAATAATAATAATAATAATAATAATAATAATAATAATAATAATAATAATAATAATAATAATAATAATAATAATAATAATAATAATAATAATAATAATAATAATAATAATAATAATAATAATAATAATAATAATAATAATAATAATAATAATAATAATAATAATAATAATAATAATAATAATAATAATAATAATAATAATAATAATAATAATAATAATAATAATAAATTTTAATGTGTTTACTTTATCTTGAAATAGAAATGTGATTATTAAAAGTTACTATAATGACCTTAGTTGATTATTGTCATTATTTATTGTAATAATTATGATTATGATTATTATTATTCAAAATAATTATTGTCAATAATAATTATAAATAATGAAAGACCTATTTGTAAATATTATAAAATTTCTAAAGAACAAAAATGCAAAAAAAAAAAAAAACTAATTGAGGCAGTTTGAAAATTATGAAAATTCAATGGGGTAAAATGGGAGAATGGGAACTTGATTCCCTACCCTCCATAGGAATTAAGTTCCCACTCTTCAATCCCATATTTATTTGGACCCCACATGTTTCATTTTCATTTCTCTTTTTACTTAAACAAGTAAAAATCATTAATCATTCTCATTTCGAATTCTGATTCCCTAATCCTATAAGTAAACACACTCTTAGAAAGGAAACCCTAGCCTAATACAAAAACTACATAAATATAGAATTGCAATGAACAAACTCTATCGAGTTTTTTATTATACAAACATTAGACACAATCCATAAGGAAATCAAATCCTCGACTTTCCTTTCTTTTTTCCTTTTCATAAAATCCCCCCTCCTTGGCTAAAACGATAAAGCAATGTAATGTGCATTAACAGAATTACACCCGTAAGCATTAGACAATTTCTAATTACATATAAGCCACGCACCCAGAACCTGCCGCAATAGACCTACTTTGAAGATTTATATGATGATTTGATCTTGAATCAACCAATTTCAACTCCTGAAAAGTGAAAAGCTTTCCTTATACCACAAAATTGAAATAAAACAGAACTAGATCACACCTGCAAAACTAATTTCCAGATACAAACACCTCTTATAGCTAATAACAATGAGGTGCTCACATTCCATGCAAGCATATAAGAAATTCTCAAACAGACATGGAATTCTGACTTGATTTTCCTGATTATTTGTACTGATGAACCCAAAGACAACATTGAATATTAGCAATAACTTTTATTACTTTATTTTTCATACTGCACAAGTTGAATGTATTATTTGACATATGGCAGTGATCTTACAAGACTTTATTATCAATAGTTTTCATATCTTGTCATATCTCATTTTAATGTACTGCCATAATCTTAGGGCTAAAGAAATTCACTGTGAATTTGACAGAAAGAAAACAAAGAATACACACTTTAATCTGACAAGATACAAACAAAAAACTAACCAATATGGGGTACGTCTTAGGTAGTATCTGATAAAGGGAAGAGCTTCTCCAGCATGTTATTAGAGAGGATTCTGTTGGGATCCAACTCCTTTCGGGCTTTATTATAAGAATCCACTGGAAAACGCTTTCTTAGCCTTGCTTGGAGTGCTGCAAGTTCTTCTTTGTCCTTTGGAACCTGGATAGAATTTACCAGTGGCTTAAATATGAAAAAAGTGATAACAACAACAATAATAATAATAGAAATGTTGTAGGTAAAGAATCATAAAAGAATTAGTTAACAAGCTGAATTCGGCATACAAAAAAGATACTATATATTAGAATGTCAACGTATGACCCCAAGAAATTTTAATTATTATTTTTTAAGGAACATGAATAGAATTTAGAAAATTGGCGTACAATTCCATGGGCATCTGAAAATTCAAGAAATTCATTGTGGATTGAATAATGAAACAAACTTTTAATCTCATTCCAAACCATAAGTGATCACTTAATTTGTTTCAAAGGTCAAGTTTATGAAAGAGAAGCGAAAAGAGCAGATCATAAAAGATGTAGACAGTACCTCAATCTTAGCCCAATGCTCATAAGCAGAATATTGATCCCACAACTGCTTTTGAGTCAGATGCCTGTAGTTGAAGAATTCGTCCGTTATTTCCTTTCTCTGACGAGCATCCATGGTGGGAAGGTACATAATAATGCCAACCTGAAATGGAATCAAAACATAGTTCAACACAAGCAATCCAAACAACTCACAACATTTTCCACAGATTGCCAATCATAACCCACAACTAAACCATTATGCACATACAAGCGCTCAAACTAATAGCTAAAAATAGCAACAGCGACTGGGGGGGCTGTAAAATATAGAATAAGTGTGTTGATAATGGTTAAGGAATTGAATTTGAGGCCATTTCTTCCCTGCAGATCAGCAGTCCCCTCAGAATACCCTTAGTTTTACACTCATTAATATCCATTGGATTTGGGGTGAATCAATAGATCAGATTTATTGAAATTAAATATTCAATAATATTTTATATTTTTTCTCTTTGTATGGACCCATCCCAAATCTTTCTCCTCCTGTAATTTTTCTCTCCTTCTGCACATGCTCTCTCTCTCCTTCTCTCTTCTCTTTTTTATTTTCAATCCCTGACTTTCATTTATTTATTTATTTATTTTTTTGCTCAGCCACAAAAATTTCCTTACTCTGTCCAAATTCATCTCACAATCTTTGTAAAAATTTCTGAAAAAATAGAAGATTTGGTATATTGTCATACTTTTACAATTGACTTTTATAATTGCTTTATTTATTTCCCACAGTTAATTTTGGCTAACTTTTCTAATTCGTAAATTATTTTCCTTCTAAATTTTCATCTTTCATACACTGTTTATTTTTCATTCTATTAAAATCATTATGTTGTCTCATTATTGTTACTTTCTTTCATAAAATTCAATTAGCTGTTTGACACATTGTAGGGAAACAATGGTGAAGTTGAAAAAAACCATGAACAATTAGAGGCATCATATGTGGGGATGCTTTTTGAATTGTTGGCGAAGGCTAACAACTACTATGAAGATTATGGTAGACAGGAGGGGTTTTGGATACGAACTTGATCTTCTTCCAAGAATAGTGTGGGTTGTAATGAGCTGGACAGTTTAAATGGGTTTTGGTAGTCTGGTAAAGTCTTTTTACCAGTTAGATCTAGAGACAAGATTTGAAGTAAAAAACATAGACAGAAAAATTAACAGGGAATAACAGAAAATATTACCCATGAGAATATGTCATCCTGGACTGAGCTATAAGCAGGGCTCATGAGGCTCTGACTTCGTGCTGTCCAGCGCTGTTCTATAGGAGCAGGTGCAGGTATATCTTCCTTCTCAATCAGCTGCTTTAGCTCTTCTATATACTCAAGATCTTTCATGCTCAGCTTGGCAAGGGTTCCAGAAGGAAAGCAAGTTTCTGATACCCACTGTTGCCCACCACAATCAAAGCCCAAAATTTCATCAGCCCATCCCACTCTGTATCCCTCTGACTTCCTCCAGAACTCAGCCTCAGCTTGATTAACCTTTATGACATGCTCTTTGTTAAGAGGATCAAGTGCAAGAAGTTTATCTCTTAACTCTGTAAATGAAAGTTCATTTATGTCTGGTTCAGTGCCGTCAGGAGATTTAGCTGTCATTACATCAGCCCTGCAAGTAACTAAAACAAGCATTTAAAGTGACTGAAACAAATAAACAAACACAACAATGGTGCTGTCATTACATCAGCCCTGCAAGTAGAGTGACTGAAACAAATAAATGAACACAACAATGGTAACACTTCCGGGATATGAGGTAAGGCTTTAATTTTTTGAGGGTCAGCAGTTAACGGTCTTTATTTGCAAAAGGGAACAACAATGACAAGTGGATTTAATAAATAAAAGATGAAAAAAAATGATGTTGATCATAAAAGTGGTTAACAAAGCTGCAATTGGACAAACTAGGATCAGAAACAATCAAAATCGAGAGCAAATGCAACCTGGAACTTATAGTAAATAGCTACCATTGGGCTTAGAATACGGAGATATATGCGTCCAATGGCCTACATTGACTTCATCAATTCGGTTATCAGAATTCTGAAGAATTAGACAACACCACATACGTTTTGTTATTAGTCTAGCCACAAGTGCTTGTTTATGTCTAAAAATAATTTATTGAAGCAACAGAAAACTAATAATGTCAAAATTACTTTTTACATTCTTAAAGATTTTATCAGTTTAATGTTACCCACTTACATTCTTGCACAATGGGTGGAATTTTTGACCTAATAATAATTCAATAGAATGTCAGGCAAGCAGTTCCTGACTGAATTAGAGCCTCAAATATACCCCTGAGACAACAAATTATAACAACTATAAAGTAAAGAACAAAGGAAAAAGGAAACAGAATGCAAATGTGAAACCACTCATGTTCACAATGTTGACAACTTTGATTTTTCCACTATGCAAGAAAAGTTTTAAAATACTTGGAAGCTAATACCTTGCTTTACTCTCATAAAGGCATTAACGCCAAGTTATATGGGATAAAAGAAAAGGAAAGCCTTATTAAAATTAGTTAAACAAAGAAAGAATAACTTATTTGTGCGTTCTCATGTGTGTGCTTGTGGTGTTTGTGCATGAAAGACACAGAGAGAGAGATGTTCACCACATCCAAGCATTTCTAGGGCCCAAAAATTATTAGTATCACTAGTTACCTATCCTTGTGCCCAAATTTGTAGAAGCAAAATGTATACCAAAGGTAACAGCCATACCTGTACTTTTTAAGAGATTCCCTGTAGAGGTCTCGAAGATGCTGTAGAGCTTCGTCTTTTGTATATGTGGGTTTGAATTTTGGTGGACCTTTCCATTTTGAAACAGGGTTGCATGTCACAACTACAACTGTGTCAGTATAAGGAATATGAAGGTACTTTACATGCTTATTCTCAGATAGCATTTTCCTGCAAGTAGAAACAGAGAAAATTTTAGTATTTGAGACACAAAAAGATCCACCATTTTTTGTTATTTCATTACACGCTACGCTATGATAAAAACAACAGTCACTTCTGTCTCAATCTCATCCCAAAGATATAAATAGTTATGCATCACATCTAAAATAAATTGCATGCAGTGCATAACCTCTAAAAGAAGATTCAGTTTACAATACACAGGCAAAAAACTTATTTATATAATAATGTAAAATCTATAATTTCTTCTAGATAGAGTTCATAGCATACAAGAAATAATGAAACATGATGAAAGCAAATGCACCAAAATTTTCCAAAATAATTCACAACAAAATAACATTGGGAGGGACTCAATGAGTTGTAGGCTAATGATCTACTTGAAGATTGCATTAATATTTTGGGACAACCATGGATCTTAGATTTGCTCAAAATAAAATATAAATGGAACAAATAATTACTTGTGGTTTTTCTTGATTTCTTTTATGTTTGAGACAGTTGTGTGCTCGACAAGCTCTTGTCTCTCAACACACTGAAGGGTGACTTCAGCAACCACTCCAAGACCCCCAAGACCACTACGCGCTAGATAAAAGAGATCCGGATCTTTCTCTTTGGAAACCTCTATCGTTCCCTTTGCAGGAGTGACCAATTTCATGCTGATGACTTGCTCATCAACAGGGGGTAATTTTGCACCTGTACCATGTGCACCAACCTAACAACCCATAGACAGAAAATAATAATCAGAGGCTAAAAAAATAAAATAAATAAAATAAAAGACTGGCTCACATCATATAATCAATAATTCTCAGCTCAATGTGGAGTTTTGTTTCTTTTCCTTTAAAAACAGAAATGGCAAGTATCATATCCAGTTTTGTGCTCCTCTTGAAGCTTTCTAGATACTCCAACTGTTCCAAATTCCAAAGGAAAAAGTGAAAACAATTCTTTTAAGTCTCTTTTTAGTATCGAGGTGTTCAGCCTTAAAAGATACAGCTAAAATAAAATAGAACCAAATTTAATTTTGTTGAAATAGGAGATTCAAAAGGATTTTTATGTCAACAGAAATTCATCTTAGCTTTCAAGCTTTGCCTTAAAAGCCACAGCTGCGAGTCTAAGCTTAGTGCTTCACTTGTACTCGACAGCTTGTGATTCCATAGGAAAGCAGAGAAAGCTTATGCAATTTCTAGCTTATAAATAAATAAATAAAAGACACCCAAGAAAAGGAAAATAACCTGAACAATGCCACCAATTTGTTGCTCTCGAATAGAAGCAAAGTTCTGAAGGGTAAGGCCATATTGTTTAATCTCATCGACCAAACCCTGAACTCTAATACCAGCCTGCACGCTCACTCTCTTCTTCTCCTTATCAACTTCCAAAACCTTATCCAAGAGCGCCAGATTCACCATCCCAGCGCGGGCCAGCCCAATGCCATTGGGGGACAGCCCGGAACCGACGGGCCGGATCGTGGCCCGCTTCTCATTGGCTTCCTTAACTAACTTCTCAAGCTCCTCAACGCTCTCGGGCTGATGGAAGTTCCGAGTCTGCACCTCGTGGGTCCCGCTCCAGTTGGACACAGTGTGGAGGTCTTCGGGTAACGGGGCGTAACGGAAGATCTGGGCCTTCTTGTGCTTGGCGTCTTCGGAGAATGGGAAGGAATAGTATGTGGCGGCGCCGCAGAATACGAGGAGAGCAGTGTAGCCCAGATACTTGCGGATTTCAGCATCAGACGGTAATGGTGATGGTGATGCAGATGGTGTTGATGAGAGCGTACGGATTGAAGGTAATGGGTGGTGTTTCAATGGGACCGAGTTGTTGAAGAGGAGGCGGTGATGAAGGGATAGGAGAGTGCGTCTGATGGAGAGAGCTCTCTGCATCTTTCTAACTGTTCAGTGGCTCAGAGGGCCTTGGGTTTCTGTTTTGTGATGCCGCTCTTTTGTTGATTTTTCAACCAGGAATTTGTCCCCAAAGTAGGGTATTTATGTAAATAGACCCTTGTACATACAAAATTCCTCATATACCCTTTTTATATGCAATTACCTAATTACCCTAAATTAAATTCTAATCCTTAAAAGTTAAAAATTCAAGATAGTTGAGCACGCACCGCCTCTTCTCGACGACGCTGCTGTTGCTTCACTTCTTCTGCTGCTACTAATTCTAGCACCACCAATCCGATACTTTTACCGAAAATTCGCGGAATTAAGGGGTGATTTACTACATCTACACTTGATTTTACTGTATAAAGAGAATTTATGGTTTACAATTGTTCGGGTTATAGGCTTTAGGATTTTAAAAAGTACCCTGAATTGTTCTGCTGATTTTATGAAATATTTATAGTAATAGAGGATTGAGTGCGCATTTAATTTTGCGAATTTTCACGGTATAACAAAAATATTGGAAAAAATTATTTGATTACATGATAGACAATCCGGTATGTTTAAAAAGTGTATTTAGCACGCTGTATTATAATATGTTATATTATATTATTTTGATACATGTATATTGTATTATATTAGGATTGTATTATAATAATATTATTTTATATTATATTGTATTAATTTTTAATTATAATATATTTGGTATTGTATTGTATTAATTTTTTGTGACTAATTTAAATTATATATTTAGAAAATATTTATTATTACTTAGAAAAATACTAAATATCGATACCTTAAATTTTAAAAATTTAACATTATTTTCTGTATAAATGTTAAAAAAATCACCATTCTACATAAAAATCGAAGCTCATGGCCTTAAATTTTCGACAGCATAATATTTATTTTTCAGAATTTTTAAAATACGTAACATGTGAAATATCAAAGTGATACAATAGCTATACTATATTCATTAACAAAATGAATTGTGCTAAATAATCCAAGTAAGAATTCTGTAGCACATGTAATAATATTTTATACGATTATTTATATTACTATTAATTTTAAATTAATATTATTTAAATTTATTTACATTTAATATTTATTATCAGTTATATTAAATTGTTAAATAATAATAATTTTGTATACATTAATTGCTATAATATAATTAAATAATGTAACATTATGCTATATTTTTATTTTTATAAATTATTTAAGTATTTATTATTAGTTATATTAACTTATTAAATATTAATCAATTTTATATATTAATTATTATAATATAATTAAATAATACATTATTTAGTTACATTTTTAATATTATAAAAATTAGAATATAATATAATATTATTGAATAATAAATTATTAATTTATTAATTTGTATTAATATTTATAATGTAAAAATAAAAGAATACAAAAATTTATATTATATAATATTATATTAAATTAAAAAGTTATATTTATTTAGCAATGCAACCTTATGTAATGAGGGATGCAAAACATTCCCAAAGTACACTGCATATGGTTACATACTTGCATATGACTTTTTTGGCACGCATTACATTTTTCATTGTACATTTTATTGAGCGAGTGAGATGGTGAAAATGACAATTGAAAGAGTGAAGCTCTAGTATCAGTCTTGTATTTCTCTTTTATGGATATCTTAGTTAATACACAACCCAGAAGATATGCGTACATAATTTTGAAGTATAAGGGTATAAGTAGATAAATACCCATATTTTAGGTATATTTAATTTTAAAAACCCCGTTTTTTAACGGACCCAAATTGGATTTGGTTTTAGAATTATGTTTGGGCAGCTCCAGTTGGAATATTTAGGCTCAGTTTGGACTCCACTGGCTTCAGTAGGCACAACCGGGACAATGATATGGCGGGGTTCCAATATTTGTTTTCGGCTTCGGTTATGGTCACGGACTAGATATAGTCTTCGGTAGTAGAACCCGGACAATAATAGATAGCATAAACTGGATACCCTCCAGTAGCGCAACATTGCAACCAAATTTACTTCTCTCTCTCTCTCTCTCGTCAGGGAACTCATTTAACATTGTTAGTTCTAAAGTTCTTTTTTTTATTATTATTATTAACTCAAGTGACCATTAAAACTTAAACTTAGATGTAAGGTTGGTAAGAAAGACTGGGCAGGTCTGATCCAGGCCCGCATGAATTGAGCTTGAACAAGAGCCGAAAAATTTAAAGCCCACACAAATTCAGTTTGGATAAATTTACAAAAAAGTCTAAGCTAATTTATAAATGAAAAATAAAATATTAAATTAACATATTTTCTTATATTGATATTGTCAGTTATTATGGTGTGTTACTAACATTTTGTATATTGGATTATTATTCTATTATATATTTAATAACTATCTTTAATTTAAATATTTTTACTTTATTAAAAAAATATTTTATATTTAATAAAAAAATTTAGATCTTGCGCAAGCCTATCTAGGCCCGGCCTGCCCGTCTAAATTTAGACGAACTTTTGAAAGGCTTGGGTTGCTTATCGATAATATGGGTTTGGGTCTGAACTTAGAAAAAGTCAATCCATATTTTTCCAACTCTACTTAGAACTTATGACTTAAGCATTAAGAAAGAATGCTATTCAATATCACTAAAGCATTACCTTTAGTTGAAGTATGATACAACTTATCTTGACATGGCTACTTAAGGTTGCACAATCACGTCATGAATATAGCCACAGTCACCATGATAAAATTATTGCACACCAAAGCTTGGGTTTGGAAAATCTCGACCCAAACCCATATTTTGCCAACTCTACTTGGAACCTATGACCTAAGTCTTAAGAAAGAAGTCTATTCAATATCGATGTAGCATTACCTTTAGTTTAAGTATTATACAACTTATCTTGACATGGGTGCTTAAGGTTGTGCAATTACGTCATGAATATCGCCACAATCACCGTGATAAAATTATTGCATGGCAACTTTTTGGAACTAAAATTATTGCATACCAACTTTTTTATTCTTCTATTTCTTTTAATTTATTTGTTTCGTATGTTTCTGAATAGTAAAGGATTAACATTCAGTATTAAATTAACTTTGTGTGGTTGATTTTTTTTCATAAAAAATAATAATTAGTTAAATTTTAATCATACATCATTATAAATCTCTCACACGTGTTTCTAAAAAAACTTTATCACACCATAATTTTGGAATTAAGATTCTTCCATCATCCAAATTTTTTCTTGAACAGGATTCAAATGTCTACACTATCAATAATGTACATGTAGCATATAACTTTAAAAACTCGAAAAACTAAAGATAACGGGAGTTCTTAATTCATAATTTTGTGGGAAGAAAGATTTAAAGAAACGACAAATTTATGTACTCAATCGATAATCTAATAAGCGATGTTTTTCTATCGTCCATTGGGAGTCGGGACTCAGGAAATTTCTCAACAGTATGAGAAACTGACTATTTTGTCCATCAGAGATCAATTATGATTTATGACAAAAATGTAATAGCAAATGGAAACGGTTGGTAAATGATTGATTTTCTTTTTCTACCCAATGCCAAAGTTTTTGGAGATAATGCTTACGAAACTTAAATTCATTTCAAAACCAATAACAATTTCCTGTATTTGCTTGCTTGATTACTTTAATATTAATAATAATAATGGGACCTCATAAAAAGACATTAATATCAATAAGCACTGCGAATCAAAATAGGAAAATGAAATCAAATTTTGTGAGCATGCTTGGATTTCGGGGCCTTTTCCTTCTTTAGACCAATGTCATCTTCTGCAGAAAAATAAGCTTCATCTTCTGATTCAGCAACCCTCTTGTTCACGTTCGTGTTCGTGTTCGTGTTCGTGTTCATGTTCATGGCAATAAGCTTCTCATTATCTGGAATTGCCTCCTCAAATCGAACACGCTTTGTGATTTTTTCTTTGGCCGCCCCCGTTTTCATTGCATTGCTCAGAATATTGCTTTGTTGCACGCCTGAAATTATTCCCAGACGCTAATTGTTAATACAAACAACCGCTGCAAATACAACTCTTTGTGTATTCTCTATTTAAGATTCTAAAGCTTGTTAAAAGTTTTTCTGATAAAAAATCACAATAAAAGTAATGGGTTCTGAGAACTAACCTTTATCCTTATCCTTGTTTGAAGACTTCCTGTTTCCCAACTCAACTCCAACATTGTTCTTTGATTTGTTGCAACCCATCTCCCTCTGCAAAAACAATCACAAACTTTTTTTTTTTGGGGGGGGGTTTGTAATTTCTGTTTCAGTATGAAGTTAACCTAAATGAATCCTAAACCCAGGAGAATATGAATGTCCAATATGGGAGGTTGATTTATATTACCCAATATCAAACAAGATTCTTGCCATATAGAGTGCACTGATTAATTGTACATGTTCAACATATTTACTTGCTCAATAAAAGCTGGAACAAGCCTATTAGATACTCATTCAATTTCTGAACAAACGATAATTAATACAGATGTAAGAGAGTTGTAGGCACATGATAATGATTTCTCCATCAAGAACAGAATGGTTAGCATGTCAAGAAAATAAAACCGTATCATGGCCTTGGCGCATTTGCTGTTCAATGCCACAACATGCTCCTAGAACCCCGTCTGGCTCGCGTGTTAATTTTTATATGGTACATGAGCAAAGCGCAGGGAAAATGCTGTTTATTTAAAACTAAAATGGTATGTTAGAAACCAAAACTAACAGCATCAGCTCTTGCAATTAGTCTCATAGAAGCAAATTGCTTTTCAGCCCATATCTGCTGAAGAAACTCCCAAAATTCTCCACCCTACGTTTGCTGAAGAAACTCCAAAAATTGTTGATCAGCCTCACTACCAATTCAGTCTATCAGAAGTACTCTACAAAGAAAGTATTGCCAACACTATCCAACAAGAAGAAACGAGGACCATTTGATGCCGATTTCCAAGGCAACAATCTTCTCATAAAATATGAAAGTAATCCTATAGAAATATCTTAGCTTACCTAACAATACAAACAGCCAACAAAAAATTGATTATCTAAAATTCATATATAAGGGAAATGAAAGAAAAATGTAATGGACAAATTCTAATGAATCTGCAACTTCTAGTTGCAGAAGAAAGTGTATGACCATGTGGTGTATATCTCAACTAGGTCACCAAAGGATTTATATATATTGCTGTATAGAGCGTACACAATAACACTTTCAGGATTACAATACATAATTGCAAAACTTAAACAAGTAAACAAGTTCTGCTCACAAACAGAAACCACAGGAAAGACCACATTAGTAATACTATGTACATCGCTTGTATTTGCATCACCACAACTGAACCCAACTGACAATACTTTGATCTAAAATCAATTGGGGAAGCTGCCTACACGAAACCAGGACTATCTCATAAATTCCCTCGATCCCCAGTTCCCGTCATGCCTTCCAAATGAGTATGCCATGTTGGGCACCTCAGGTAAATGCAGATGATCTGGTTCAATACCATAATCTGTCAGCGGTCTGTGCTCAAGAACATTATCATGATTTTGCACAAATTCAGGGATCTCAATCTCCCCCTTCTTTATGTCACTCCAGAGATACTGAAGACGGCTAACATACTTGATTTTCCAATACAAACTGCAAAGATAAAGACCTTGTTCAATAATTCACCCAAAATAAGAGATTATTAATTAAAAATGTCCAATTTTTCACTGAAAAATACAAATATATATATCTATGGAAAGTATAAAACATATATATCGAGAAGCTCATTTTTCCACAATTAAAAAATTCCTTCTGGTCGCCACATGGTTATACTATGAAATTATAGCCTTCCTTTAAAATCTGGCCAGGCAAAGGGGCAAAAGAGAGAAAAAATTAGTGATAGCAATAAATAAAATAAATATAAAAGGGCAATACAGAATATTGCCAATTCCATGCTTCAGGTTTATATTCCTTTTTGCAAAAAATGCAGCAATTCTCTTATTTATTATAGCTAAGAAAGTATTTCTAAAATATTTTTCCAATATAGGAGATCTATCTGATAATCTGCTGAGCTGAAATATAGCACCAATCATAAAACACTCAATCAAACACACTGTCTGGAAGCTTCTTGTTGTCATATATTCAGTAACTTCACAAGGAACCACTACAACAATGGTTGATCATTGAGCTGTGAAACAGAATAGCCTTTAGTCCAAGAAACACTACAAAGGTCACATAAAAACTCTAATAGCCACTGTAAATTCTTCCTCAACGCTTCAAAGGAACCCCATTAATTGATAACTACAACAGTCTAGAACACAGTTTCATATTGTTCATTGTAAATTTCAAGTCCTACAAATACTTAAAATTTTAAAAGCACTCACCCTCCACTTAAGAAGAATCGGCCAACAGTGGCAAAGGCTAGCCTTGACCACAGTCCAGGATGAATAAAGTACATGATTTGAAGCCTATACTTAATTCTTGAGGGAAGTTCTTCATAAATCCATCTCAAGATGGTGAAGCCAGGATAGTTGTCCTCCTTTTGCACACAAGTATGCATGTAAACAATGCAGAATGGCCCATCCGGCAACTCGCTGCAAATTTTGTGAAATATATACTTCTTCAATCGCTCCCCACCGACAACTGGAGCTGCACATCATTAAAGAAACGAGCAGATTAGAAGGATATCAAATAAACCCAGACAAGGTTTAGTTCAACCCAGATAAGACAAGTACAATGCAACATCCTTTCCATATAACCAAAAAGCGAAGCACAATCACAGTGCATTGGTCATTTGAGCTACTATAACGCAGATACATACAAAGCGAGAGGGGGGAGGGGCATTGCTGGCATACTTGGACCAGCAATATAGCAGTTTTAACTGATAAATTCGTGGAGTAAACTGTAGAGACAATAACAATGCAAACAGTAAATCAGTGGATAACAACAACACTAAGACTCAGACTGAATATAGTGGGCAGCTCTAACAAGAGAATCATATTAAGAGTAGTCAATAAAATAATGAAATTAATAACCACAAGAATACCGTAAATAGATAATCCACATTAATAACCCATTTATAACTAAATGGGCAGGATCTAAAAGGTCATCTGATACTAAATAGTGGAAAAACATTTGAAATAAATATTTCAACACTGTAACAATGCCAACCATGCCTTATAACACAAGAAGGTAAGCAATAAGAGTAGACTTAGCGGCTTCACTCGCTTGCTCTATGCTCGTTAGTAGACGGCTGAGTAGAGTGCATAAGCCTCTATAGAGATAGGGGTGAGTACTACACGTGCTCGTAAGTCAACAAGTACGGACCTTGTCCATGAACTTTGCTTGCAATAAGGGTTTATGATTGACCCAACGCCCTTCCAATCTTATAAACAGTACAAAAAGATGAGCTTATCTGAATATTGAATCGAAGATATAGAGTAGTTTATATATGTTGTGCTTTTACTTAATTATGAATGCAGAAACTATAAACTTAAAAAAAGAAGAAGCATAAATATATCACCTCACTACCCATATCAGCGGAAGGAAGCAGAAAAAAATAAAGAAAATAATTTAAGAACTTGACTGCCCAATTTCTTTTTTTTTTTTAAAAAACACAATCGGAAAATAATATATACCCGAGAAGAGGAGGGTGTTTGGTTACCGGGAAAATACTTTCCAACGAGGCGGAAAATGCGATTTCCAGATTTATCAGAACCCTGGAGGCAAAAGAATTGAAGAGAATCGAGATCAGAGAAGTCTTCATCTGGCGAGAGATATTGGGCACAATCGTGCCACTGTTCTTGTTCTTGTTCTTCAATTTCTGTGTCTTGTTGTTTTGATAAGAAAGGACGTGCATCTATCCCCAAATCTGACGCCAATACCATCACCGAAAGATCATCCGATGGCGGACATGAACTTCCCATCTTTTGTTTTTTTTCACCCCTCAAAAATTTCAGATTCTCACACTTCCATTGTTTGTGTTGCTTGTATGTCGGATCGCATGTGTATCAGGGGTTTTTGTTTCGGGGTGTGATTGCGAATGTGGGGCGGCAGGCGTGTTAAGATACGTGGCATAATCCTATTGCCTTTACTCAGAATAAAATTAGGGATAAAGGTAGTACCTTTAAAAATAATAATATAAGGTCGGTATGAAAAAAATCAGTTATAAAAAAAATTTATTTATTTAAAAAAATAGAGTGAATTTTTAAAACTATCCCTTGTGTTAGAATAAATTTTATTGTTAAAGTATAGGAAGAATATAAATGATTAAATTGAATGATAAATAAAATTTATTTGCATATTTAATAAATATATAATTTTTTTATTGTATAGATATAATAATTGATAATTAAAATAAATATTTTATGTTATTAATTTTATTTTTTATTTTTCATCTTAATATAATTGATTAGAATAATAATAACTTCTCTAAAGTTAATAATTTTATTCATAATTAATAAGAATAATTTTGGATTCTTATAATATATGTAAAGATATATATAGAATTGTATTAAGTATAAAATTGATTTTTAAAATTAAATTTTGAAAAGATACTAGATAGAGCAGGATAGCGGACGCTAAATTGATAGGATAGATAAATATTAGATATCATTGTATACTAGACCAAGGTCACGCAATTAGCTCATGCTCTAATCATGCTCGTGTTCTAATTAAAGCATGATTAGATAACTTTTGAATCTAAATAACTCAATAAATTTTTTTATGACACCTTATGCAAGATAAGATGATGGTCTAATATGAAAGACTTTAGAAAAGATATTTTCATAGATAATCCCATAGAAAATTTAAAAGAGTTTTTTTTATTAATAAAAAAGTTAAATTTATGAAAATAATAACAAGTTTTCTCTATTGTGGATGGCAAATCCATTTTGAGGGAAGCGTAAGGACTGTCCTGGGTCGGGCGCATTGCAGATTTGGGTCGGGCTTGAGGTTTCATTTATTTTTTTTAATTTTTTAATTGTTATAAACTTAAAACGAGTTAATAATCAACAAGTTATTATAATCAATAATGGATGAAAGAAAATATATATTTCAAAATAAAAGAATAAATAAAGAAAATAAAGCAAATAAAAGCTTAGAAACCTAATTCAAGCACCTTCTTAATTAATCAACATTTAAAAAAGACTTTATTATTGTAATTTTAGGATTTTTTTCATCATTATTGATTATGAATTAGGAATTTAAGTTTTTTGTATCTCTCTATTATTTATAAATTTTTAATTTATAAATTTATTTTTTAAAAGATTAAAGGACACGATCTTGCCCAAGTTTTGTTTCCTTAAGCTCTCATCTAAGCTCTCATGTAGAGGGCCAGACCAAAAACCTATGGAGTTGGGTCATGCTAGTAAGAGCTTAGGCTAGCCTAGTCTATTTTGTCATCCTTACTTTCTATTTATAATAGACTATACATATTTACTTATAAGTTAACTTAAAAATAAAAAATAAATGTGATCTTTTCTCAATAATTTAATAAGCTATATCCAAAGGCAGCGTCTCTCTCTTCAGGAGTTTTCTCTTAAAACAAATAGGGATGAGAGGAGCAGTAGAGTCGTCATGACTCTAATTGTATCACTCTCGGGTGGGTGGCTGAGTGTTTTTTAATTCTCTTGATTACATTACTGAGTTCAATCAGATAGATCCGGAAGAATTAATTAAAAGATGCAGACCTATCAAGTTAAGCGAAGATGAAGAAGGGAGAGTTGCGTTCAGAAGCAAAATGAAGGCCAAAGGAGAGAATATTGTAGTAGGGTGTTTGATTGGGAAGGTACTCCATACAAGGGGGTGAGCATTGAAGGTATGAAAACTACAATGCAAAAGGTATGGAAAACTTCACGGGAAGTCAAAATAGAAAGTCTAGGGGACAATGTTTTTATGTTCAAATTTGGTTCTGAAAATGATAAGAGAAGCATTATAATGGGAGGCCCTTGGCATTTCGATAGAGCCCTTATTGCACTCACGGAACCAGTTGGAATAGGGGATGTCAAAAAATAGAAATTTAGTGGTGTATCGTTTTGGGTTCAAATTCATGATGTACATATTATGTGCATGTCAAAGGAGATGACTATGGAATTGGGAGAGGTGATTGGAAAAGTGGAAGAAGTAGATACAGATGCTATTGGGGAGTGTTTTGAACAATTTCTAAGAATGAGGATCTCGGTAGACATCACCAAGCCACTGAAAAAGTTGATAGAATTAGAACAAGAAGGGGAAGAGGAATAAGACATTCCTATGAGAGTAATGTATGAACAACTGCCCGATTTCTGTTTTTGTTGTGGGAGAATAGGGCACCAATATAGGGAATGTGTCCATTACAAGTCACAATCAAAGGATGGACTTTCATATGGCCTATGGTTGAAGGCAATCACTATATCCGAAAGAATAAAACAAAGCAGGAGGAGAGAAAGATGGGATTCAGAACCCAACAAAGTTCAAACATGCTTCTTAACGCCAACAAAGAAAGAACCAAGTAGAAGCCAAACAGAAGAGAAGTAATGCAGATATGGAGAATCGGGTAGATATGATGATGTGATCCAGACCTGACTAAATTCGGGTATGGATAGTGGGAGTAAACAAATGGAAAAAATTCAGAGGGTAGGTGAGGTGCAATTAATGCAAGAGGTCATAGAACATAAAGAACAAGGTGATAGTTGTACGGTACGCAAAAGGTCAGTAAATGATGCCATAAACCGATGGGAGGTGCTTGGGAAGAACGAAATTATGGGCGGGAACGAAAAACAATGGGAAGGAAAGGAGCAAAGTCAAAATAAAAATAGAAATGATGGGTTTTCAGGAAGAGTGAGAAATTTTGAGCAGGAAAGGGAGGAAATGATGAGAGTTCTGGATGAGCTGAAGTGTAAACAAAAAACTGATGGGCCTCAAATTCTGATGGAATCCAAAATTGAAAGTAATGAGAGTGGGCCTAGCACGAAAAAAACAAGGCTTAGAAAAAAGAAGTGGAAGTATCAAGCCCGCAATGTGGTAGAAATGAGGGGAATAAAGGAAGGCATCACAAAAGCAAAAAGGCATAGCAGCTCGATGGATTGGGAAAGTCCTAAACCCAAAAAGAGTAAGCTAAATAGCCCACCAAAAATCAAAATGGTAGCACAGCACCTGGAAGCTAAGACTGTAGCTGGTCGTTTGACTTTTGAGAATGATGGAAGTGGAAACATAATGGAATTTCATAATGTGGATAATGAGATATCGGCGGTGGCTGGGAACCAGCACCGCCTACATCCATGAAACTCTTAAGCTGGAACGTTCGGGGGCTAGGCATTGAAATATAAGTGTGCAACCCAAGAGGGGGGTGAATTGGAAATTTAAAAAATTAACCTAGCAAATCCACACAACAAGCAATCTAATGCCTTAATGAAAATTGAAAGCAATAAGTTTAATAAAGGCACAATAATTAAAGAGTAAGGGAGAAGAGAAACAAACACACGATTTTTTACGTGGTTCGGCAATCCCCACCTACGTCCACGCTCCAAGCAATTCAAGCTTGAGAATTTCACTATCCAAGCCTTTCCGAGGCTTCAACCGATTACAATTGACTTAAAGTGTCAATAAACCTTTACAACAAAGAGATTATCTCCAAATCTCTTCACTCAAGTGTCTCACACACTCAAACTTTTACAATTGAAATGAAAAAATAAAAGTTACAATGAAACTCACTCAATGAGTAGATATTCAAAAATGAAGAACAAGGAATGATTCAATGTTTTGTGTTTTGCAAGTTGAAAGCTCAAAATATCACGTGTGCCTTTTGTTTTTGCTTGTTGGAGAGGTTGAAAATGAGTTGGATTTGAGTTCTTATAGTTTGAGCTCAAAAACTAGCCGTTATGTACATTTTGGTCGTAATCGGATTACTGGTTATGGACATCCGAAATTCCGCTTAATGTTACCGTTACATCCACAATTTTGAATTTTTGAACATCTGGTATGCCGCTTTGCCAAATCCGGATTTCCGCTTATGCTCAGAAGCTTACTGCCCAACAACCGGATTTCCGTTTGTCAGGATCCGGATTTCCGCTTATGCTCAGAAGCTTATTGCCCAACAACTGGATTTCCGTTTGTCAGGATTCGAATTTACGCTTGCTACAGTAACTGCTACAGTGAAATATTTTCCAATTTTACAGTTTGACCCTAAAACTTTATAAAACTGTATTATAACCCAAAACGTTATGAAACTTTACAAATAGGTCCAATTTTAGACTTTCTAAATAATACTTTGTCAATCCCAAAATTTTCTGAAATTATGATTTTACCCAAACTATGTGAAATTATAGAATGACCTAAAATATTTAAATAGTTTCAAATAGGTCCAAATTCGAAATTTAAAACAATATCAAAGGTTCTAAACTTACTTTCATTTTAGTCCAAAATGCTTTAATTCCATAACATCATTTTCTTATTATAAAAGCACAATTCATAAATCTTTGCTTAATAAATACATGTGATTTGTTATCATCAAAATCAATATTTATAGCCATATAGGCTAACAATCTCCCCTTTTTTGATGATGACAAAACACATTAAAAAAAACTTTAATCTTGTTATGAAAAAGCTCCCCCTTAATCAATGCAAGTTAAAAAGTGATTTGAAAATTGTTTAACAAAAACTCCCCCTACATACATGCTCCCCCTAGATACATGCATATTTTCATAACACTTATTAAATCATTCTCCCCATTCATCATAAAAAAGAATAAAAGCTCCCCCTATCAATCATCAAAATCGCAGCAGAAACACATTAGTAAAAAAAAAAATATCCATAAGCATAAGAAAACCCATATAATCCATAATGATCAATCAAAACAAACCCATAACATCCAACATAAATAGTCACAACAAATCCATATCATCCAAAACAAATACATAAACCGAAAAGCATAATAACCATCCATAGAGTCGAAAAGAACACACAATGCAGTAAATGAAATGTAGGTGTGTCCAAGTACAAGTATAAGATACTACTCAGGTGGTGAGGATGGAGGTGAAGGAGGTGGAAACAGATATGGAATGCCGAAATGCTCGAAGAGGAGGCGCTGTCCACGAATGAGCTGCTGCTGCAGCTGCCGTCGCTGCTGCTGCTGCCTCTGCTGAAACTCAGTCTGCCGCACCGAAAGTGTCCGCACCTCATCCATAAGCTGCTGAAGAGTAACATATCTAGAGGTAGGATGTCGTGGAGGTGATGAAATAGATGCAGAGACATCAGGAGCTGAAGCTATCACGGGAGGATCTCGACATCTACGCTGCCTCCGAAATGAGAGTGAGAAAATGGATAGCTGATCGGCTGGAACCACAGTATTAAGTGGCCGATCATCACTTGGAGTAAGGAAAGTAAACTTGTTTTCAGAGTATTTGACCCAAGTGCCATTTTTGCACTCAAAGCCTAAGCCGACAATGGCATCATTCTCGATACCCTTAGACGGTCTACACGACGGTTATTTAATCGGTACATTAAAAAATTTCAGGATTCGGGTAATGAAATGACCATATGGAAGGGAGCGGGTAATCAACTTAGGTATACTGAGCATGTTTCAGACAATGGTATATCCTAAGTCAACTGGACGATGTCTAAGAATACAATCAATCAAGGCGACATCCATATGAGAGACCTCATCCAAATGGCCTGATCTAGGAAGGACAATACTCTTAATAAAACGAAGTAATATCCGAGAATGAAGACAAAGACATAGGTTACGAAAATGGATAGTACAATCTTCATCGGAAAGGTCGACTGTTGTGCAAATTTTAATGAACTCGCAAGCGCACGAATCTATTGTAGTATAGATCAATAGTGACGAGTGTCGATCCCACGAGGAGGTGGATTTTAATTGTGGATAGAATTAATTTTGTAAATGGGTGGTTGGATTTGTAGTGGAAGTGATTCAAATTATCCTAAAAATTGGAATTGAAATGGCGAGAAGAAATTAAAGTATAAATCTATTAATTTGACGTACTTGGGTATCTGGATCCGTATCAACATGCATCATGGGCTAAATAATCCGTATTAATACCAATTAAATCATGAGGGGGGAATCCACACCTCATGAACCACGCTCTAATCAATATGGTG